>NW_010729088.1:172024-182785 GCF_000365185.1 Nelumbo nucifera
CAAACCATTATAGGAAATTTTGTTTTGAAATCAGAAATTTAAGTAGCATATTGTTGTATTGTTTTATTTTAAAAAAATAATGTATATTTTTTTTCAAACCATTTATGAGCTTAATTTTCATAAGAATAAAGATGACAACAAACAAAACAATTAATGTTTAAGAAAATTCCCTGGGGTCATTGAGTGCCAAAGTGCCAACCCTATTGTTTGGGGGATTTTGGTGTGTCAGCATTTGGAATGTAAATAATGTTTTGATAGTAGTTTGGTGCGGCATGAAGGGGAGGCCTAATAATCAATCCATCATTTGCTTTTCTTCGTAATGTTGAAAAGAATATTATAGAAGCCTTCCGTTTCAGCCTCTTTTTCTTTCTGCAACTTGGTTAACCTCTAGTTTGGCCACCTGCCTGCATATGTGGACTAGACTGGAGAGTGGAGCCAAGTCATGGATGCTTTTAAAAATACAACACCCTATGCTGAAAAAAACCAAACATAAAGATTTTACAGGCAAATAGCAATTATCTAGCACCCTGGTAGCGCCACAGTTGGCAACTACTACCCATAACTTCATATTTTGATTCCTAGTATAAAAACGTGCTGAATTTTTTGTGTATTACCCTTAAAAATCGACTTTAGTATTTGTTGAAAATGTCTCCTTTGTTAACCCATTGACAGTTATTTGTTGAAAATGTCAAAACTATCCTTCAAAAGAAGATATTGTTTATTGTCTTTTACCTTGAGACTGAACCGGTTATGTTCAAAGAAAAAGAAAGTAAAAACAATGATTTCATTAGACAAGAATGTGTTTCAGATCTAAAGGTAGAAAACAATAATTTCATTAGTCTAGAATCTCAAACACCTCAACCGTTCAGTTTCAAGGTAGAAGATAATGAACAGTTGCTTCTTTTGAAGGGTAGTTTTGACATTTTCAACAGATAACTAACGATTGGTTAACAACAGGGACCAACTTGACACTTTTTGAAAGTTTAGGTACTGTAGTGACACATTTGAGAGTTGGGGTACTAACTTGACACTATTTAGGGGTACTAAAATGGAATTTTCCCTTTACTTTAAGTAGGGCAATTGCTTCTAGGAGTGTCAATTGGACTGGATTTGGTCCAATCTGGTCCAGTCCAATGTGAGTCTCTTACAAATGGACCTGGTCCAATCCAGTCCAATGAATATTTTGGACCGGTCCAAAGACTGTCCAATCTGTTCAAATTTCTATTAATTTAGATTAGTTTCAACTCAAACCTGGTCCATTGACACCTATGTTATTATCTTTTATCAATGGACCAGATATTGGTTCAATCCAACATAAATTCATTATGGATGGACTAGGTCCAATCCAATATGTCATATTGGTCTGTCCAATCCGTTCGAATTCAATGTCTTATTGGTTCGTCCAATTCATCCAAATGGATTTTGATTTGGACGGAGTCCAACCCTAAACCGGTCCATTGATACCCCTAATTGTTTCCCCTCATAGCTTCTCTTATGCATGGATTTTAAAACCGAATCGGTGATTGAATCGGTCAGGGGTCCGGTTACCGGTTTGAACGGTCCAACCATTCGACCTGAATGGTCGGCCCATTCTGACAAAAAAAATAAAAAAATTGAAAAACGGTCAAAACCGTTTGAACAGTTCGAACGTTTAACTGGCCGGTTCAGCGGTGTGTTGATAAAAAACAACGGTTTTGGGGAAAATGGAACTGGTCAGGTGACCGGTTCCCGGTTTTTCCGATCCGACCATCCGATTTTGAAAACCATGCTCTTATGTACCTTTTTTAAGTTTTATTTATTTATGTTTCTACCTAACAAATTGAAATCTATTTTCAACTTCTCCACTATAAAATCCAAACCCATTAGATGCGTTATTTAATTAGGACAATTCTACCACCCTCAATCCATTGCTTGGCATTTGCAATGGTAAAATTAAAATATACCAGGGTGACAAAGCATGGGATCATGGATTCTGGTTCACCCCTTCTTCTAACCCTTTGAATTCAACAGGTGTCTTCAATGGCTATTTATCGAAAGCAAACAAACAAAACAGAAATATCGCACCAACAGGGAGAACCTGCGTAAGTTCATTCTAGAGTTGACGGAGAAACCATGGAAATTGCTCCCAGTATCATACACAGTCCATTATCTGGTTAATCAAAATTGAATCTCAACCTCCATATTCATGTAACATCTTTTACAATGCAGTTCCATCCCGCCCCATGTCCCAGCTGAACAATCTCTGTCTCTGCTTATTGCACCAAACAAGAAAACCAAAGGATGATGGCACGCCGGTCGCCGCACACAGCTATATATTAAATACTTCAGTGGCGTTTGATCTGTTAGATACGACGGCCTTATTTGTTAAATGTTACATCATTGCAATGCGAACGATTCAACCATTCCCTGAAAATTCAGCATTTTGATTGATCAACTCCCAAATTTTATTCATGTCCAACGGAGCCAAGAGGAAACATATCTTATTTTAGATATCATGTCATAGCTGATATCGCTTCGACTTGCATCCTTCTTGCCATCATCACAAGAAGAAGCATATTCTTCCTATATATATATATTGAAAGGGTTAGTAATGGGAGTAAAATCGACCTCCGGTCTATTCGACGTGTGGTATGCATAGGAGAGCTGTTGACCGACTTGCTAGCTGAACATTGGAGACCTAGCTTGACATCGGGCCGAGATCAATCACTTCGGGTTTGTGAGCCCGTCTTGTTGAGAGATATGTGACCTGAGAGAAGAACTGTCGAGAGCTCCCATGAGGTCCCCGACAAATGGACAACTGAGATGACTGTTGAACCGAAGTCCGAGGAGGTGGTTTCTACCGAGATGGATTGCTATAAAAAGTGAGAATAGAACCTCACCATGTGTCCAAAGAGTGACTGCCTAGCAACCCATCTGGCAGAGTAATCGACAAACAAGACATCAATGGGCCCCAGGACTACACCATGCATTCATAATGTGGCATACCACTTAGTCCAATACGCTACACCGAGCACCACGTGCCCAAATTGCCTAACAGGTGGCCCTGACTGAACCCCAGGTGGCCTGACTGGGCCACAAGTGTCTTGACCGGGCCCTAGGTGTTCAAGGCCAAATACCAAGTGTCTCAAGGTGTGACAAATGCCCCATGCTTGACCGACATGTGTAATCTTAAACGTGCAGCCGAAACCTATATAAAGGTAAGAACAACATTCAATTGGACAAGTTGTGTTCATTAAATTATCACCTACCCTATCGAATAGCTCAGTGCACTAACTTAACCATCAGAGTTACAAGCTCGGGAGATCATCTCGAGCTCTCTGACCTTTCTCCTTCCTTTGTAGATTGACACCGAGTTGGTTCCAAGGACCTAGACGATTTTCGACGGCATCACTTGGTGCCGTCTATGGGAATCTTTGAACAAAAAGCCATCAACAAAGCTCCATCTACTCTACTGGCATGTCGTAGACTTAAAGGCATACCCATCGAACTTCTCACCATTCTTCCGGTGAGACCTCCCGAGGGCAACCCCAACACTCTCCCTCCCCAGAGAGACTAGACGGAGTTACTCGAGAGGATTTTGATGATTTGATTTTTATTGTCAAAGATATGAGCCTTAGAGTTCAGGCAAGAGATGAGCTTATGTAGATTGTAGGTAAGTAGCATGGGACACGACAATGAAAGCCCACAAGAACCACCTCAAGGAGACCACCTGATACAACAATTTCAGCAAAATCAGGTTGTACAGCCTATTCAGAAGGTACAACAGCATTAGCCAATTCCATTGTCGCTAGGGGTGAGCACTATTTGGTTAAAACCGAAAATTTTGGTTTCAGTTTTTTTCGGTTTGGTCTTTTCATTTTTTTGGTTAAATTGGTTCGGTTAATTCGATTTTCGGTTTTGGTTTTTAGAATTAGAAATTTGGTTAACCGAATTAGCTTAACTTTCTATTATTATATGTAATATATAAGATATAATATGTAACATATAATATATAATATAATAAATTTGATTTCATAATATAATATATATTATATGTTATAATATATAATAAAGTATATATTATTAAAATTCGGTCTTAATTGAAAACCAAACCGAAAATTTTGGTTTCGGTTTTTTTTTATAATTCAATTTCGGTTCGATTTTAATTTTTTAGTTTGGTTTTTAAAATTTTGGTTTAAACCAAATGCTCACCCTTAACCGTTGCCTCCACCGGTCGACCCACTAGCTTGACACAATGAAAGACATTCTGAAAGAAGAGACAGGTCACCTTCTCACCATGATCAATACTAGGAAGAGCGAACCGAGAGACGAGGAGACAAGAGAAGAGATTAGCATGATAGGCACCATCGACGCACAAATCCGCTTGCTCGAAGCTCATATGTCTCACGAGAGATGAGCAAATCTAACTCCTCCCCGAAGATGGATCATTAAGAGCTTCCGAGCAGCTCAAAAGATGTTGGGATGAATCACCAATAGGTAATCAAGGTGAGCAATGGGAGCATCCTAATAAGCTTGACCTAGCTCACCGCGAAGTAGTAAGTAAATTTACTAGTCCAGTACCTAATTTCGTTAAGTCATCACCTTTTATCCCCCACTTTTGAGACTTATGGTGGAACAACTGACCCTGTGGACCATATAGAGAGCTTTCAAGCTCTAATGTTATTCCATGGAGCGTAGGAAGTCAAGATGTGCATGGCCTTTCCCACCACTTTCAGGAAAGCAGTCGGGCTATGGTATTCCAGGCTGCCACCCCGGTCTATAGAGAGTTGGTCCCAGTTATCAGAGCTATTTATTACTCACTTTTCCTCCAGCCGCAAGTGCCAGAAGACGATAGTTATGTTGATGCACATCAAGAAGCTCGAGGAGAACCTGAGAGCATATGTGTAGAGATTAAAAAATGAGGTGCTATAAGTTAGCGACCTTGATTCCGTAGTCAAGATGGCAGTAGCAGTTCGTGGTGTAAGAGACAAGTACTTTGGTTTTTCCTTGACTAAGACACATGAAGGATTTCTTGGAGCAAGCTATGAAATATATGAATGCTGAGGAGTTGTATCAGATGAAGAAGGACCATAAAGAAAAAAAAGAGGAAAAGAGATGGAGAAGACTGAGAAGGGCGAAAGAAGGCCGAGAGGCCCAAGGGTGAGGGGTCATCAGCATGATCTTGGACTCCACCTTGGAAGTTTGAGGTGTACACACCCCTAAATGCTCCCCGAGGTCAAATACTGATCCAAATACAAAGTGAAGAATACCTGAAATGGCAAAAGCGACTAAAAGGGAGCTCGACTAAATGCAATTAGAAGAAGTACTGTAAGTTCCACTGAACAATTGGACATGATATAAAGGACTATTATGACCTGAAGAATGAGATCGAAGAACTGATAGCGAGAGGCTACCTGAAGCAATTCTTGAAGGACAATCGGTCGACAAAAACAAGAAGGAAGATGAAGATACCGAGGATCTTCAGGACGAGACCGCAAGAATAATCAATGTTATTGTAGGAGGATTGGCAGTGGTTGGATGTAGCCAAACTGCGGGAAGAGCCTTAGCAAGAGAATTTTAAACCGACCAAGGAGGCTGACTTGAGAAAAAGCCAAAGACTGAGCCCATTGTGTTCACCAATGACGACCTAAAGGGCGTTCGATTCCCACATGACGATGCCTTGGTTGTCACCATGACAGTGGAAAATTACTTGGTAAAAAGAAGTTTGATTGGTTTTGGAAGTTCAACAAACATCCTGTTTTTGACAGCTTTTGAGCAGATGAAGTTGGAGAAGAAGAGACTTGCCCCGACCAACCAACCTCTGGTCAGCTTTTTAGGGGATGTGGTAAGACCGATTAGAAAGATTTACCCATCGGTAACATCGGAGACCGTGTCGAGACAGGCTAGTGTCATGATAGAATTCCTTGTTGTTGACTCACCTTCACCATACAATATTATCTTTGGCCGACTTGCTCTATGCCCTCCACATTGTGGTATCGACATACCACCTAGCGATGAAGTTCCCTACTGAAAATGGCATGGGGACAGTCCGGGGAAATCAACTCGAATCCCGTCAGTGTTAAATAGCGACGCTGAAGGAAAAATAACCCGCGAAGGAAGAGAAGCCAAAGAGCCAGAAGAAGAAGTTGGCCACAAAAGACAAGCAAGTCGTGGCCGTTGATCTGGACTAACTGATAGAGGAAAATGTTAGCCGAGCATAACCCATAGAGCAGATTGTAGCGATACCCATCTTGGCAACAGAACTAGGAAAAATGGTTTAGATCGAACTAAATCAATTGAGCACATTTTTGAAATCCAAATTGGGTTGATAAATAGCATCAAGTTCATGCTAAGATTGACGCGTCTGTAAGAATCCTCCCAAACGATGTTTCTAAACATACCGATTGGGATTAAAGACTGATAGATGACCAAACATCCAAAGAGAGCCGTTACTGGAAAAAAAAATCCTTCACTTGAGCCGAGAAACCTTGAGTTCGGAAGTGGGGGGCAAGTGATAGGAGTAAAACTGACCTCTGGTCTACTGGACGCGTGGCATGCATAGGAGAGTTGTCGACCGACTTGCGAGCTGAACATCAAAGACCTAGCTAGACCTCGGGCCGAGATCAATCACCTCGGGTTTGTGAGCCTGCTTCATAGAGAGATATGCGACCTGAGGGAAGAACCTCCCCGAGCTCCCGCGAGGTCCCTGACAAATAGACAACCAAGATGACTTTTGAACCGAAGTCTGAGGAGGTAGTTCCTACCGAGATGGATTGCTGTCAAAGGCGAGCATAGAACCTCATGTGTCCAAAGAGTGACTGCTTGGCAACCTATGTGGCAGGGTAATCAACACAAAAGACATCAATGGGCCCCAGGCCTACACCATGCATTCATAACGTGGCATAACACTCAGCCTAATATGCTACACTGAGCACCACGTGGCCAGATCGCCAAACAGGTGGCCCTGATTGAATCCCAGGTGACCTCACTGAGCTACAAGTGTCCTAACTGGGCCCCAGGTGTTCAAAGCCAAATTCCAGGTGTCAAACGTAAAATAGATGCCCCACGCTTGACCGACATTTATAATCTTAAACGTGAAATTGAAACCTATATAACGGTAAGAATAACATTCAATTGGACAAGTTGTTTTCATTAAATGCTCACCAACCCTATTAGATAGCTCAGTGCACTAACTTAGTATATGTTTGGCAACGATGTTGTAGATACAACACCTACCCTGCCAGGTAGGAAGTTTCCTAGAGCAACAACAACGTTTTTTGTTTGGTACCAACGCTCCAGGAAACGTTTTTAGCACTGTTACCTATTATCCAGTACCATGTCATGTCCTTGTTCGTAACAACAAACTGCAACTCCAAGAAATGCCAAATTCGGTGTTGCTCCAAGCCACGCCTTCTTGATTTCCAAGGCGTGGCTTGGAACACCTTTTTTTTATGGAAAAGCGGTTCCAAACAAATAGGCGTTTCTTGGAGCACCATTTTTTTCGACGTGGCGCTGATGTGTCACCGTTTTTTGGAGCAACGACATCGATGCCAAATAGACACTTAGTCGTTGGAGTTATAAGCGCGAGATATCACCTCGGGTTGTCTGACTTTTCTCCTTCTTTTCAGATTGACACTAATGAAGCGTAATTTGGTCCTCCTAATCATCCCATGACACGTGGCCTTAGAGTGACACCTCGACGCTGAGCAAGCAAACTAGCTCGGCAAGTTAGCCCTAAACACTTCGCCCAGGCCGACCTCCACCTTGGCTAGGACGAACTGATTGGCTCCTCACTCATGGCGACCTGCCTCAAAGACCAATCAAGCTATAGGAGTCGACAACGACCTACGAGGAGAACCCGTTGACTTGGACCAACAATAACCTACCAGCCCGAGATCTCCGGTGCACGTATACCTTGACCGTTAGACTGGCCTACCGCGACGCATGCCTCAGAGTTGACCGAATAGATCGTAACCTTTGCGTCGATCTCATAACTGACACATTATTGCATCGAACCAAGCGATAACAATTCTGTGAGAAGCTGAAGCCCGTTGTAAGAGGGCTCTAACAATAGGTGCCTATATAAGGCACTCATTTCTACCTATAAAGGTACGCGTGATAATACACTCTCTAGCTCTCTCATTCTCTCAAAGACATCTCTAAACACATTCTGACTTAAGAATCAGAGTGCCCTCCCCAAGTAAAAACAACCCAGGCACTTTATCATCATTTCTTGCAGAAGCACATTAGCTCGACCACCACCAGCTCGATCCGGCATAGCTCGGCCCTGACAAGGAATCACCTGAATCAGCGTCGTCATCTGAACGAGGGAGCTACCAAATCGTGCAACATCAATTGGCGTCGTCTGTGGGAAAACCGTAACAAAAAGCTAAGTACTCTCTTACCTCTTACAAGAACTAAGAAATGGCTTCCTCAAGCAACCAACCCGCCAACAACAACAACAACAACCAAATCCCCACTGTAACCATTGGACAGATAAATGTCCCCCTGCACCCAACTGTTATACTGAAGAATATGGATGTGCCTCCTCCTGTGGTCAAGCCCACAACAGTCGATGCGTGCCAGTTCTATGATCTAGTGCAATGCGCATGGGGAATGAGTGATCAACTGAAGTTCTAGGAAACCAAGTTTGCCTCCGTAGTGGGGTGGGGGGGACAACAATAACAACAACAACAACAACAACACCAGACTCATCATCAGTGAACCAATAGGTGCCTCTCCAACAGGTACCTCAGTAGAACACTAGTTTGAATTAGATCGACAACTTCAACCCGGCTCTAGCCCGAATTCATAGTAAAGTCCAAGTCTGCAACAGGGCACCTGGGCACGTTAACAACCAACCTCAGGTCGACATTGCGGCCCCTGAACTGAACCAGAATCAACTACCAGTGGAAAGCCAAACTATGGCTCCCATTGGGACTGAGGCCGCCGGCTCGTTTGAAGGGTCCAAGAGAAGGCGTAGGAGACGTGCATACTGCACCGGAAAGAAAAGTCAGCTCACTCCAGTAGGGAACGTAACACAAAAAAGGGCAGATAGCAAAGCAGTGAGCCATGTAGATGCTTTACCCGAGCAGCCATGCATAACTCAGGAGTCTCCACTGGCACCAGAGGTCCTCCAGGCCCCAAGACTGAAAAATTTCAGAGCACCTGCCCTCGAGACCTACAAAGGTACGATTGACCCAATTGAGCACGCCGACAACTTCCAATCCCTAATGTTACTTCATGGGGCTAATGATGCAAGCATGTGCATCTCCTTTCCAAGCACCCTTAAAGAAGAAGCCTGGATCTGGTACTCAAGGCTAGCCCCTTGCTCCCTTAAAAATTGGAACCAGTTCACCCGCCTGTTCATTAACCAGTTCGCCACAAGTAAAAGACATTCAAAATCGGTTACTTTATTCAATGTGATTCAGAAATCTAATGAAACATTGCAAGAATATATAAAGAGATTCAACATGGAATGTTTGCAAATCCCTAACCTAGACCCATGTGCAACTCACTACAGCCAAAAATGGCGTACGTCATCCCAACCTACGCTAGGAGATCGAGCTGAACATGCTAGCCACCATGGAGGAGTTCCTCACCATGGAAGACAAATTCATCAAAGCAGAAGAAGCCCTAGGGTCGAGCTCTGAGCTATTCGGGAAAAGGAAGCGAGCTAAAGAAGAAGTGAGTAGCAGCAAGTCCAAGAAGAGGATTAAGTCTCCAAAGAGAAGCAGATCACCAAAGAGCACGCAAAGCAGCTCACATAAAAAGAAAAGCAAATCACCTCCGCGGGGTTCGAACCAGCGATCTGGCTCCCCCTCCTCTGTATAATAGGACATTCAACCCACTGAATGCAAAAAGGGACAAATCTTAATGCAAATAAAATCCACCAATTATGTAAAGTGGCCGCTCAGGATGAAGGACGACCCAGCCACTAGGAACCCCAATAGGTATTGTCACTTCCATCGTGATGTTGGCCATGACACAGAAAACTGCTGGAACCATAAAAATGAGATTGAATACCTCATCCAGTTAAGGAAAAATTCAGTTAGGGAACTAGAGCACGAAGATGATAATCCACCAAAGCACCCAAGAAAAGAAGTAATCTACTTCACTGAAGATGACATGTACGGAATACAGTATCCACATGACGACGCTCTAGTGGTAAGACTACTAATCAACGACTTCCAAGGTGAAAAGAATTTTGGTTGACTCAAGCAGCTCAACTAACATCATATTTTTAGAAGCCTTCAAGCGCATGAAGCTCGGGAAAAAGGATCTCCAACCCGCCAACATACCCCTGGTAGGCTTTAGCGGGGAAATAGTTTGGCCAATTGGCAGGGTGAGGGTACCTGTTGAGGTGGGCTCGCCTGCTAATACAGTTTGGTTTGATTACAACTTCCTAGTGGTTTCCACTCCCACCCTGTATAACGCCATACTAGGCTGACCTATCCTACATGCCATCCATGCGGTAATCTCAACATATCACCTAGCAGTCAAGTTCCCTACTGAAGGAGGCATCAGAGTTATGCGGGGTGACCAGCTCGAATCCTGCAAATGTTATGTAGCCGCCCTAAAGGAAAAAGGCAAGATTGTTGTTGACATCGACCTGGAGCCACCTTCGAAAAATATAGATGAGCGAGCTCGACCAACTGAACAAACCATTCTGGTACCGGTCTCAAAGACGAGCCAAAAAACAATTCAGATAGGAGCTTGCCTGATAGAACCAGTGTGCTCTGTTATGAGCACCCGCACCACACGGCAGCAGCGGAGGCAGTA
>NW_010729088.1:183155-219639 GCF_000365185.1 Nelumbo nucifera
GAAGGAATTATAGTACCATTAAAAGTAAGTAGTCTAATTAGAAGTAGGAGTTTGAGTCCATTTAGGACTAACCTAGCCGAATCCAACAAGGAACCCTCCTCCTGTAATCTCCTATTTAAGGAGACGCCATTATTGAATGAGGATATTGAATATTCAGTCAATAAAGAGAGTAAAGGAGAGTTAGGTGATCTCTTGGACAAATCACCCACTAGATAGTCAAAATAGGGTCTGTGCGCAAGGCCAAAGGCAAGGGAAGATCAGAGGTCCCTGCCGTGGAACGACCCGTGACGCGATCCTACGCTCGGGCCCATAACATCTTGGTATCAGAGCCTACCATCATGGGGGAACAGGAGCCGCTGTCTTCCAGAGTCCATGAACTGGAGCATAGGCTCGCAGAGACTAGTATGGAGGTCCGAGAGGTCAAAGATGACGTTCGGGAGCTGCATCGCCTACTAGAAGCGTTCCTCTCCAACAAAGAAAGGAATTCTGAGGGATTAGCCACTACCAGCAGTCACCATACGGACGGGACAGAATCAGCTAACGAACATCAAGCCACCGCCCCGACAGTTGCAGTTGTCCCCAAGTACAACTGGCTCGAATTTCCATCTTACAACGGCACCAGAGACCCATTAGGATGGTTGTACCGTTGCGAGCAGTTCTTCTGCAACCAGCACACGGATGACAGAGACAAGGTCAGCCTAGCAGCCTTCCACCTTACGGAAGAGGCACAACTCTGGTTCCATCGCTTGGAGCAAGAAGAACCCGGGCTCAATTGGGAGCAGTTCAGGTTCTATTGCCTCCTCAGGTTTGGACCCCCAATGATGAGCAACCCGCTAGGTGAGCTAATCAATCTCAAGCAAACGGGGCCCATGGCTGAATATCAACGTCAGTTCCAAACTTTGCTTGCCAGAGCGGCCACGGTTAGGCCAGATCGGCAAGTGGACATGTTCACAATAGGGTTGATAGAAACCCTAAGGGTGGACGTAGAGATGCAGCACCCCCCAAATCTGATTACAACAATGAATCTCGTCCGTGCCTTTGAACGGAAGATGCAGCTTACCCACAAACGCTTCAGCATTGGACGACCAGCAACGACTTGGGCACCATCAAGGACAGCGGGAGTGTCTACCCCTGCGCCCAACAGGGAGCAGAGGACCCACACCGGTAACCCTTCCCGATCAGTATCACAGACAGGGAGCAGCAAGGTGTCACCCCCCATCCGGCGTCTGTCCCGAGCCGAGATGGCAGAACGACGCGTGAAGGGGCAGTGTTTCAATTGCGATGATCTATATTCTGCAGGGCATAGATGCAAGAAACTATTTTGCCTTCTAGTAGACAAGACTGAAGAGGATGAGGAAGAGCCATCACCAACTGAACCCGAGATCTCACTCCACGCAATCACAGGGATTAGAACCTCCCAAACAATGCAACTAAGGGCGCTAGTGACGGGAAAACCCGTGCGCATCCTGGTAGACTCCGGAAACACCCACAATTTCATCAGCAATCAGGCGGCCCGCAAGTTGGAGTTGCCCATGGAAGTCAGGCCACAACTACAAGTAGCCGTAGCGAATGGGGAAAGAGTTCACAGTCCCGGTATCTGCAAGAACACCAGAATTCAGGTTGAAAAAGAATCCTTCCGAGCAGATTTATTTGTACTATCCTTGGACGAATTTGACATCGTCCTAGGCGTTACTTGGTAGGGAACCCGGACAAGGACCTTCGCTGCCCTGACCATGACCTTCCACTTAGATGGCAAACCGGTTACTTGGTAGGGAACCCGGACAAGGACCAAGACACAACTACATGCACTCCAGGGGGAGAATTCGCGCACAACTGACGTAGAGAGGCTTCTCACCGATTACTCAGCCATTTTCCAAGAACCCAAGGGCCTCCCACCTCCTAGAGCCTGCAACCACCGGATCCCTCTAATAGTAGGGTCAGACCCGGTCGTGGTTCGGCCCTATCGCTACCCCCACCGACAGAAAGATGAGTTGGAGAAGCAATGCGCAGATATGTTATAGCAGGGGATCATTCGGCCCAGCCACCCCCCTTTTTCCTCCCCAGTTCTGTTGGAACCCAAACATGACGGGACTTGGAGATTTTGTGTGGACTATAGGGAACTCAATAGCCGAACAGTCAAAGATAAATTCCCGATCCCCATCGTAGATGAATTATTGGACGAACTCCACAACACTGGAGGCCATACTTGTGGGGCAGACCTTTCGTCATCAAAATAGACCACTACAGCCTCAAATATTTGCTGGAACAACGACCGACCACCTCCCCACGCAACATTGGGTCAGCAAGCTGTTGGGTTTCGATTTCCGGGTAGACTACAAGGCAGGGTCCCTGAACCGTGCAACAGATGCCCTGTCCCGACGAGAAGAAGATAGTATGCTCCTCCATGCGATCTCCCAACCACGAGCCACCCTGCTAGAAGACATTTAGAACACACTGCCACAGTCATCAGAATGGAACGACCTGGTCCAACAAATACAGTCCGGGTCTGCTAACCCGAACTGGTCTCTCCACGATGGGCTGGTGCTCTACAAAAAGAAGATCTACCTACCCGCCGACTGCCCCCTAATCCCCTCCATAATCGCCCGCATACACCACTCTACACATGAGGGTATCCAAAAAATGCTGCATCATATTCACGCTGACTTCCACTGGCAGGCTATGAGGGCCTCGGTGCGGGACTTTATCCAGAACTGTGCAGTTTGCCAACAACAAAAATGGGAAAATCTGCACCCCGCAGGCCTGCTCCAACCTCTCTCCCTCCCAACGCAGATCTAGGCCGATATTGCCATGGATTTCATCGAAAGGCTACCCAAAGTCGGGGGGAAGTCAGTCCTGTTCGTGGTAGTGGACCGGTTCTCCAAATATGCTCACTTCCTCCCTTTATCCCATCCTTATACCGCAGTCTCGGTCGCCCATGCTTTCTTCACCCACATTTTTCGCTTACATGGACTCCCCGAGTCCATCGTCAGTGACCAGGACCCGATCTTCACAAGCACCTTCTGGAAGGAACTCTTTCGATTACGGGGCACGACCCTCGCCTTCTCCTCAGCCTACCATCCACAGTCAGACGGCCAGACGGAGGTGGTGAACCGGACAATTGAGATGTACCTCCGCTGCTTCGTGGGAGACCAGCCATGGTGCTGGGTGGAGTACCTCCCATGGGCTGAATACTGCTACAATACATTTTATCACTCCTCCCTTGGAATGACTCCCTTCAGAGTTGTGTACGGTCGAGATCCTCCACGCCTTCTGTCCTACGAGCTGGGCTCAACGCGGTTGGAAGAAGTGGACCGCAACCTCCAAGCTCGCAATGCCCTCCTGGCCGAAGTCTCCTTGCATTTACAACAGGCACAGGCACGCATGAAACACGCCTACGATCAACGCCACCGTGAAGTCACCTTCGAACCAGGACAGTATGTTTGGATGAAACTCCGACCATATAGGCAACTGTCTCTCAGGCGCTGGGGGCCCCCTAAGCTGGCCCCCAAATTCTACGGGCCCTTCAAGATTCTACGGAAGATCAGAAAGGTAGCTAATCAACTCAAGCTCCCGGAGCACAGCAGGATCCACGACACCTTCCATGTGTCCCTCTTAAAGCTTTATGTTGGCACTCCTCCCAACCATGTGCCTCCCCTACCCCCTCTGCAGGACGGCAGACCCATTCTCCAGCCCCGCGCCCTCATCCGATCCCACATCCATCAGGGCACGTTCGAGGTTTTAGTAGAATGGGAAGGACTACCTTCAGCAGAGGCCACCTGGATCCCCTGGGCCGATCTCTACAACGCCTATCCAGACCTCGAGCTTGAGGACAAGCTCGTAGTCCAGGAGGGGAGTGATGTTATGAGCACCCGCACCACACGGTAGCAGTAGAGGCAGCAGCGCGCGCATGCACTACGCGGCAGCGGCACCGCGAGGCGGCGGCACCATGAGCCATGCACACGCACTTGGCAGCAGCAGCAGAGCGGGGCCCACATGACCGCTCATAGGGGTGGGCCCACCCTTATCTGGACACGTCAAGAGAACTCGCCRCCAGCCTACCTTATCCTTATCCCATCCTCCCTTATCTTGTCCCCTATTCTTAGAAGGAATTATAGTACCATTAAAAGTAAGTAGTCTAATTAGAAGTAGGAGTTTGAGTCCGTTTAGGACTAACCTAGCCGAATCCAACAATGAACCCTCCTCTTGTAATCTCCTATTTAAGGAGATGCCATTATTGAATGAGGATATCGAATATTCAGTCAAGAAAGAGAGTAAAGGAGAGTTAGGTGATCTCTTGGACAAATCACCCACTAGATAGTCAAAATAGGGCCTATGTGCAAGGCCAAAGGCAAGGGAAGATCAGAGGTCCCTGCCGTGGAACGACCCGTGACGCGATCCTACGCTCGGGCCCATAACATGCTCCATCTTAGTAAGTTTTTTACTTAGTAATTTATATGTTTTCGCCTGGTCAGCAATAGAAATGCCCGTCATAGACCCTAAACTGATAACTCATAAATTAAATGTTGACCCTACAGTCAGACCAGTCCAGTAGAGGAAAAGGAACCTCACCTTGAAAAGATGGAAGGTAGTAGATGAGGAAGTAGGGAAGCTGCTCACCGCGGACTTCGTTAGAGAAGTCCAATACCCGAGCTAGATTGCGAATCCAGTGCTAGTGAAAATGGCAAACGACAAGTGGCGCAAGTGCGTCGACTACACCGACCTGAACCGAGCTTGCCCCAAAGACATCTTCCCTCTCCCTTGGATAGATCACCTAGTAGATGCGACCTCATGGTACGAATTGTTGGGTTTCATGGATGCATACTTTGGCTACAACCAGATCTCGATGGACCCAGCGGACGAAGAAAAAATGGCCTTTGTAACCGAAACTGGCTTGTATTGTTACAAAGTCGTGCCTTTCGGCTTGAAAAATGCTGGAGCAACTTTTAAGTGACTTGTAAACAATGTATTTTCAGATTTGATTGGTAATAAAATCGAGTGTTATGTTGACGACATGGTTGTCAAAACTCAATTTTCAAATGATTTAAACGCCGACCTAGACCTCGTTTTCAAAGTTTTGAGAAAATACAACTTAAAACTTAATCCAAACAAGTGTGCTTTCAGTGTCACATCGGGCAAATTCCTCGAATACATTGTCAACCTACGTGGCATCGAAGCTAACCCAAAAAAAATCCAGGCAATATTAGATATGCGACCTCCTAGTTACCCAAAAGTTAACTAGCCGAATAGCTGCCCTAAACCGATTTATGTCTAAGTTGGTTGGGAAATTCTTACCCTTTTTTAAGGCAGGCATTAAAGAAAAACCAATGCTTTGAGTGAAACAAGGAGTGTCAGCTCACCTTTGATGAGCTGAAAAGATACCCGAGTTTGCCTCCCTTATTGACTAGACATGAGACCGGGGATGAGTTTAAGCTCTACCTCTCCGCAAGTGATGAGGTAGTTAGCTCGGTTCTAATAAGAGAAGTATATAAGGTTCAGCGACCTGTTTATTGTGTAAGTAAGGTCCTGCACGCGCTGAGACAAGGTACCCAGACATAGAAAAGTTGGCCTTTGCCTTGGTGCTAGCAGCCTGGAAACTAAGACCCTATTTCTAGGTCCACACAATCGTAGTCCTGGCTGATCGACCTCTAAGGCAAATCCTTCAAAAGCTCGAGGTCTCGGGGAGACTAACGAAGTGGGCAATCGAGTTCAGAGAATATGACATCCATTATGAGCCATGACTAGTAATAAAGGTGCAGGTTCTGGATGACTTCATCACTGAGTGCACCTTTAGCTCGCCAACTCCTAAAGTTGTCGAGCTGGTAACCACATCGGAGTCTTCAACCAGCACAACACCTGCCCCAGCTTGGGAGATACCGACCTGGGACGAGGAGCCATGGGTACTCCATGTGGATGACTCGTCCAACCAGAGTGGAAGCAGGGTTAGGTTGATACTCTACGGACCTAGCGAAGTGAAGCTGGAATACGCGATCCAATTTTTATTCCAAGCTTCAAATAATGAGGTCGAGTATGAGGCACTTATAGTCGGGCTGGCACTAGCGAAGAAAGTCGGGGCCAAGCATCTCATGGTTTGTAGCGACTCATAGCTCATATTAAACCAAGTGAATGGAGAGTATAAGGCTCAAGAACCCGCCATGTTGACCTATTTAGCCAAGGTAAGGGAACTCCTGCCCAGCTTCTACTCTTGGTATCTACACCAAATTCTGAGATCGGAAAACATAGAAGCTGACACTCTCTCCAGGTTGGCCAACACAACTGACTCGACCAAAAGAACGGTTTATATAAAAGACCTACCTTGCCCTTCCATAGAGAAAGCAGTAGAAGAGGTCGCCCAAATAATGACAACAGAGCTCAGCTGGATAGACCCACTCATCAACGACCTACGCTGAGGCACATTGCTAAAGGAGCGTAATGCAACTTGGAGGATGGAACGATAGGCAGCTCGCTACGTGATTGTGGGTGAGTAGCTGTACAAAAGGTCTTTTACATTACCTTACCTAAGATGTCTACGCCGAAATGAACCAGATCAGATATTACATAAAATTCGTGAAGGGCTTTGTGGAGGAAACTTGGGGGCAGAGCCCTCGCTCAGAATGCTTTGCGACAAAGGTACTGCTAGCCTACAATGAAAGCAGATGCCATCGAGCTGGTACAGAAATGTCACAAGTGCTAGCGACATGCCAACATCCTACACTAGCCAGCGGCCAACCTGAAATATCTGACCAGTCCTTGGCCATTCGCACACTGGGGGGATAGACTTACTAGGCCCCTTCCCGCCAGCAACGGGATAGAAGAAATTTTTGGTGGTAGCAGTCGACTACTTTACAAAATGGGTAGAGGCCGAGCCACTAGTCACCCTACCAGCTCGAAATGTGCATAATTTCTTTTGGAGAAATATCGCATATAGAGTCGGGCTACCAAGAGTATTGATCTCGGACAACAGAAAACAATGTGAGGACATCAAGTTTCAAAACTAGTGTGTACAGATGGGTATAAGGCAAAACTTCACCTTGGTCGCTCAACCCCAAGCCAACGGTCAGGTCGAGGTAACTAACAGGGCAATCCTCCGTGGTCTCAAAGCTCGACTTTCCTGAGCTAAAGGTTTGTGGGTGGATGAGCTGCCCAGTGTCTTATGGGCCTATCAAACAACTATCAAAATGGCGACGGGTGAAATGCCTTTCAACCTAACATATGGAACCGAGGCAGTCATACCAATAGAAATGGAAGTGCTAACCTTGTGATTTGAAGCATTCAATAAAGAAACTAACAAAGATGACCTACGAACCAATCTTGACTTGGTAGAAGAGACCATAGACCTGGCCTACATTCGGACCATAGCATACCAACAATGGGTGGATTGGTACTATAACACCCGAGTCAAGAAACACCAATTCAAAGTTGGTGACTTGGTGCCCAGAAAAGTTATGGTACCTAAGCACGGTGTGGGAAAGCTTGACCCGAACTGGGAAGCCCCTATAAGGTCTCCAAAGTAATGGGTGGGAATGAGTATGAGCTCAAAACATTTAAGGGGAAGGTAGTACCCCAGGCGTGGAACATAAACAATCTATGTAAGTACTATCTTTGAAAAGAGATGTTCTGACCTACGTTCGCAAGTTCATCAAATTTTGTTAAGGCATCCAAGCCAACCTACAACTCGGCCAAAGTGCACAGGAGACAAGACCTAGACTACAACTACGAAAGTTTGCTAAGGAATTCGACCAACATAGCGACAATTCAACCGAGTTGGCACAATAGAGACAAAAAAGAATTTCATCCAAGAGGAAAGCAATGGATGCAAAAAGCCAAGTTCCATTAAGCAAAGAGAGGCCTATAGCCGTACATGTATTCAAAAAAAGGGTGTTAATGGTTCAGACATAAACCATTAACGGGTCGTGTCTCAAGCCCAGTGTGGCTGATCGGCCCAAAAGAAACTTAAGGAGCACGCAAGCTCCTAGAATTACTAGAAAGTTGCCGCCAATGGACAGGCCAATGTGGCTGATCGCCCTCTTCGTCCCCATCCTCATTGTCATCCTCCTCATTCTCTTCTAGGGTTAGAGGCTCCTTATCAACTTGTGTGGCGAGCTCGCTCGACACATCGTTCACAGAGAAGTAGACAAACTCGAAGGTAGGATGCAGCATCTTCAGATAATGGCGACAGAGTTTGAAACCCTTCTTCATCGAAGGAATACTGTCCTCCGCCTTCTTTTTCTCGTACTCTAGGGACTCCAAGAAGCAAGCGATAGTTGCCTCCTCAGCTCAGCGTATATCTTGAGTGTACTTCGACCACCTTTCCTCCAGTTGATGCGCTTGGGCAGCAATAGTGTCTTGAGCCTCAACTAACCCACACTGAGCCTCGTTCAAATCGCGTTGCATCCTCTGGTTCTGCTCATAAAAATGTCGACAATCCTCCTCCAAGCTGAGTTGAACCCTCTGCATCTCGGCCTGGAGTGCACTAAGGTTCGCCTGCATCTCACCTCTCTCCTTCTGGCTCGCATGAACATGGTCCAACAAAACTTGCCCAATGGAGCTCGCCTACCAAAAGAAGGAAAGCATGATTAGAATAGACATCCCAGAAACAAAAAAGGACAGAAATTCTACAAGGAGACAAACTTGAATGATGTGGTGAGCCATTTGAGCTCCAGCATCGATTAGGCCCAAGCTACGATAATAGTGAACATCTTCAGGAAGCAACATACCCCTGGCCACCCGAATAGCTACTCGAGGGTCAAACACACGATCAAGTACAAAAATGTTGATGTTGGGAGCAAAGCGAGGGATGTCTGAAACGTAAGGGATGGCCTCACGTTCTTCTTGACTGACCTGAGGTTGGAAGGCAGAGGGGCCAAATGAGTATTGGTTAGTGTTCATGGGCTCGCTGCCTCCCTCGAGGTCAACAACAGTAGGAGTGGGGTGCGACAACCTCACTTCAATGCTTGCCGAGGTCCCCTCCATTGAGGAGCGGCTATTCGCCTTTTGCTTCTTCCTCGAAGCCTTCTTTTCCTAGAGATTGCCAACATTGAAGCCATGCTCGCCATATATGAAGAAGAGAAAAAATAGTTAGCCAAGCTAATTATCAAGGAAATATCAAATGCGGATGTAGATGACTCAATGACCGACCTACCTACGAGACTCAAGTCGTCCTGTATAAGCATAGGCTCGGCCAGAACACTCTCTACCTCGACCTTTTGGTTGACAAATTCTTGAAGCGCAGCTCGCAACTCCTCAACCTGACTCTCACTGAAGCTCCGACAAATGCTATACCAGACGGTGTTCATACCCCAGCCACCGTCTCTAGAAAGGAAGAAAAACTTGCTTTTCCACCCCTTAACTTTATTGGGAAAGTCAGTCAACACCTTGTACCCACTTCGGAAAGGAAGATAGAAGTAGAAAGGGCTAGAAACTCTCTTCATATTACACAAGGTAGAAAAGATGTCAAGGTTTAGAGGGAAGTTACAGTGGTGGCACAAGGTGACCCAATGATACACCATAGTACCTCAACATAGAAATGATGAAAGGGTGAAAAGGGAATCAGAGACTAGCAACTAGCACCTCCTCGTAAACGCACACTGCATCTCGGTCATGATCCCAAAGATAATGATCAGCGTGTGGCTCGATCCAGTTGTATTCACTTGGGATCTGATAGGTGTGACACAACTCGACTATCCGCTCCCCAGAAAACTCAATCAGACAAAAAATAGCTATAGCGTGCTCAACTTCGTGCCTTTTCCCGAGGAGCTCGCCTCAATGTCTGACCTCTGCTTGGGCGACCTACTATCAGACGGACTATGGGACATCAGAAGAACTAGAATACTCACCGGAAAAGGTAAAGAAGACCGGCAACAACAACTAATGGAATTTTGACAAAGAGCATAACTCAGACTGCAACCTCCTCCAGTTAGACCCCACCCTAGAAAGCTCCAAAAAGAAACAGTGTAAGTGGGACCTCAGTGGGGACCCCTTACTTATAACCCATTGGACAAAGAGACGAACGATGTAGATGCAATTACAACAAATCTACAACTAGTAGCGCACGCGAAATATTTTGAATTCAAAATTTATGCGCCCGTGGTGCTCTTTTTTAAATTTGAAACCAGCGCTCTCAAAGCATGTGCCTCTTTCTAAATTTCGCAGCGCGCGCCTCTTCCCCAAATTCAAAATTTGAAAAAACTATCGCGGTTTTGCTTAACTTCAGATCGAGTAAAGAAAGCAAGTCGGGCGACCTACAAACCAGTCGAACCAATTACCTAATTAGAAGTTACTCCCTTCGTCGAGCTAATGTAGGCTCGGGAATGGGGCCTAGGGGGCAATTGATGAGGGGTAATTTGGTCCTCCTAATCATCCCGTGACACGTGGCCTTAGAGTGACACCTCGGGGCTGAGTAAGCAAACTAGCTCGGTAAGTCAGCCCGAAACACCTCACTCAGGCCGACCTCCACCTCAGCCAAGACGAACTGATTGGCTCCCCACTCATGGCGACATGCTTCAAAGACCGATCGAGTTGTAGGAGTCGATGACGACCAACAAGGAGAACCCACTGACTTGGATCGACAATACGTTACCAGCCTGAGATCTCCGGTGTGTGTATACCTTGACCGTTAGACCGGCCTACCACGACGCATGCGTCAAAGTTGACCGAATAGATCGTAACCTTCGCGTCGATCTCGTAATCTCCCCAGATAGAGACAACCCAAACACTAACATCCTCTCTTACAGAAATACTTTAGCTCGGCCACCATCATTTCGGCCCCGATAAAGAATCACATGAATCGGCATCTGAACCATCTGACACGTGGGAGCTACCAGATCGCTTAACATCAGACAAGGACTGAACGATTTCCGGCGGCATCGGTTAGCAAATCGGGTTATTCGATGTGAGAAAGAAAGTGCAAGGTCCGAGCGAGCAATTACTTTTTGGTTGGCTGGTTTGACGTAATACGTCAATAGGGTCCTAAGTATCTATGTACATCTTTTCACCCAAATCCAAATGCATGGTTCAAGCCTACGAGCAAGTCTTCTATTGTTAACCAGAGTATGGTTTGATTCAGTTAGACACTTGAGTGCAGCGGGGTGGAAGATGTTTTACAGAGACTCCTTTGCGTACACATGTCTCTTACAACGTTGTGATGGGTTGAAAAGTCTCAAAGAAATCCATGCTCAAATCATTACTTGCGGCTATGAGCAGAACCCATTTCTTGCCGCAAAGCTTGTAAGCCGGTATGCCGAGGACAACGGCTCCAACATGGAAGATGCCCGGAAAGTGTTTGATCGCGTGTCTGAAAGAGATGTTCTTATGTGGAATGTAGTTATTCGGGGTTATGCAAGTTCAGGTGCTTCTGGGGAAGCTGTGAAAATTTATGATCATATGCGTCGGAAAGGTGTCCTTGCGAATCAATACACTTACCCTTTTGTTCTAAAGGCATGTGCTGCCTTGGGAGATGGAAACAAGGGCCAGGTCATCCATGGCCATGTTGTCAAGGTTGGGTTGGAGTGGGATTTGTTTGTGGGGAATGCGCTTGTATCATTTTATGCTAAGTGCAAGGAAATTGAAATGGCTCGGAGAGTTTTCGATCAAATACCGCAGAAAGACCTGGTTAGTTGGAATACCATGATAGCAGGCTATACCCAGAATGAACATCCTAACGACGCCATCATGACTCTTCACCAAATGTTGCGGGATGACACTGTAGGCATGCCCGATCATGCTACTATTGTTGGTGCTCTCCCAGCTTGTACCCAAGCAGCTACCATCCAAGAAGGAATGTTGATTCATTCTTACATTGTAAAGTCAGGAATGGAAGTTGATGTTGCTTTGGGTAGTGGCCTTATTGCAATGTATGGGAATTGTGGCCGTTTGAAGACCGCCCGGAACCTTTTTGATAGACTGCTTGACAGAAACATTGTGGTATGGAATGCAATTATAAGGTGTTACGGGATGCATGGGCTTGCGGACGAAGCACTAGAAATATTCTCACAAATGGTGGACAGTGGCGTACGACCCGATGGCATCTGCTTTGTGTGCCTATTGTCTGCATGTAGTCATGTTGGATGGGTCGACAAAGGCTGGGAACTATTCGGGAAAATGGAGGATCATGGCGTGGAGAAGCGCGATGAGCATTACGCTTGTATGGTTGATCTCCTGGGGCGAGCTGGCCGTCTTAATGAGGCTGTGAAATTTATCAATGAAATGCCTGTGGAGGCCGGAAAGGATGTTTATGGAGCACTGTTAGGTGCTTGTAGAATCCATAACAATATAGAGCTTGCTGAGAAAGCTGCCGAAAGATTGTTCATTCTTGATCCTGATAATGCAGGGCGATATGTTCTGCTGGCAAAGATGTATGAGGATGCGGGGAGATGGGAGGATGCAGCCAGATTGAGGAAGTTAATGAAGGAAAAACAAGTCAGGAAGCCACTAGGATCTAGCATGGTTGAGGTAGATTCTGTAGTCCATACTTTTGGAGTGGAAGACGAGTCGCATTCCATGAAGGTCGAGATTTTCGACACGCTGGAAAGTTTAAGAAGAGTAATGGCGGAAGACTGGAACAGAGAGAGAGAGAGAATGAGAGAGAGTGAGAAAGGGCGATGGCTTGAGTTGATTTGATGGCCATGGCTTGTAGCTGCAAGGCACCATTAGATATTAGGTTAGGATTTAGGAAGGCAAAACTCAGTAGGATTGATACGATGGATCAACATCTCACTGCGATATTATGGGTCAAGTGCAAACACTGGACCAATCATAGTGGTCCCTGTTCCAGTTCCAGTTTCAGATTTTCCGGTCTACACAGTCCAACCAAAACCGACTTAAATCTGAGGAACGGAATGAATTCGAAAGATCATTTTCCTGGCCGCAGATATTTTCTTCATTCTTTCTTTTACCAAAAAAAAAAAGAAAAGAAAAGAAGAATAAGAAGAGGATATTTTCTTGATTCTCCAGTTCTCTCCGTCTCTCCTATTTGATAGAGCTGGTCGTCTGGTTGATACAAAATTGTGGTGCGACCGAATTGTTTGTGTGAACTAGAAGAAAGAGTCTCTGTGTTCTTACATCCCATACTCTGCAAAAAATAAATAAACACCAAAGCGAGATACAAAGGAGAGGTTTGTGTTGTCTTTTTTGTTATCGGCTATGGAAACCCTAACATCTTCTGCGACGATCATGTCTTCATCCTCACCTCTCTCCATCTTCTCCCCAAAGAAGAATCTGTCCACCAAACCTCTTAGATTTCCAATCGCCTCCAAAAGTACCATCTTTTTCTTACTCCCTTGCATTATTTCTTCTTTTTTTTTTCTAACAAATTCTTAGATTTCGAATTAGATGATGACAATGACGCCGACCTCCGGTCTAATTCGAACCAAATGAACATTGCTCCTCTTTCGAACGATGGCGTCTCTCTTTCCCCTCTATCTCAGGTGCTCTTTTTCTTCTCTTTGGAATAAATTCGTGATCACTTTTTCATTAATTAAACTTTTTTTTTCATATGTTAGGATGCAGCAATGGGTTTGGTTCTGAGTGCAGCAACCGGCCGAGGTTGGACTACGGGTTCAGGAATGGAAGGTCCATCTATTCCCGCCGGATCGGAATCGGAGTCCAACACGGATAGGATCTCGACCTTCCCTTGGTCTCTCTTCACCAAGTCGCCTCGTCGGAGAATGCGTGTGGCCTTCACCTGCAACGTTTGTGGTCAGCGAACGACTCGTGCCATCAATCCTCACGCGTACACTGATGGTACAGTCTTCGTCCAGGTAAATCGTTAGATTTGCTCAATGTTTTCAATTACATTTTATTCCCATCCCCCTCCCCTGTGTACTCTATCTTAGTAGACAATCTGAATCTCTTCCACGATATGAAGTGCTACGTCAACCCAAGTTTCAGATACATGGATCCTACGGGAGATGTCAGCTTCAAATATTTGGATATGGGTGACGACAATGAAGATGATGATATTTTCCCTGTCTTATGAAGCCAACGGATGGCTATTTAATGTTAGACGGTGCGTATCTATTCATATCTCGTGTTGACGCATTGAAACTCTATATAATACCCATTGTAAATATTCCTATACTTAAATAGTCTCTGACTAATAAACTTGTATTGGATTAATCTAGATTTCCCTTAAGTAGGTGATTGCTGAATATGTATTTCCCAATCATTTAATTATGTTCATCTCTAATGGTGCGTGATTTGGAACTTACTAGCTCGAAGATTATCTAGACACTGACTGCGTAGTGAGTTGGGCCAACCTGTAAGACAAAGCATCAGAGAACCCAGAGAGGTTAACCCGACGAGGTCGTTTCGATGCTTAAGTCAGTGTTGTACTCTGGTTGCGAGCTGAAAACTTGAATATAAGTAGGTTAGTGAGCAAATAATCGCACGTACCTGAGTTTTGGGGGTTGATGCCTTTATATAGTTAGGTTGCCATGGGTCTCACAAAACACTCCTGGAATCTTCAGCCCACGACATATGAATCCATTCTGCTTTGGAAGGAGGGTAACGTACCGGTTAATGATCGTTGCCCTCCGATTCGGGTGGGACGAGGATAAGGCCTACAGTTACACGGCGTGATTCTGAGAAGTTCGGAGTCAACTGGCGAGCTTCTATGTTCGGTTATGTGGCACCTCGGCGTACGTGGGTACCGAGGTGCTCCGGCTCCGAGGTGACTGAGAACTTGAGGTCCCGTGATCTCCTGACGTGGCACCACATGCTGATTTGTTGTCTGCCTGGCAA
This sequence comes from Nelumbo nucifera, assembly GCF_000365185.1. The sequence continues at coordinate 197,892 of NW_010729088.1, forward strand.
GTTGTGTCCACGTGTCCTTACTTATTAGGTCGAGCCAAATCACCCATCATCAATTGCCCCCCACTCCCCTTCATGGCAAGCCCAAGTGGATTTGGCGCAACTTCCAGGCGGTTCAGAGGGTGGCTCTTCAGTCGGACCTTCTTGACCCATTTGGCTTGACTAGGAAATACCCCAGATCGTGTATTAGGTACATGCAGACGCCATGCCATTTATAAACTCCACGGACGTCAAATCGCACGCTCAACCGATTTTGATCTTAGGACGCATGCAACCGGTTTTCACGAGAGCCGTCGGATTTTGTAAATATCGACCGTTGAGCCCCAGTCGCGGTGGCTATAAATAAGGGCCAGAGGGGCCCATTTTTCTTGCCACATATTGTGTGTTCGGGTTTGTTAAGGTCGCACTTCAGTCTTCCAAGTCGGTGTTAGTTGCTTTTTGCATCCGAGGTCTTTTCGCTTCCTTCGGTCTTCTTGGTGAGTTCGTCTCTCTTTGTTTTTGTTTCCTTTTGTCTTGTTCCTCTAGTTTGGCATGTCTAGCGTTAAGTTTTTATGGAAGTGAAGAATCCACTGGGGCCGAGGTAGGCACCTCGGTGCAGGCCGCAGAGTCTCACCTTGCCGAGGTGAATGCCTTAGTGCGGGGTTCAGACTCCAAACCGTCCAAAGTGGACTCACCTCGATAGGAGTACGGGGCTTCTGACAAGGGGGCCTCCACTTCATGCCGGGCTCAGGGACCAAGACAGCTTCGGTCCTTCCACGATGATGGCTGATAGACTCCTGTCTCTGGTAGCTCGGTACAAGTTGCCCGATAACCTTGTATACAACATTCCCTTGGGTAGGTTTCCTTGGGATCACGGTCATGACAAGATCGTAGTGTTCGAGGAGTAGCTCGTAGTTGGGTTGCGATTCCCACTTTGCCCTTTCATCGTCGAGGTCATCAAATTTTTGACATCGCCATAGATAAACTCCACCCAAACTCGATCCGCAACATTGTAGGTACCATCTCCCTTTTTCATGACTATAACCGGCCTTTGACCCTCGACATCTTTTCTTCAATCTACTCCATCAAAAAGAACTTCGCTTGTGTTCTCCCCGAGCACAGGCGAAGCTACTACATGTCTCCCTGTCCTGGTTACAAGATTTTACACGACATCCCCAACAAAGTCCTAGCTTGGAAGAAGCGCTACTTCGTGGTTCATAACATTGCAGGGTGGCCATTTCCAACTCACTAGAGGCCTGCCATTCAGGACCTTGGCATCAAGTTGGACAAGAGACACAGGAGGAAGTCTGATCTTGGACGAAGCTCGGGTTGAAGTTCAAAAACTTCGTGTCCGAAGAAAAACTCATACAAGCCGGGCTGAGTCCTCTTGGTAGGTCGCCATCTTGGTGCATGCACTTGTTTTATTCTTCCCAACTTGTCTTGATTTTGTAATTGATCTGTTCGTTACCTTTTGTAGGAGCCATGGTTGATATCCCTACTACCGAGCTCTTCAGAAGCATGAAGAGGGGGAAGAAGAGGAAGGCCTATTCTCATGAGGCCGCTACCACATCCAATGTCGACACCGCCGTCCCCAAGCATCCTCCCATTATTGACTTGGTCGAGGAAGACCAAGGTAGGGCTTCTCCACTTCACCTACCCGAGGAGGCTCTAGTGTCCGAGCCCCAGTCCGCTCAGGCGGCCACCCCTTCGAGGGATGACTCCTCCCGGGCGGTTCGGAGCATTTTGACCCCGAAGCTCGGTCTCCTCAAGAGTAAGGATGTGGTCCTTGCCGAGGAGGTCGTGCAATGAGGCGATCTACCAGTGGCTCAGCTTGGGGCCAGAGCGGCTACTCACTGTATGGTGGTACATATCTGATCCTTGGACTGTACTCTCTATTGCTCTTTCTTGGTACTTAGATTTTGTTTCTTCCTTGGTAGGTGAACTCTACAATTCACGCTCTAGCTTGCCAATCCGAGGTGCAGCTGAAACGGGCCCTGCAGGCCGAAGAATCCTCCAGGAGCATTCAACGCGAACTGGACCTAGCTCGTTGTGAAATTCATAAGCTGGAAAAGGATGCGCGAGCTCAAAAAGAACTAATCGTGTTGCTGAGGGAGGAGAAGAAGAAGCTCAAGGAGGAAAGGGAGGCTCTCCAAAGGGAGAAGGAGAACCTCAAGGAGCTCATGAAGGAGCACACAGAGATCTTCGATGACGCGATCAAGGACGCTAAGGTTTAGGCCGTCGAGGAGTACAAGTTTATGGAGGAGCAGTGCAAATTACTGATCGAGACCGGCACAACGGCCTATTGCAAGGGCTTCAAGCTCAATAGGTGGCTGACACGACGTGACTTCCCCAAGCTCGACCTCTGCGCTATCACCACATCCAGGGTCACTGAGGAGATGGCTGGAGAGGCTACTAAGGACCTGAACTCCGAAGAGGAGAGTGATGACGACCTCCTCGATGAAGAGACAACGGAGGAGGGAGGCAGAGACGTTGCTGCCGAGGATTGTATGGAGACCGACTAGCCTATCGGAGTTACTGTTGGGGACGAGGAGCCCCATATCAACTAAGGTTTATCTGCCCCTTTTCTTAGACCCCCCATATATATCTGATGTCTCGAGCCTCCGAGCTTGGTTGAGTAGATGTAACTCTTCCCTTTTTTTTGCATGTACTTCAAACTTCCTTTCGTTAATACAATGTAGTAGTTTCGAAAATCCTTGTTGTGCAAAATTTTTCTAAGTATGGATTACTCCCGAACTCCAGAGTAAGAATAACCCGATCTCAATTTACGCCGAAGTGAACAAACACTATAGGGTATATGCCCGACCTGTCTGCGCACGAGCTACTTATTTTCCCATGCCGAAGCGGCTAGGTTCTCGGTTTCTTATGCTGAGGCGATTAGGTCTTAGGTTGCCCATGTTGAAGAGGCGATTGGGTCTTAGGACGCCTGTGCCAAGGAGGTGAATAGGACTTATCTGTCCATGCCGAAGAGGCGAATGGGACTTATATCGTGCCAAGGTCTTTTGCCAGCTCGGCACCATAACCCTTAGGCTCTTGGAGTGACTTATAGTCCTCTCTCTAGTTCGGTGTCCTTTTGACCAGCTTGGTGGTCTTGTGGACTTAGTAAAATTTTTTAGTTGTATTAGAATCGCGAGCTCATAGATAATACCTCCTCAAGTTGTCAACGTTCCAAGCTCGAGGTACTTGTTTCCCTTCCATAGTCTCGAGCTCATATGTGCCCTCTCTGAACACTCGTCTTATTCGGTACAAACCCTCCCAGTTCGGTCCGAGCTTACCTACTTCAGGCTCAGGTACCATTACCTTGTGGAGCACTAGGTTACCAACTCGAAACTATCGTCTTCTGACCCTGGAATTATAGTACCGAGCTACCCGCTACTAGTAGGCCGCAATCCGGATATAGGCCAGGTCGCGTACCTCTTCGATCAGGCCCAAGTTGGTCTGGAGCTCGTCGTCGTTCGCCTCTTCATTGTATGCTACGAGCCGCAACGTTGGTACTTCGATCTCTGCCAGAATCACTGCCTCTGTTCCATATGTCAAATTGAAGGGTGTTTCACCGGTTGCAATCTTGATGGTAGTCATATAGGACCAAAGGACACCGGAAACTCGTCCACCCACAACCTTTTAACTCGCGCTAAGAGAGCTTTCAGTCCGCGGAGGATGGCCTTGTTCGTCACTTTGGCCTGTCCGTTCGCCTGCGGGTGTGCCACCGAAGTGAAGTTTTGCTGAATCCCCAACTCGATACACCAATTCTAGAACTTGATATCTTCGAACTGCTTCCCATTGTCTGTGATCAGCAGCTTGAGTAGTCCGAAACCACACACAATGTTCTTCTAGAAGAAGTTCTGCATGTTCCGAGCTGTAATATTCACCAACGGCTCAGTCTCCACCCACTTTGTGAAGTAATCCACCGCTACAACCAAGAATTTGCTCTACCTGGTTGTCAACAGAAATGGTATGAGGATGTCAATCCCCCACTATGCAAAGGGCCACAGGCTGGTTAGGTACTATAGATCGGAGGCAGGTTGATGGAGGATGTTGGCATGCCTCTGACATTTATTGCATTTCTTGATGAGCTCAAATGCATTTGCTTTCATGGTGGGCCAGTAATAGCCCTATCTAAGTGCTTTTTGGGCAAGCGCTCTGCCCCCCAAGTGTCCTCCGCATAGTCCTTTATGGATGTCGTGAAGTACTAATTCGGCTTCTGAATGTTGCAAACAACGTAGGTAGCGGAGCGTAAAGGATCTCCTGTACAGCCGTCCGTCGATAGGGACGTACCGAGCTTACTGGCACTCTACCCTCCGAGCTGCATTGCATTCTGTTGGTAGGGCCCTGTGGATTATGCTTACAACACGGGAGTGACCTCTTCTCCCCCCCCCCCCTACAAGAATGTTGGGCCAAGGCAGGTATTCTATGTATACAGTCCGCATTGTGTTGTCGCTACTGCTTGCTAGCATTCTCGGACCTTGGTATCTGCATGATGAACGATGAATGGAAGCACGATAGGATTTCCCTGACCTTGATGAGGTAAGCTTCCACGGTTGAATCACGAGCTTCATAGTCGTCGTTTGCCTAGTTTACTACTAGTTGAGAGTCGATGCACATGACGAGGTGTTTTACACCCATTTCCTTTGCTAGACTCAATTTGACAATCAATGCCTCATACTCTGCTTCATTGTTCGACACCTCAAATCCAATCCGAAGAGCATATTCCAATTTCACCCCACTTGGGTTGTACAGTATCAGTCCAACACCACTTCCTCATTGATTAGACGAGCCATCTACGTGGAGGATCCAGGGCTCCTTGTCCCAAGTCGATCCTTCCCTGACCGAGACCAATGTCGTGTTGGTTGATACCTCCGACATCTTAGCGGGCTCAGTCATCCCAGGGGCCGGCGCACTGAACGTACATTTTGCTACGAAGTCCGCAAGACTTGGGCTTTGATCACGGGACGTGGCTCAAACCGGATGTCGTATTCGCTCAACTCGATGGACCACTTCGTCAACCTACCTGACACCGCAAGCTTAAGCAAGATGTGCCTTGGAGGTTTGTTGGTGAGTACGACGATTGTATGGGCTTAGAAGTACGAACGTAGTTTCTGAGCTACTACCACTGACGCATATGCTAACTTTTCGATGTTGGGATACCTGGTTTCCGCATCCTACAAAACTTTGCTTATGTAGTGGACAAGCCATTGGACTAAGTCTACTTCTCTGATTAATACCGAGCTGACCTCCTTGTCACTTGTGGAGAGGTACAACTTTAGTTTGTCACCTTCCTCAGTTCGGGTCAAAACTAGTGCAGTGCTTAGGTACTTTTTCAGCTCATCAAACACGAACTGGCATTCTTCGGTCCATACAAAGTTTTCGTTCTTTTTCATTGCTTTAAAGAAAGGCAGGCACCTACCCGCCGATTTAGACATGAACCGGTTTAGGGCGGCTACCTGGCTTGTTAGTCTTTGGACTTCCTTTATCTTCTGAGGCGGTCTCATATCTAATATGGCCTTAATTTTATCAAGGTTGGCTTTGATGCCACGTCAATTCACTATGTAACCAAGGAATTTGCCCGACGTAACGCCACATTTGTCCGGGTTGAACTTCATGTTGAATTTTCTCAGAATTTGAAAAATAGAATTTAAATCATCAATTATAGAGTTTGAGAACTGGGTTTACAACCATGTCGTCAACATAATATTCAATTTTATTATCGATCAATAGTTCAAAAATTTTGTTTACAAGTCGTTGGAAATTTGCTCTAGCGTTTTTTAAGCCAAAGTGATCAAGCGATCTATTCTAGGATGGGGGAAGCAGTCCTTCAGGCAGGCTCTGTTCAGGTTGGTGTAGTCGACGCACATGTACCACTTTTCGTTGGCCTTCTTCACTAGCACGAGGTTAGCCACCTAGCTCGGGTAATGGACCTCCCTGACGAAGTCTACGGTGAGGAGTTTCCCAACTTCCTCATCGATTACCCTCCACCGCTCCGGGGCGAAGTTGCGTTTTCTTTGTCTAACTGGCCTAACTAAAGGGTCCACATTTAACTTGTGAGTAATCACACTAGGGTCGATGTCGGGCATTTCTGCCACGGACCAAGCAATACATCTAAACTATTAAGTAAAAAACTTACTAGTTGTATTCGGAGCAGTTCATTTATCAAAGCACCAATCTAGAGTGTCTTGGTCGGCTCGGTTTTGGAAACTGGTATATGGGTTGTCTCCTCCATCGGGGTAGCTCGCTCCTCGGTATATTCTGCTGGTTGCTCTAGCTCAACATCTTCTTCCAACTTCGCCTTACCTTTTAGTGTAGCCACATCACTTGCGAGACTCGAGCTGGCCGCCTCGTACGACCCCTACTCCGTAATTTGTCGGGAACTTCATCACCAAGTAGTATATTGATACTATCGCACATAAGGCGTGCTGGATGGGCCGACCTACGTTCGTGTTGTAGGGGGACAAAGTTGCGACCACAAGGAAAGTATGCTGGAATCGCACTATGTTTGACCACGTTCTTGCTTCTACCGGTACCGTGACCCGACCAAGGGGTTTGACTTCTTCACCACTGAACCCCACCAAGGGTGTATCTACTGGTTTCAAGTCGTTATGCTTCAGTTGTAGCCTGTCGATGGTCCTTTTGAATAGGATGTCGGCCAAACTACCTGAGTCCACCAAGATCTGCTTCACTTCAAAATCGTTTATGACGAGCTTCATGACCAAAGCATTGTCATGAGGATATTGTATCCCACGCGCATCGTCCTCGATGAAATAAATGGGCTCTTCTACTCGAGGTTGCTTCAGTGGGTTTTCTGCTTCATGCTCTAATTCTCTAACTAGGGTCTTCCTTGTTGCTGTGGTGCACCCCGCTACGATGGATCCGCTGGTGATCATGTTGATTACCTCGAGGATCGGTCTCTCTTCAGGTAGTTACCGAGGTGGCTGATTGTTCTGTTTGCTCGATTCCGAAGCATCTCTCCTCTGGTCTTCTTGTCGATCCCTCTGTTCTTTCTCCTTGTGCAAGATGTACTTCTTCAGGTATTCACGGCGAATGAGCTCTTCGATCTCGTTGCGGAGGTTTCGGCAGTTTTCTGTGTTGTGATCGTGGCACCGATGAAAACGACAGTAAACGTTCGGGTTCCTGGTCGTTGGGTCTCCCCGTAGCCTTGGTGGCCACTTGACAAAGAAGGAGTCATTTATTGCCATAAGGATTTCTCCTCGTTTCGCGTTGAGGGGAGTAGAGGTTGTTCTCTCTATAGGAGGGGTCCTGGATCGCCAACTTGACCTATAACTCCTAGAGGGGGACTTACTTCTCAAGCGAGGTGACTTGCTTCTTCTCGGCAATCTGCTCTTCTTTCTTTTGTGCTTGTCATTGCTTGTTCCTTCGTCTTCTCTTTTCCTCTTTTCGCCCTGTTGGTTTTCCGGTTTTTGGCCGAGCTCCTCTTCTATGCTTATGAACCTCTCCACCAATGCTAGGAATTCCGTGATGTCTTTCGAGCGATTTACTCCGACATACCATCTGAGCTCCTTGTGTGCAACTCTTTTCCGCACTGCAGTGAGGCGCACTGTTGGGTCAAGATCCAGTATCTGCAAACACGTTTCATTGAAACGCTTGATGTAGCTCCGAATTGATTTGTTTTCCCTTTGCACCACGTTCAGAAGGCTCTCTTGTGATTTTGGGCACTTCTTACTAGTGATGAAGTGGGCCATGAACATATCCACGAATTGTGCCCAACTTTTGATCGAGCCCGATGCAATATTCCTGTACCAAGTCCGAGCTAGTCCTTTGAAAGTGGTGGAGAAAGCCACGCACATGCACGCTTCATCTGCTCCGACAAGATGCATCTAAGATTGAAACACATCTACATGATCGTTGGGGTTGAAACATCCGTCGTACTTTTCCAACAAGGGTACCTTGAAATCCTTTGGCACCGGGGTTGCTAGTAGCTCGGGCGACAGGGGGGAGGGCTGACTCTACAAGGCAGGAGCCGATTGTGCAGCTACCGAGCTCACCTCCTCCCTTTCCCTACTTCGCTCTAGTAGGCGGCTGTTCCTGGCGGAAGACCGGCAAGTCTTACGACGTTGCCGCTGCTGCTTCTTTGCTGGCTCCACATTGGTGCAATTAACTTCTGTGTTATTGGGTACTTCGATTCTGGTCCACTCTCACTCCTAAACACTATTGCGAGGTGGATTAGGGCTCTTTCCTTCTACTTCTTCCTAGTCACGAGACCGGTGCTGGCTGTTGCGAGGTGCCAAGGGGTCTCATCTCGAGCCCGCACCTCGAGCCCCAAGTTGGCAATCATCGAGTTACAACTCACGATTCTCAAGCTGTGAGTGTTGTTGCTGACTGTTCCTTTATTGCTGGCTGACCTCAGGCCTATCTTTCGGGTTCCCCCTTTGAGAAACTAGGGGGTGTGCTAGACGTTGATCCTACCCCGAGGTGGGGTCCGGTCCCTAGGAGGGACAGAAACTTGTGAATTTCCCTCACCCCGACGAGAAGATTAGCGAGCACTCTAATGAGGTTGTTGGTTCTAGGTCTGATTTTGGTACTGACCTGGTTGCTGGTTCGACTGTAGTGGTGGAAACTGATGCTAGTACTGCTACTGGTACTATTGATAGAAATAGTATTGCTGAAACTGTTGGAACTGATGCATCTGCTGCATTTGAATCTGCATAGTTCTAACACTTTGAAATAAATCATCGAACTGGTGATGCGCTACCCCAAGAGGAATCATCGAGGGTTTCAAGAAAGTGGTGTTTACCTGGGGCAACGGGATGTTTATCTACTAACTCGTTTGTTGCATCAACACAGTTTGGACCCCTGAGGCAGTGAGGGGGATGATGAACTGCCCAATAGTCACTGAAGGGCCTTGAAGGAGTGATGTTGGGTGGTCCTGCCCCCTAGTGACGCTCATGTCGATGCCCTTGCTGGTGTTGCTTGAAGATGCCATTAAGAGAGTAAGGTGATGGATGACGTGTAAGGTTGACCTTTTGATCGGTTCCCACAGGCGGTGCCAATTGATGGTGCGCGATCTGGAAGCTCCTAGCTAGAAGATTACCTGGACACTAGCCGCGTAGTGAGCTGGGCCAAACTGCAAGACAAAGGATCAAAGAACCTGGGGAGGCTAACTCGGTGAGGTCGCTCTGATGCTTAAGTCAGTGTTGTACTCTGGTTGCGAGCTGAAAGTTTGAATGTAAGTAGGCTAGTGAGCAAATAATCGCGCATACTTGGGTTTTGGGGGTTGATGCCTTTATATAGTTAGGTTGTCGTGGGTTTCACGAAACGCCCCTAGAATCTTCAACCCGCGACATAGGGATCCGTTCCGCTTTGGAAGGAGGGTAACGTACCAATTAATGAGACTTACCATTGCCATCCGATTCGGGTAAGACGAGGATAAGGCCTACAGTTACGCAGCGTAATCCCAAGAAATTCGGAATCAACTGGCGAGCTTCTATGTTCGGTTATGTGGCACCTCGGCGTATGTGGGTACCGAAGTTCTCCGACTCCGAAGTGACCGAGCACCCGAGGTCTCACGATCTACTGATGTGGCACCACATGCTAATTTATCGTCTAACTGACAGGCCACATCCACGTGTCCTTTAATTATTACGTCGAACCAAATCACCCCTCATTAATCTGTATCATCATCTCCTTGTAGCCGTGTACATAATAAAACTGTAGCTTATATTTTGCCTGCTGAGTCTGCTTCGTAATTCTGAAGAGCTTGTTGTATGGTGCTTGGGGGTTGTGTTCCTCATTTGCTTTCTTCTTCTGGGATTATATATGGAATGGCCTTCTGGTGATTCAGATTCTCTACCTTATTAGTCTAGTTATATCCTATGCTCTACAGCCATTGAATCAGAAATTAAAAACAGATGCACATGATTTGATGTTATTCCGTGTTGGGAGCTATATAAAAGTTGTATGTCTTTTTATGTTTGGAATTGCATCTGTTCTTTATTGTTTTTTTTTTTCTGATTCTTATTTTTATTTCTTGTAATTCCCCAGATTCTCTCTTAACCAAACCGGGAGTTTGATCATAATATCATGTTCCTAAAATGAGAAACTCGTCGTTCTCTAATGATTGATAAATTCGTTTTAAATAGTTAAAGAAACTTTCAGAAAATTATCGTTTTGCACCATAACATCATGAGCTGTTCATTGCTGTCCAATCTGCAAGGTTCCCGTTTTCTCATAATGCACGAAGTGGCATTAAGGTTCTGTTTGATTTGCTAGAAAGAGGTGGGAAAGATGGAATATTCCTAAAATATTCCACTTTCCCATGTTTGTTTTGTGAAACACACGAAAATGGGATGGGAAAATAGGGGGACGTACTTTCTCAAAAACAGGGATTTGGGGTTGCATAAAAACAGTGCGACCCCGGTAAGAAAATAAAGGGAAAGAGTATCGGGCTTGCTTGTTAAAAGAGTTTGTTGTCTGTCTTCTCCATTTCCTATGCCCAATAGCAACATCCAAGCTTGCGGTGACATTTTCAGATAGATGGTTGTCTCCACTTCCTATGCTGCAATCACAGTGGGCCTGGCTACCATGGTTTCCGACAACCAATGCCAATGCTCTCTCTCTCTCTCTCTCTATATTCAGCGTTTGGTTTCCTTCTACCATTTTACTTCGATCAAGATATAACCTATTTTTTCTTGAAAAAACAGAGTTCTTTTCTTCTCTTCAACTCTCCATCTCTTACTCTATGTTATCTCCCCTGTCTACTACATGGATACTACTGTTCTCCTAATACAATGATTTCCAACAAATGCTTCCAAACACCACTATCGTTCCTTCGATTAAAATTGTGACTTTCATAAATTATTTCCAAATGCACTGAACTCATTCTGATAATTAATTATTTTCAGAATTTATCCAACTATAGAACAAATAGATGCCCTTCAACAGTAACAGATACAATGTTCAAAGCCCAGAAACCAATAAACGAATCCCAACTTTGGCAAGCCAGTAGTGTTGAAGCCCAGCTTTAAATCTCCTCTAAACCCGAAAAATTTGCAATCACCCACCATATGTTCGACCAAATTCCCTGTCAAATACCTTCGCTTGGAACAGTCTCATCCAAGCCTGTCACCAGTCGTGATCCCTATCATCTAATTTGGAGCCTATGGGCACTTGAAATCACTAAAAAGAATTTATGAATCATGATACTATAGGACAAAGTGGGTTAAAGTGCCTTCTAACAAATGCCATTTCATGGATAGCAATGGTCCGTTGTTATGTGAAAAATTATGGATTCAATGAGTTTGAAACTTTTTAGAGGGACAATTGCTTTTTTAGAGCTAAACAGTTTTATTTTCAACTCTGATTTATGTCATGTTTTTTTTTCAATAATTTTCTCATAAATCAAATGATGAAAAATGAAAACTTCACACTTTCTCATCCCATCCCATCCAAATCATCCCACAAACCAAACAGAACCTAAGGAGTCTGATTCCATCGGTATCATTCAGCCTTGACTTGGGTTGGGTTTAACTGCAGCTTAAAACAAAGATCATTTCTAGGTTCCCAAATATAATTCATGACCCCAAAAAAAAAAAAAAACCATATGCATCTACTTTCTGAAATAGGCAGGGTGATCGCCGCATACATGCACGAGGATCCAGCTTAATATAGAGATTGAAAAATGAAGTTACCCACTTCATATTTCGTCCTCTGTTTTATGCCACTCTGTATTTTTCTAAGACTACTATTTCATTTTGGAAGAAGTCGGCAACTCTTTCCTTGCGTTGTACCTTATTATGCCATACCTGCGCTTTTGCTGCATATTGGCTATTGCCCCTCGCTTGAGATCTCCATTCGCCTACTGAAATACACTTTTTGTTAAGCCTCAGTTTGGAATATGTAGAGTGCAAAATCATGTATTTTGTAATATTTTATGTGTTTGCCGGTATAAATTTTGTATTTGTACTTTTGGAAGGAGTACAAGTATAAATATGTATAGTATAAATACATACAAAATATAGAGTTTTAAAATTTGTATTTGTATTTGTACTCTTTCCAAACTGAGCCAAAGTGACAAAGAAACCAGAACATCAGCAGAGACTGGAGATTTTTAAAAATCGGACACCGATTGACCCGGGATTCAGTTCTATTTCACTCCAAAACAGATTTTTGGTAAAAAATCATTGATTTAGTCGATGATCTGCTGACTAGGCGGTCAAACTATTGACATAAACAATGGCTTTTGGTCGTTTTTTATTTTATTTTTATTTTTAAATCAGAATGGATTGTTCATTCAATCCAAATGGTCAGACTATTCGACTTGGGAACTGATCCTTAGAATGGTTCTGTGTCCGGTCCAATTTTTAAAACCTTGCTGGAGACTGTAGAGTTTCTCCGTGGACAAAACTTCGAGAGATCTAAACTAATGGAAAATAAACATGAGATATTACATTTAAGCTACGTTTGGTTTGAAGGAAAATGTAGGGAAAGGAAAGGAAAGATAAGGAAACCTTTACAAATATGTTTCCCTACTTTTTTCCTTCAAACCAAACATAGCCTTAAGTGACACGGGATGGAGCAAGTAGTGGAACTCAACAAATCCTTTGCACCTTCAAGATTAGATCTAATTTTCGTAAGGCAGTGCCCTCAAATGTAAACCTTTCCACGATTATATTATAAATTTATAATTCCAGAGACACCCACCACTCTACTAGCCCAAGCCCGACCTTAATATAAAATATTAATATATCCATGGTTAGGTCATTCAATTTTGGTCGATTTACAAATGACCAAAGTGAAACTGATCCAACTTGGTTGAATTAGAAAATTTTTGAACCAAAGCCAACCTAAAATACTAGAAAACCAACCAACTCGGGTCGAGTTGATCGGGTTGGTTGGTTTCATCAATTTGATGAATAAACCTATCTGAAATTAATTATTGTTATTTTTATATTATAAAAAATTTATTAAAAGTAGTATATAAAATATGAATAATTATTAATTATTTAAAAAATTGAAAATATAAAACAATTGTATACTCTTATGTGTTTATATTAGGGTCATTTACTAGAATGCACCTTATAGTTTTCATTTTACTAAAACATCCCATATATTTTATAACTTATTTACTTAATCAACCTTTCATAAAGGAGTGTTTGTTTTTCCATTAGGCCCATAATTTTTTATTTCAAAAATACCCTTAGCACTTTTTTGTACATAAAACAAAATTGACTAAATATAGCCAATAGAGTAGTTGTCTATGTCTTATTAAGGGCAAAAATGGTATTTTATAATTATTTTCATTTTCTTTTGATTAAATTTATTTAAATCGGCATTAGGGTCAACACTATCATTTTCCACTATCATCTAATGGAAGATTGATTAAATCCATTGCAAATTATAAGTGGTGTTTTAGTAAAATGCTAACTATAGGGTAGATTTTAATAAATCCATGAAACTATAAGGGGTATTTTAGTAAATGACTCTTTCTATTGTTTAGCTTTCGCTTAATAAATCCTGTACATCACATGGGTGCCCGCTAGTAAATTATTAAAATATAACAATTTAAATAAAGAAAAACAAAAACTACTACAAGTCTCTTTTCAACTATTTACAAAAATGCAATATAAATAATATATTTATAATTCGTGACTGGATAGAACAAGCTCCGATTCAATAAGAATTGAAACAATATATCAGGAACCGAATCCGAATTGACCCAATTGGTTTGGATCCATCAGGTCCAATCTAAACCATTGACAACCCTAGAGAGAGAGGGGTAATAAATAAAAAGTATAAAGAGAGTAATAACAATTTTGTGACAATGTTATAATTACATAAAAACTTAATGTCATATGCATAACTAAAAAAGATGCCATGATTGCTTTAAATGGTCCTTTTGTAATTAATAGAAAATTCAATGAAATAAGGTTTTTAAAGGAGAGTTAAAGAAATATGATGGTTCAATAAGGTGAGATTGGGTTTTACACTTTGGTTTTTACACAAGCATCTCCCATTGGATTTTAATTACATATTGAATTTTACATTTAACATTGGGTTTTATACTTTGATTTTTACACATGCATCTCCTATTGGGTTTTACATGTTGGTTTTACATTTAAATTTTCACACATGTTGGGCATGTGATGACAAATGGAGAAGAGCCCAAAGATTTCATTTGTGAATTCTAAGGGCTCTTTCCGTACACCATTTCCTTATTATATAAAATGGCTAAAATATTATTATCCATTCATTAATAGAAGATAAAGTACAAGTGTCAATTGACCAAATTTAGATTGAAACCAATCTAAATTAAAACTTATTTAAACAGATTGAACGGTCCAACATTAGAGTGATGCAAAAAGGTCCAGAATATTTACCAGATTGGATTTTACATGATCTATCTGTAATGGATTTATTGGACCATTTGGATTGGACCAAATTCCGTCCAATTAATACCCCCTAAATATAAATATCCATTCTCATAATCAACTACGAGGGAAAGGCCTATTTTTAGATTTTTTGCTTTTCAGACATTTAGATTTGAGACTAGAGGTGTAAAACGGGTCATGTCGGCCCACAGGCTGTGCCGCCCTCCCCTGGGATAACTTGGGGGATCAGCCCAGCACAGCCCACAGCCCAAGCCCGTGCAGTGCTGTGTCATGCCGCGGGCCAGGTTGGCTGTTGGCCAAGCCTTGGGCCAGGCCGAGCCATGGATCGGGCCAAAGCTATTTATTTAAAAAAATTAAAAAAAAAACTTAAAGTTTTAATTTTATATGAATTTTGATATATACAATAATTAAATAAATTAGTATAACAAAATTGAAAACAATTAGTTATTTTATTAATATATTATATACTATATTATTATATAATTATAATTTATATAATATAATATTATATATATAATATATAAATAATATATATGGATCGTACTAGGCCATGCCACAGGCCATGATGTAGGTTGGGCCGTGAACAGCACAGCCCGCTCGGTCGTGCCATGCCAGCCCAGCCCACAGATGGCACGGCCTGATTTACACTTTTATTTGAGACCAATGGAATAACACTTCAATGCAATTTGAATTCCAACTCCTCCTTGTTCGAGATCGGCTTCAGTCACTGCAAGGCCCGCTCAAACACTTTTTGAACAGCCTTTTCAGCCTTGCATCGGAAACATCTCTCTATGCTTTATTTCATGGGCTATATGGTTGTTTGAATGGGCCTTGCAGTGACTGAATCTCATCTCTCCTTGTTCCACCCACCTAACAATTGCCGGTGCATAAATGACTCAATGCCATGGGCTTGTCCTTTAACGCCTACCCATTAATGTGTAGCTAACACAGACTACTATTTAACTTTTATTTGTTATTATCTTGTGGAGGGGAAGGAGTATGACAGTGAGGGAGAGGGAGCCCAGAACAAGTCCACCGATGTTTTTCATTAAATTTTAGCTATGTTTTTCATTAAATAAGGTGAAACATATGTGATTTGCTCCCTGTCTAAATTTTAGTAGACTTACACTGACCTTCGTCCTTACGGATAATTCAAAGAAAAACCAACCAGCACCGTACGTAGGGATGTCAATGGTAATATCCGATTTCGAATTCAATATTTTATATTCGAATTGAATTCGGATAATTTAATATAAAATATTTAAATATTTTATAAAATATAATTCAAACATTAGAATCCGTGGAATTTGGATATAATTCTGATTCAATTCGATAAATAATTGATTATTTAATTCTTATATAATATAAAATATTTAAATATTTTATATGATTTTTATATATAATAATTAGATTATATAAATAATTTATATATTTATATATTTTATATAAATATTTATTTTATTTATTACCTAAAATAATTAATTGATTGAATTCAAATTAAATCGAATTCAATATTTAATCGAACTCAAATTTAGACATTAATTTTTAATATCCATTGGATATCAAATTTTTTAATCAAATTCGAATTCGATCAACTTAAACCCCTAACCATACGATACGATGCTGCTTATTGTGTACCATTGTACCTATAACTCTTTGCCCCATCTCAGCGATTACATAAACCCATGATCCAACCGACATTCCTCTCAATGAACTTGTCACAATTAGGAGTTCGGATTTTTTTCACTCGATTTGACCCCATTAAACTACAAGTGGACACTAGACTTGTCAACAACAAGTGAACCCGACTCTGCCCAACCCGAAAAAACAAGGTTAGGGTTTTATATTTAGCTACTTAAAGTTGAGAATGACCCAATCTGACCTAACCCGGAAAAAATTGGGTTGGGTCATGGGTCAACCCGCTGACCCAATTGCCAAGTCTAATTGGGACTATTTATGTATTGTTAGAATTTTCCACATTTTAATCTGTACTATTTAATCATTACTTTTTATTGTTTACTCTTTGAATTGTTAAAAGTTTAAGTTTTTTATTTATGTTTGAAATTTTAAGGTTAATTCTTTTAATTTTGATATTTTCATGTATTTTTCTTTATTTTTTAAAACTTCAGTTATTTTTAGGGATGACCCAAATTGACCCGTAGGTCAATTCTAACCCAAACATTTAGGGTTAGGGCCCAGCATTTGCTAACCCAATCCGAAGTGTCTTGACCCAACCCAAACCCGACCCACCCAACCGAATTGCCAGGTCTAAGACACTTCGGATTGGACCCGACCCTTTACAAGACCAGTCCCTCTTCAAATCCCATGTGTTTTTAAGCAAATTACTCTTTTTTCAATGACTAAAAACCAATGGAACTGGTATCATCCTGGGGAGTTCCAACCTGAACCATTAAGTCCTCAACATATGTTCATTATTGGACACTGACCATTGAGTCCTTAGTTCTGTCACCATTGCCCATTGGCACTTCATAGATTAGATAATTAATTTGAATACAATGGCAAATTGAAAAACATGGTCCAACAATGGAGCCTTGCGGGTGTTCAGAGTGAAGAAACCAGCTTTGTGCCTTCAACGGAGAATGAAGAGAAAGGGAAAAGTTTCCCTTCTTTTAACATATAAAGGAAAAGGATAAAATGTTCTGAATAATGTCATAAATGATATTTTTCTTATATTGAAATTATTCAAACCGTACATGCTGTCACGTGATGGCTCTGACTGACGGTGAATTGATGTCAAGTACTAGATTACTGCATTTTAAAAATTCCAATACTAAATTGTCACAAGGTATTTATCAAGAATTTTCTCTAAAATATATTATATTTTGTTCAATAACTCAATCAATTATGTATATACTGAATATTTGAATATTTTTGAATGTCTTAAATTAGAATAATATTGTGTGCCATATGCACATGTGTTGCATGGGAGAATATCAAGAACAAAAAGCGTCGAAGGAGAAATGTGTATATGACAAGCTTGATGAGATATTTTTTTCAGTACAAGAGATTGAAATAGGAGCTCTAGTCTGCAATCGTTTTTTTCCTACAGAAAATCCAGTTTTCTCATTTGGATGGGTGAGATAGTAGCCATCATAATTAATGAGTTGTTCTTTTATCAATACAGGAGACCAAGAAAGGTGCAAACTTGCGTCTGAAGCCGGATTCAAGATTTCAATTGGAGTAAAGCAGGGTCTTCAAATGAAGAAGCAACGATAAGCAAAGGAAAAAAAAAATGTTGCAGAGAACTCTTATTGAACAAGAAAGAGATTTCTTATCAATAATTCCACCACTGGTCAAAGACGAAAAGAGTACGGTTTGTTTATTTTTCTCAATTTGGGTGGTCAAACTCAAACTTATTATTTCCATTTTTTTATTTCTTTAACTTGAAAATATGAAATGGGGGGAGTTTAACGGGGCCAAACTCTACGTTTGAAAGTTTGGCTGTTTCGCATGCATGAAACTGGAGAGTTGCCATATGTAACTGACTTATAAATGGAATTATAGAAATACTTGCACAAATTCAACCAATCTCAGATTGATTTTTGAAGGAATCACTTGATATTGTCAACATACACTAAGAAGTTTTTGCAAGAACGGAGGTGGTTTATCCGCATAAGGTCAATGAATTTCCTGTTGCCGTACTTGGCGATAGAGGCGCTTTGGGAAAAGGAAACCTCTAACAAAGAGAAAGCAGATATTATAATGTCTAGGATAAGCAAAGCAGCCAATACTCCATACAGATCAAGCTCACATCGCTTGTATTCTAACCAAGTAACCTATTTTAGGAAAGCGGGGAAGCCAAAATGTTGAGAAATCATTGATTTACATCAAGCGCTGTTTATGATATCCAGGACATCATCTTTCATGTATCTAATATTTTGATATGTTTACAATTTCAAATCGGAACACTTCATTGACGAGGAATTAAAATTTTACAGCGTCCAGAATGGATGGCATATGCCACTGGCAAATGGCAATCGATAATTTCCAATGACGACTAGTACATTGCAGCATTGATGCCTACTAAAGAGCTATATCCTCACGTATCTTGTCGTGAACTTTGCCGTAGTGGTTCTGTGGGTTGCGGTTGTTGCCTTTGCTGAAGTGTGTCTTCACCCTCGTTTTCCAGTTCAGAGTTCGATGGCTTGTTGCCAATAGACACGAGGCTTTTAAGCCACGTAGATTGAAATCTGGGACTCCCTCTACTGGAATTGCTTGGGGACTCGGTAGTGACTGCCGAATTGGCATTGATACCCATAAGGAATCGGTATGCCACCTTGCTAGCAGATACGATCTCTGTCTTGGCTTGTCTCAACTGCAAAAAACGGAGCAAGCAGTGCAACATTCATCATGGACCAACACTGAAAAGTAACAAAACAAGAATGTTATGTGCAGTAAGCCAGTAGCATTAATTCATGATGTCACAAACAACAATTAGGTGGCGTTTGATAACACTTTTCAGACCTCTGAAGCCTGAAAATGTTGCTTTTCAAACACCACCTATGTTTGGGTTTGAATCTGAAAAAAGGATCTGAAATGCATTTTCAGATCTGAACTTGTAAGAGGCGAGTCAGTGACTTAACGCACTCAGACGTGTTTCAGACCGTGTTAAAAGACATAACGCACTCGTCATTCTCCCTCTAGCCTTCTCTCTCCCCCTTCTCTCATTCTTCTTCTCCACTTGACGGTGAACCAGCAGCGCAAGCTTCTCCCTCTGCCCTTCTTTCTCTCTTCTTCACTCGATGGCAAACCAGCGGCGCAAGCTTCTCCCTCCCTCCTTCTTCTTCTTCTTCTTCTTCTTCCCCGATGTTCTCAACATCCTCTGCTTCACAGATCTGCAGATCCATCCGAAGGAAACTCACAGATCCACACGGTGCCCATGGAGGGAACTCAAAGATCCATCCCCGACATTCTCCCCAACTCTGCTGTCTAATCTGCACACCTGAAATTTCAGTTGGGAAGCTCAGGAATGTCAATGCTGATCCCAGAACATAATGGCGAAGGTGATACAGACTAGTTATGGGACTATCCCTTCAACAGCAGCTTCGACTTCGACCTCTGCAGTAGAGTTCATATTCCGCGCAAAGAGGGAAACCAATCTGCACTTCTTCCGTGATGAGCCGCTTGTGATCTCTCTCCTCTATCTTCCCCGCCACCGCCACCGCCACTGCAACTCTCAGCAGCAGCGGTTAACACCCTCTCCCCTGTCTTCCTATACATACCTTCCAATTTTATTCTTATTTTAAAAAATTCTTTTTTTATAATTTTTATTTCTATAAATTATTTTAATTTTTATTAATTATTAAATATTTTAATAGTTTTAAGATATTAATTTGCTAATTATTAAATATTTCTTTCATTGCTTCATGGACTTTATTACTATTTTCATTATTATTTTAACTTTTAATAATTTATTTTCTTATTTATAAATTTATATGTATTTTCAATTTTATTCTTATTTTAATAAATTATTTTTATTTTTTATAATTTATTCATATTTTTCAATATTATTTTGAATTTAATAACTTATTTTTTACGAAATAGTACAAATTGAATTCAAAATTACCAAATAGTCTATTTTAGGGGTAAAATAGTAAAATCCGGGAATTTCAGATGCTTAAGGTTTTTTTCGTATTCGGTGCCATGCATCATTAATAGCTTCCCCTTGACCCCCTTCTTCCCCAAAGTGCTGGTTGTGGGATTCCCCAACGAGCCAGCCCTCAGTTGGTTCAGAGCCTCTAAAAAGTCGAAAAGCATTGTCTCTCTTCAGATTTCAGACACTTTTAATATCTTTTTAACTTTTCAGATTTCAGAATTCAAATTTATCAAACGCCACCTTAGTTTTTTTTTCTATTCAGCTCTAAAAATTTCCTTTTACAACTGATTTTCTCCTCTTCAGATTTGACAATGGCACTTCGTGTTACTTCCATTCATATCACTAAAAGCAGCCATTTATATTGGATCTTTTATTACCTCAAATTTGACTTCTGAAACTTGACCACATACAAGGATCCCTAATGTTAACTTATGTCCATAGCAAGTACCTTCTGGTCACTTTTCTTTGTATTCTCTTTTTTCCTTTTTATATAAATTGTATTTTATTATAAAAAAATGCTGCAGACAAAATTATTCTAATTACTATTTCTGCTTCAACGTGCCTCTCCTCCAACTAATAACATAGTATCTAAACTGCCTCTTGTAGGTCATCTAAAACCTAATACCAACACGTTTGAAACATCACAGAATAAAACACAGTTCACATTTGACAATTGTGTGACTAATGATTACATGCAGTTGGTGCACCATAGCACTAGTGACAGGAAATTGTAGATACTGAAAGCTAAGGCCATGCCAATCAGAATTTATGGCAAATTCAGTGTCATGCATATTGATTGCAATTTTTATTGTTGTAGTTACATTGTACAGATTATATAGGCAGATAAATAAAGCCATTTCTCGATTATTTACCTGGGTCAGAATCGTCAGATCATTGCAACAGGTTAAAAGTCCCTAGGAATCTCAGTTATCAACATAGCAGAAGCATGGCAGCAAAGGAAACAGGAGAAACCACAGTACACAAGCTAATCATTGACTGCCTCATGAACAAAATGGAGCTTCCATGGCATTCAAACATTGATTAGAGATTGTAAACTCGTTACCAGGCAAGCAAGATTACATATTGGTACTTGTACATCCAGATAAGGCAATCAAGCAGCAGACTTGCAAAAAAGGGGACATTCAAGGAAAGCCACCTCATGTAATTCAGTCCTGAATTCTTGTGGGTAATCAGGGAAAAGCTACCCCCAGATTTGTGTACTTAAGCTAAAAAAATGTGTGCACATGAGGGAAGAAGAGAGAGAGAGAGAGAGATCTTAGCATCCATTTACCACTGGTGGCATTTACTGTTAAAAGCATACCTCTTTTACAACTGATTGACATAAAATAAATAAATAAATAAAAACTATTTAGGTGCTGTTCAACAGAGAAAGGGGTGAACAAGATCAAAGTCATTGTCACTAGACTATCTTACAGAAAATGAAACATAAACACATGAAAATCTGGAAAGGCTGGTTGTTGAACAAGATCAAAGTCATTTGTTCATTGAAGGATGTAAAGAAGGCAGCTTGGATCTACCAAGAAGGGGTTAAGAAAATCAAATGGCTGAATGACAGTAACTTTTCAATGGGGAACAACTATATTGGGTGCATCTGTAATTTCTGTACTCTTTGGGGTAACCTTACCCCTTTTACTCCACCTCTTTTTTTTATGAATGATAATAAATTTATTAATTCAGAAGCTGATTTAGAGTGAGTTCATACAACATCCCAGGGAGAGGCGCAAACTGCAGCCTCTCCTTGAATCTTACAAGTAAACTAGGAAAGAAAAGCAAGAAT
>NW_010729088.1:219934-230091 GCF_000365185.1 Nelumbo nucifera
ACCTGGTCGGGTTACCTGAAATTGAAACCGAAACCGACCCTGTGTTAAGCAAAACCGACCTGATCGGTTTGAGTCGGTTTGGGTCGGTTTCGGCTCTACTTAGTAGTGACTTAGTTGCTGTTCAAGTGTTCATTTCTGGCTCTACATTCCCAAAGGAAACCAGCATTTCCTTAATGTTTTGTGGCCCATCCATGGATTCAGCTGTGGAGGGAGCAGAGTTTGAGAGACAACTTAGTTAAGTAGGTTGTAACTAGGATAGAGACAACTTAGTTAAGTAGGAACTAAATAGGTTGTAACTACTAACTAGGAACTAACTACTAAGTCGGTTCAGTTTGGGCCAGTTTCGGTGTTTTCACACATGAAAACCAAAACCGAACCAAATCATCGGTTTATGATTTTTTATAACCCGAAACCGACCGGTGCTGAAGAAAACCCGGCCGACTTGGGTTGGGTCGGTCCGGGTTGGTCGGTTTGGTCGGGTTGGGTCTTCTTATGAACAGTCCCCAATTCCTAAGGGACCTGAGTAGAGCAACAAAATCTCTCCCTTCTCATTTCTCAAAGCACCCCCCATTCTGGATAATCCCGGATTACCCATGCAACTTCCGTCGAAGTTCAACTTCAGTGAGCCTTCAGATGGAGAAGACCAGCTTGTAATTGATTTGTCCTTTAGGGATGAACACCTCGCTACTGTTGACCAATTTCTCCAAAGGTCATTAAAAGAGAATTAGTGAAAGACTTCCAAGGTCTAATGAGGTGGTTCATACAAGTGAAAATTATAGCAATTGTTGTTGAATCCATATCTTCAAATTATATCAAAATTCTTTCTTTTTGTAGAATTGACAAGACAGAAGGAAATATAGAAGTTTAAAGTAATGCCTACTTCTATAGAAGCATACATAAAAACCACAACTAAAAAACTACGTAAACTAGAAGCTGCACATGGTACAACATTCAAGGCCCATGTACTGAAGTCCACAACTGAAGTATAACATCTCAACTTTACGTACAATCATTTTCTTGAGTGAAGAAGCATGAAGATATTTTATTGATAAAAAAACATGAAGATATTCTTTATTGGTTAAATATGTTGTAGGAAAAGCATCAATACAGGAGAAAGGTATCTCACTCGTAATGCAGTGTTTCCAGCTACTTCCATCGCAGCATCACCAGCATTGGCAAACCGGTTAACCCAAGCTGTTAAATACAGAATCCATGTAAGAAAATAACTCTGCAGAATGGACTGAAACCATATTATTTTATTATACCCAATGAATAATCTAAAGAGTGCTAAGAGATACGAAACCATAGTGCAAAAGTCATGTTTTATGCATGCCTTTTTTGGTAAATAATTAATTTATTAATATCAAAAGCTAAAAACCAGTACAAGCATCCCTTGAAGAGGCGCGAGTTGAGACCTCCCCCAGATCAAAAATAAATAGAATAATTTTTTTGAGAAAATAAATAGAAAAACTTGAAAACAGATTACAGATGAGCCCAGTACAACATATCCCTATTTGCAGTGTTTAGGAAACCAGACCGGACCTGTTGAACCGTGGCCCAGGACCTTGGCCAGTCCGGTCACACCCCAATAACTGTATTTGCTAAAAACCAGCTGACCAGCTGGTTTAACCACAAAACTGGTGAACTGATCCTGGCTTCATGAAACCACTCGGGTTCTTAAGTAATTCAAATTTTTAAATAACAAGATTTGAGCCCATGACCTCTTATTTTCATATATTGCTTAAATACCATTAATCCACCTCATTACTTGTGTTAATTAATGACTCTTTATTTTTGCATGCTTATATGTTCCGTGTTTTTAAATGCTAAAAACCTCTCCACTAGTATGTTGATCTGTTTGGTTCCCCCCCCCCCTTTTCAATTTGGCATCTGTCCAATAGTTGCCACACGTTGCATGCTATGAGGATAAAGATCCCATCAATTGAATGACCCTATCCAAAAGCAGCGTTTTCCGCTTGTTGACATATGAGCGGTCAAACTGTTCATACCATCACCATGCAACCACTCCAGTTCAGATTAACCTCAAAACCGGTAGTCAGTCAAAAATCATTGACTTGGTCAGAGACTTGTCAACCCGTACAATTGAACAGCCAACCTGATTGACCCAAATAATGGGTCTTGGGTTACAAATTACATTATATTTTTACTTCTAGGTTTAAATGTTTTAATAATACCTATATGTATGCACATGTATCTATGTCTGTGAGGCATCCATGAAAAAATGTATTTATGAAGGTATTATTTTTTGCAATAATAATTATATTTTCTGTACAAATAATTGCATGCATGTATAATTAGGGAAGATGTGTGAAAACTTCTGGAGGATATAACTTTGAGCTTGGTGGTTGGGTTGGGGTATTTTTTATTTTGGGTAGCTTTTCGCAATCTAATGCTATGCGAGGAGCCAAAGGCATTGGCCCAGTGTTTTTTGCCAAAAAACGCCATTTTTGGCCTCAAATATCAATTTTTAGTATAAAAAAAAAATTGTTTTTGGCCTCAAATATCAATTTTTAGTATAAAAAAAAATTGCCAATCAGTCCCAACCGGTTTAACTGGTAACCTGCAACCCAGAGGGAAAATGCTTCAGCCTCCGGGTCGGTTTTTAAAATGTAGCCTAAATGATCAGATTAAGATTACTTAATACCTGTACAGTTTGATACATACATTTTGACAGTGAAAAGGAGTCTTCTAAGATATTCAATCAAGACTCAATATACTGCAATGATCAGATGACACTAAGATTTTCTTTACTAAAATGATCAGATGACATTAAGCCTTTTCTTAGTAAAATGATCAGATGACCTTAGCTCTTTTTTTCCTGTTGGTCTTTTTTTATGGCATCAGTTCATGGTTGGCTCCTGATCCACTAAGTATGCAACACATGTTAACATGCAAGGCCAGGATCACCCAAATCAGTGAAGTAAACCCCTACTTTAAATGTTTAGTATTCTTGCCTTGTCAAATGCCACATGGACAAGAAAATTATTTAAAAAGTATCTATGTAAGTCAGTGCATCACATTATTAGATCAGTGGATAAAAAAAAACGCACATGGCCATTCCAGAAGCTATTAGTTAATAACAACAACAATCATTATGTCTATGCAAGCTTCCAAGCTCAATATATGCCCCGTATTTGATGTACCATTTCGTATCTTTTAGTCACCAAAACACTTTATATAAGGAGTGAAGATTTTCATGTTTGATGTGAGACCACCCCCCCGGCGGTCAATTTGTCGGACCAACAAATAAAAAAATTAGTAATTTTGATGAAATGAAGCTTTCTATTAACAAATTGTGTATTGAGAGTATAGATACTTTGAAACATATTTTATATGGCAGTGTTATTAATGATAAATTATTTAAAAATCAAGGGATCATATAATAAGAAAATATATAGACAAAGAATATCATGCATATGCCTAATACCGGGCATGTGATGCAGCACAACTTCACTTAGTAGTGGTCCCATTTTTTGATATACTGTAGCTTTTGTTATTTGACGAGTTTGCAACAAGATAGCTGTTTACCGATGGAGAATAGAGAAACATTTTTCATATATGACAATGGCCACAATTATACACTAAATACATACAACTTGAATCAACAACATTAAGTAATAGTCAAGCTCCATGAAAATATCAAACAAAGGGATATTGACTTGGGAAAATCAAAACTTATTCCACAAAAAAAAAACACTCAACCATTTCGATATGAAAAGTACCCCAAGTCAATAGCAATTAGCAAACAAATAGTTAATAGTGAGTTGCCATCAATATTTAGTCCATTTTCCTCTTAACCAGGACTCTAGGAGGGCATCAAGCTATACAAGCTAGATAGTGTAAAGGAATGGCAATGTCCATGTAACCTGTCAGATCAAGATTTCAGCAATGAAAAAGAGCAAGAGTATTAACTGTAGGTTAATTGTAGGCCAAGAAAAAGAGAAATCCCCACTGCTCTGTTCAGTTCAGATTAGAATGGAATATCTTTCCTAACAGGCAGCAGGGTATTTATATTATTCACCAAGTAACTTCATGTACAATTATATCCCTGTGTAGTAAAAAAATAAGGACTGGAATGTCCTTAACAAAAGAAGGGAAAGGACATAACTGCCCTGCCACCTATTCACCCTTAAAACCTCATACAACCTGTAAACATAGATTAAACACCATGATTCCTCAACAGCCTATACAATCCGAAGCCCTAAGAGACTAGCATCCTTGGGGGACAAACCATCCTGCTGCAATCTTAGATATACATATTTAAACTTTAATTTGATTGACCAATATGTATATGTCACGAATCTGATAGTTTGTCCAAACATTCAAGAATGGAGGGAAAATAGCATTAGGAATTAAAGTTTGATTTGGAATAGAACCAGAAGAAGACATTACCTTGCCCAATGGCCTTTAAAAGTCACATTCATCTTGTGTTAAAAAGATTTGTAAAAGTTAAAAATTAAAATAAATCTACATAATACCTGTTGCAGGAAAATGTCATCCCCTAAAATTTCAACAGAGATAATAAAAACTTCATTCTTCCAACTTACTATATGTATCTTCACAATCCCTGTGGGGGTGGCAGAGAAGATTGAAAAATCTATGATGTTTTTTTTTTCAGTTGGGGAGGAAGGACTGAAGAAATATCATCTTGTCGGTTGGGATCAGATTTGTAAACACATGTTCAAGGTAGTTTGAATCTAAGAAGAGTGAAAAATTCTAGTACAGCTCTTTCAGGCAGCTGGTTTAGGCAGTTTATCACAGAACCAAATGATCTGTGGAGGAGGGTGATAGCAGAAAAATATAGGATTCGTGTTAAGGTAGGAAGCAGAAGACTCTCAGCTACTCTAAAGCTGTGTTGTGTGGAGGGGTATCAACAAGGCTTTTCCACATTTCACTAAACAAATTAAGTACTAACTGGGAGATGGCAGAAGAATAAGGTTTTGGAAAGATCCATGGTGTGAAGATAGGGTTACGCTGAAGGATTCAGCTGTATAGAAAAGCCACCAACAAGCTTTAGTAGCATATTCATACACAACGGCAGGGACATTTCCAGCTGGGCTCCCTCCTTTAGAAGGAACTTCAATGAACGGAAATGCAACAAGTAGCAGATCTGATTGCTCTGCTCCAAACTCAGCAAACTAACAGGGAAGAGCAGGACTCAAGGAGGTGGAGGTAGATTGATCAGGGCAGTTTTCAGTTAAGTCTTTCTAACTAGGTTGGATTGGTGAACCAGATCTGTATTTTCCTTCAAAGGAGATTTGGGACACAATGCAGAGAGAAAAAGAATGCAAAAGGGGCCTTCATAGTGCTCTATGAATCTTTTGGCAATGTAAGGAAACAACTAATCTATTTCCCTGAAGGAAGGAGTAAGGTTGAAAGGAAATATTATTCATGGTTCGGCATCAGTCTTTCGATCGTGAGAAAGAAGTTCAGAGGAAGCTCAACAATATTGGTTTAAAAATGAAGCCCCAAAGATCTGAGAAGGAAGAAGAATGTTGTCTAATTGGGGAGTTCCTTCACTTGAAGCTGTGCCAACAGCAAATCTGAATGGTAAAGGAAAGTTAGTTGCAAGTGATGGGAAAGAAGATCGGGAGGATAAATTGATGGTTGAGGCTAAGGAAATTATAAGATATTGGAAATTTTGAAGAAAGTTGCGGACGCTATTATTAAAAGTTTGAAGCTGAAGGGCATGTTGACAATCACTCCATATGAAAAGTGTAAACACCGCTTGATTTGCAAGAGAATAAGGTAGAGGTGAATTGGAGGTCATTCAGACTGAATATGGCGTTGTTACGATTTTCAGATGGTGCCCTTTCTCCAATTTGGAGAAAAAAAAAAGATTACTCAAAAGATGGTGTAACCGTGAGGATAATTGGGTTGTCCTTTCACCTCTGGAAGTAAGATGTGTTTGAGTCAAGTGCTTCAACTGTGGTGGATTTTTTTTGTTTTTTTTGAAGAAAAAAGAGAAATTTTCATTAAAATAAAAAGGAATAAGTACAGCATAAGGTGATAAGATATCACCACAAGCATGAAAGCAATCCCAATAAACCCACAAAGGCCTAGCAAAACCACAGATTACACCCATGATAAACCCAATCAAAACCTAGAGAAGATTAGAGAACAGGCCCAATACAAGTCTTTATCTGCATAAGGCCCAAGCCTTTCTGAAGCCCACATCAATCTTCATCTGTAAGTGCATCCTCTTGGATTGAGTAATCCTCATCCCAAACCTTGCTCCCCTGAGTATAAGCTTTGTTTTTCTCTTTCTCTTCCTTTTTCTTCTTTCAAATTTCTCAAAGGCCCTCCTGGAAAATTCCTTACCACCCCAAAAAACAGGCCCAAGCTTTTCCCAACCATAACCTCTCTATCAACTAATTTCTGGATAGTCATACCACTTGAGTCTTCTCCAACAACGTCAGTATCCTGCGGCAGCTGGATCCCACTAGATTCAGAATCAACACCACTCGCCTTGTTTTCCTGTTGTTTCTTCATAGTAAGAGGAGGCAGTGACTGAACTTGCACAGTCACCCCCCTCTAACCAGAATCAGTAGTTCCATTACCTCTCACTCTCTTCCTTCTGTATACCCACTTGTATTTTTTTTGTAGATCCTGCACCTGCCAATCCTAGTTTTAGTCTTGAAAAGATTTTTTTTTTGATAAATGAACTTTTTATTAATTTGGAAATATTAAAACATACAAGCAGCCCTTGGAGAGGCGCAAGCTGCAATCTCTCCACTAAAGAAGAAAACAAAAGTAATAAGTTACAGTTGTGCCCAAAACAAAGCTTCCCTAGCTGCCCCTTGCTTGGCTAGACAGTCCGCCATAGCATTTGCTGATCTCCCCACCCATTGTATTCTTAGGTCCATGTTTCTTGTCAGAACCTTAAACTTTTTAATTTCATTCCTGAAGCACCAAACTACTGACTCTGGGTTCTGCAACCAGCTTATTACAACCTTTGAGTCACTTTCAACTATTAGCTGGTTCACCCCTAATTGAGCTGCAAACTGTACACCTTGCAGGGCAGCAAACATTTGTGCTCTAGTAGAGTCTCCCACTCCTATAGGACCTGAGAAGATAAGTATCACATTCCCGACTTCATTCCTCAATACCCCACCTAACCCAGAAGGACCTGGGTTTCCTAGATTGCTTCCGTCAAAATTCAACTTCAAGAAGCCTGCAGGAGGTGATGACCAGCTTGTTCTCACTTTAATCTTGGAAAAGGAACAACTTTCCACTGCTGACCAATTCCTCCAAATGTCATTAAAGGAGAATTGGTGGAACAAATCCAATGATTTCAGCCAATGAATCACCCTAACCAAGACGCAATCCTTTATCTCTTGAAGGTTCCTTGTCCAAAAAAGTTCTAGCATTCCTTTCATCCCAGATTGTCCATATCAATGCAGCTCTTGCCATATCAATGCATTTTGGGGTATGCGCCTCACCCAGGTCCAAGGTGTACCCCTTTCAAAAGGCACACACCTGGTGCGCCTTGCGCCTCAGCCCAAGCATGCGTCTTTTTAAAATTTTGCGCTTTTTGTTGTTTTTTGAGTTGAACGGCTGGGCCGGGGGCTCTACCCTGGACCCCCGACCACGCCCCTCGAGGCAAGCCGAACAGTCTATGTTAGGGTCTGAAATTCTTATTTCTCACATAAAAAATAATGATTTTATAAGCCTTTTAAGAAGATATTTTAGTGCAATGAATGAATGAAAATATTTCGTTACTTGCTAATGTTGTTCATTCATTCATTGCACTAGAAAATCTCCTCAAAAGGCAATGAAAGTTATAAAATCATTATTTTTTATATGAGAAATAAGAATTTCAGACCCTAACATAGACTTGTTCGAGCTTGCCTCGAGGGGCGTGGTACAAAGGTGACTCATAGAGTCAAGAATGCAATATACTTCACATTAGCTACTTGAAGCAAAGCAATTAAGGAGAAAAAGTGATTGTGGGTTTTACATGCTTAAAAATGCTTTATATGCTTGCTTTTATTTTTAAATTTTCATTTGAATACAGTTTACATGTTATGTTTATGTATTTTAATTTTAGGTATTAGTCTTTTTAAAACATTTATTTTAAATTTTAAGTTTATATTTTTTATAAACATTATGTTTAATATTTTTTGCATTTTTTTAATTTTTTTGGCAATTTTTTTGAATTTTCTGACTTTTTTATTTTTTAGCTTTTTTTTGTAATTTTGCGTCTTTCTTAAAAAGGCACGTGCCTTGCCTTGTGCCTTGCGCCTCAGGCGCAAATTGGCCCTTGCGCTTTTAAAACACTGGCTCTTGCACACCTCCACATGATTTTACCCCTTTTCTGTTGCCAAACAAAAGTAGATGGATCAAAAGGCATTCTTAAATCTGCTGGCAAGTTCCAACTGCTCCCAAACAAAGAGAATAAATTAAATGAGCAAGTTCATTCTTAAATCCCATTACTCTGCAGTAAATGAGCAATAAATTAACAAATGATAGCAGTCCTCACTCTGAGATCTGCACAGGATGCACCAGTTGCGGGAAATACAGAGAAGAGGTCTTCCCTTTTGTAGATTATCCAAGGTATTTACTTTCCCATAGTACACTTCCCAACAGAGCGCCAAAATCTTAGGGGGAACAGGTCTGCACCAAACTTTTTTTTTTTTTTGATTTGCAGGTATGCGCCAAACTTCCTTAACCGGGAAAGCCTGCTGAGGATTAGAACAGCAAAGGGATTTGAAAAAAGAAGCACACGAGAAAGATCCTTCCCATCGAGGTATCTAAATTCTTTATTCAGGTTCAAAGGGGTTCAAACAAACTTCCTCAAGAAAGCAGAGTAAACTGACTAAGCACCCAACCTCCTCATCCCTTAAGCCTCTACGGAACCCAAAATCCCAAGTAGGAGCCCAAGGGGTTTCCAATGAGGACCAAAATTTGGAAACAACCTCTTTTTTGGGACATGAACTATATTGTCACATGAACTATCTTCCTCATTACGTGGTTTCTTGTTGATTACCCCATTCCTATGATCCTCCTTATTCACTTCCAGATTGCTCCTTCAACCCAAATCAACACCCAGCCTTCCAATCTCGACCTCCTCAAAATACAGACCATCTTCTACATTTCTTTCAGCATGTTCTCCAGTAATCCCATCACTCATCACCATCTGAAACATCCTTTCCTTCAACCTCGCCTTCAATTTCTAACTCAGCACCGGCACTAAAATTCCTATCCAAACCAGTCTCCTCCTCCCCTTCCGGCCACTCTGTTTCAGCAAAGACTAAACCCTCTGAAGTCCAAACATGGTGAAACTTGAATTTCAGACTCAAGCCTGGTCTCTGAAGACATCGTACTTACTCCCCCAAGCTCGGAAGATTCCCAAATCCTATCAGAATCAGACCCCCCCCCACTGATCTGAGATAATGGAGAGTCATCAAGAGTCGCCCCTGAACCACCAATGATCCTCTTCTTGTTGCTTTTGTCAAACTTGGCAATCACTCAAATCCACCTCTCTTCGTTTCTTTTTCTAGCCTCCCTTGTTCCTTCATTTCTTTTCAACTTTGATTTGATAGGTCCTAACAACTTTATCTTGTCAACTTTCCTTTTCCTGCAGCGAAAATCCTTCCTGCCAATATGCAAACCAACGTTGAGTTCTTGATCACCACATGCCTCTCCTAATGGGTGAGACGAGAAACTCATGCAAGAGCCCAGCTCTTCGGTAACCATAGGAGCACTTGCATCACAAACCTTGGGAACAACCTCGAGATTTTGAAGAGAATCTTCGGTAACCATAAGAGCACTTGCATCTCAGAGTCATCGGAGATCCCACCTGCTGAAGAATTCCTGGATCTCAACCACAGGGGCATCCTGTTCTTCCTGAAACAATGCAATTCTATTTCCTTTCCACCAGGTTCGACGGGTGACTTGGTAGCAATCAAAGAGTTGGACATTCCACAGGCTTCCTATGGAGGTAGTGAAAAATAGAAAGGAAATGAAATGGTAGCTGTAGGCAAAAAGGAAGAT
The DNA here is from genome assembly GCF_000365185.1 of Nelumbo nucifera. The sequence continues at coordinate 229,952 of NW_010729088.1, forward strand.
GAAAGAGACTAGAAAGGGAAGAAGGGGAGACATGGAGTGGGCTTTGGCGGAGGAAGAGGGTCTAAGAGTTGCAACAAAGAAGATTTTGAGAAGGGAGGAAGCTAGAGAAGAGGGAGAGGAGGAGGGCCATGAGAGAGAAA
>NW_010729088.1:235896-299705 GCF_000365185.1 Nelumbo nucifera
TGTTGAAGTTTGACCTGCCATAGAATTCTGTCTTGTTCGTTGACTGTAGAGTAAAGTAGACAGCAAGAAGTAGGAGAGGAAAGAAGAAAAGAGAGAAGAGAGAAAAGAGAGAAAGGCTGGTTCGAATTAGGGAAAAAAGTTAATCCCTTGATTCGGCCAGACCTATTATTATATTATTGACTTATTGAAAAAGACTTGAGTGCCCTTCTTTAAGTAAGAGGCACTCGAACTAACATAACAGTACACATCAGCATTCTCAACAAGTACAAAGACTGAAATACCCCTTCACTAACACCACTAACAATATTGATGACTTACCTGGTCAAGAAGTTGATCAATAATATTGACAAAGTAGTAAACTTTGGGTTTATACTTTGTTGGTGGGGAAGAATTCGCGAGGAAAGCATTTAGAAAGATGGAGGAAGGGAGCAAGGGGGGAGAGAAACTACATAAATCAGTAGATGGTCTTATGTATGACAATATAAAGATCGAAGATATGGCGATCCCAGCCAGAGGGTGTTGACAGTGATAATGTTAAAGAGGGGGGGGGGGAAGAATGTAGAGAAAATGATGGAATTAAGAGAGGGGAAAGGATGGTTCTGGGATTTTGAAGGAATCTGACAACAGTCTTAATTCAATTAGACGTTTTAAAAGTCAAAACTCAAAAGAATGAGCATCAGATTCAGGTTTCAAAGGTACTTGCTAGGCAAAGGAGGGCCTGTTTGGGGCAGGTCCTAACAAGGTGGTGAAAAAATCCAAAAGGCCATCTAAAAGAAGCAAAGGTGACATCACTAAATAACTAAAGTTACAAAGTAAGGCAGTTACGTTCGTGTGGTATGGGTATGGGTCGGTGCTTCTCGATTGTGGAGATTTTCTCTTGGTGTAGTTTGGGGCTTTTCGAGTTTTGAGCTCAGGTAGGCTATTTGTATTTTATCTGTTTTTGTCAAGGGTGGGGTAATGTTATAAGGGTAGTTTGGATGAAGGGCCTGAGTATGTGTTGGTGAGTGGTAGGTACTATGTGGTTAGGGTTGATTTTAGTGGGGTTGTTCTTTCTATCAGGTGATTGCTTAAAAATGTCAAATTTTTGGTGTGGGTGACAGCATGGGGGAACAAGCAAGTGTTTGACCAAGGAGATGATTGCTAAGAAGGGAGTAGGGTGAGTTGACCCTCCACGCCCTCTATGGAACTTGGAGACTGAATCTTTGAATGATTTATTTCTTTTTTGTGAGTATTACAGAATTTGGCTTACTTCTGTAAGGTGATTCCTTTGTATTGGTGTTGTCCAGCTTTGGTCAAGAGTCTCCTGGCAGGTTTGCTAGGCAGCAGTGCCTTTAGCAGTTATGTGGACCATTTGGCAGAAGAGGAAAGGTAGGATATTTGAACACAAGGCAAATCCTGAGGGAGGTGTTTTTTTTTTTTATCAGCAGGTGGTAATTAATATTTTGGTAGAACTAATCAAAAGCTGCATATCCACTCTCAAATACTTTAGAGGAGAGAAATTTTCTTCATCTTTCTTGAGAATAGACTTTTTTGAGGGTCCCTAGTGAATGTGTATAATTTACAGAAATTCTTTGTAGAAAGGGCAATGTATACTTTTTGTTATTAATAAAGTACAATGATACTTCACCTTTTAAAAAAAAAAATACTACTGTTGAGTGACGTCAACCATTATCAACCAGCCCCTTAAATGGGCAATGACTCAAGCCACATGACAACTACCGAAGTCATTAGTGATAACAGAAGTATACCTACCAAAAACACAAAATAAAATAAGAAGCTTGACACAAAAGACACAGCATCATTCCAAACAAGGAAAGCAAATGAAACAAAATGCAAATCACCTGGAAGTTTTGGCACACCAAGCCTTTCACAGAACTCATCACAGAAGTGGTTGCAGTTTTTTGATAACAGGTCATATGAATCTCCAGGCCACTCTCTGCTGAGTTCCCGCAGAATCTGGTTTACCTTGAATATTGAAAAATTAGTATTCCCAAGGACAATGCATTCACGATATGTATACATCGGATTCTTACTGGAAGGGCAACTAAAAACTCCACTGCCTTGTTCACAGAAACCAAATGACCATTCCTCATCTCCATAAACCTGTCAAACAAAGTATGGCAAACTATTATCTGATTTACAAGTAAATTGACAGCAATATAATTTGATTTTATAGCCTACTTCACTACCATAGAAAAATAGGGCATCACAAAAGCATCCAACTGGCTGATTAGAAAGGAATTGAAAAAAATGAAGCACAAAAGCAAGATGAATCACTATTTGAAAATGAATGAGCAAGGTACGCTTGAAAAATGTACAGAACATGAAAATAAATTATTGGGAAAAAAGTCATAAGCTGTCCCAAAACATGAGCAAACATGCTTGATGATTTGGTAAAAGAGAAATGCAAGGTTACATTGATCTACTTGCTTTCACAGAAACAAATTGCCTTGAACATTGCTGATCTGGCTTGTCGTGTTTTAGCATTTAACAAAAAAACTGAAAACATATCGGTCCCCAGAAAATTTACAAAAACTGCATGTTCAACTATTCAAGGCATGGTACATAACATGATGAGAAGCTCACCGCAGCCTTAGCATACTTCCTCATGCAACCTATGGTTAAAGGCATGGATTTATGAAATACCCATAAGGCATAGTTCATTTTTCGATAAACGAGGGCAGGTAAGTTGGTCAGTGCGAGAGCTGACCAACTCACCCGCATTTGTGTTTCAATAATTAGTGGGTCCCGCAAAAGAGAACAATCCCCAAGTGGCTCAGTTAACTGGATAAGTATTACTCTCTGCCCACCTAGGTAAATAAGTTTCCCATCCATGGGGAAAATTGCTAACACATGATGAGACAACATTGCTCCTTCAATAATGACACTCTTATGGATAAAACGGTCATTGTTTAACTTTACTTAGGAAACAAAAAAAACACTAATAAGTGCACTTACCAGTGTTTCCCAAGAAACATTTGTGCGGATAAGTGCATTTACCCAGGTAAATGACTTCTCAAAAAACGAACTAGGCCTAAATAATTTCTACATGTCTGTCCAAATTTCATGTCAACATGTCAAATTTTATAAGAATATATGGAATTTTTCACCTTGTCTATACTTGCTCAGTTCACAATAAGGTGAAGAAGTATTGTCATCAATTTAACAATCAGGTGGATAACAGCCTGAAAATTGGATTTTTGTACCTAGGGGCTCAGAGAACCATATATAGTTGAAAGTGACATTGAGAAACCACCAAATGCAAGAACCAAGAAAGAGAAATCTTGTTCAATGAACAAAATTTCAAAATAATCCCATTATATTACCTCAGAGGAGTTTAGAGCAATCACAAAACTATATGAACCAACCATGTTACCCATGACTCACTACATCAAAAATCCATTCAGTGTTGCTTTAAATAAAAGCTCCATCTTCATTTGAACTATGATTCCACCATATTTGTTTATTTAATATATATAATTTCAAGTAAATTTCTTCACTCTCAGGATGCAACTTATCCTCTGCAAAAAAGGAATGTACATTTCCCTTCACTTGAATCCAACTAGATCCAGGCTCCTTACTAACAATTTTATCTTTCATCACCCTTCTCATTTTACCAACATCACTCCACATACCAGATGATGCATAAATATTTGAGAGAAGCACATAAGTAGAGTCATCTTCAGGTTGTAGTGCAAGAAGCTCCTGCGCTGCAACTTTCCCAAGCTCAACAATGTTGCAGGATGACAGAAGAATCTGCCACACCCGAGCATCAGGTTTAACAGGCATTTGATCAATACTCTTTGCTTCTTCAAGGTAACCAACTCAACCAAGCAAGTCAATTATGCAAGCATGGTGCTCTAGACATGGAGTTATGCCATGACACAGAAACATGGAGTTTAAGTGGAAATATTGCCTCTTTAACTAGCCCCGTATGACAGCATGAACATAGAACTTCAGAGCTAGAGAATGCATACTCATTAAGCATAGAAAACCTCACAAGAATAGCCGTGCTGAGCATATTCCAACAAAGTCATCCTGGTTAATCCCCAACTTCAGAGCTAGAGAATGCATACTCCTTCCTTGTTCTAATACTGTTAAAGCACCACAACCTTTAAGGATCGGGCTGAAAGTGATGCAATCTCCTCCAAGATCGACCTTCCATGTTTTGTTGAACAATTTCAGCACATCCACATGGAAACCAGAACGAACAAATGCACCTACCATTGCATTTAGATGAACCACATCTATTTCATTAATATCAGCAAATACCTGCTTTAATCCACCAATCAGATTGTACCTTTCATAGGCCACTATGAGACCAGTCACCATGGAATCATCTGATGCAAACCCAACTTGATTATTTGGGAATGAACTTGCATAGCTTGCTGTGGTGCATCCAAGTTGGACATTACTTCAAGAACGCTGGTCAGAGTAAATTTGGTTGGTTCTACAGAAAAAATATCTCATCTGAGAATACATTTCTAGAGCCATACCTGCTAATCCATTCTCAGTGTACTACACTGCAATCAAAGAATTCCAAGAAACAGAATCCTGGAAAAGAATTTCATCAAAAACACGCTTAGCATCCTCCATTTGCCAACACTTTCCATACATGTAAATCAATGAATTGTTAACAGGGAGTACCAGAGAATATGCTGCCTTATAACAAAAGGCTTTTTCCCAGGCTTCAATAACCGTGAGCTTCCAATTAAAGATAAAACACTAGTGATGGTATATTCATTAATTTCCATATGGCTTGAGCACAAATATATAAATAATTCCAAAGGTTCATAAATCTCATCAAACAACTTAATTCCATCAAATATTACTTCCACATCTGCAATACATGCTCATTACTGAATTGCTCATAGGAGTAAAAGTACCAGATAAGAAACCAATCTTGATACTGAAGCCCTGGATATGTTCCTCTCTCTGATAAGAGTGCTCCAAGAATACTAGCCGAGCACAAATGATTGAAATCAGTTCCCAACATCCTCATTTCCATGAAAACCTCCCAAGACTTTCCAGGTTCTCCATTCAAAACATACCCAGAGATCATAGTTGCCCATATTACAGAACCAATGACAAAAGATTCCCCAAAGCATTTTTCTGCAGAAGCAAGGTCTCCAGATCCTGAATAGTTGTCAACTAGGCCACTGATTACAAAAGCACCAGATACAAATCCTGTCTTAATGGCAACCCCATGGGCTATCTCATTTTCTTGGGAATCATTGCAATCCTTTAATACAGAGCTCATGGTGAAAATGTCAGGCTTGAGACCAGAGCATCTCAAGCAATCAAAGAGACAGAAAGCAGGTTCGCTCTGCTTTGCTCTTCCAGATATCAACACATTCCATAACCACAACAAGATCCAGCATTTCCATGAGAATGTTATAGGCACCTTGGAAGTCACCTAATTTTGAGAAAATGATTAACAAAAGAGCTAGCAAGAAATATATTGAAGGAGATTCCAGATTTGAAGAAGAGGGAGAAAATCTGTTGAGTGATCCAAATGTCAAGAAGAGGGCTGGCAGTTTTGAGTGCTTGCAAGCAAGGTTCAAAGTATCGATATGCTACTGTGTATCGGCAGTATCGTATCGGTACTTAGAAACACACGAAACACTTTTTTTTTAGTTTTTTTTCAAATCTTGGTTTTTTGGAAGCTAAAAATAGGTTTTTTATTAAAAAAAAAGGTGAGGTTCCCGAAACACCTGTAAGGGGGTGTATCTTTTTCAAAAGATACGATATGATACGCCCCATACGGGGCGTATCATATCGATACTTTGAACCTTGCTTGCAAGTAGAGGCTGCAGATAACTAAAGCTTTGATATAGATTGTAGATTCATTTAGAACAAAGATTGGATGGAAAAATGAATGTTTGAGCCAGTTCATCCATGATGGTGGTTTGGTAGCAGGAAACAAACGAAGCTGAAAGAACTTTCTGGGAGATGTGCTAAGGAACCATTTTAATTGGCACATTTGAGGTTGGGTAGCAACTCAAGTTATTGATCAGGTTTTAGTTGGAAGCCCTTATAACAGCTAAAGACAATCACTCCAATGGCTTTTATCACTTGTATTTAGCTTGAAGCCTTGAACCTTGGCATGCAATTCAAGGAAAGAAACTAAGTATGATTGAAGACTCGGATGGTTTTACCTCAAAGGAAAAAAAAAAATGAATATGCTATTACATAGTTTCCCTAACAAGGGTAACATGATTCTGCAGGATTGTAAACGTGCAAATAAGTTTGTGATTGATTTCAAAAATTTACCAAAGTAGACATCCATATTCAAAACTTTAAACACAAAGCACAATGAAAGAGAGAACGGTAAAGAAGAAACAAAAATGTATAATGCTTCAAGTTAGTCAGGTTATTCAAACTGTTGAGAAACATATTCAGATAACTAAATAAGAGGGAGAGTAACTTTACCTCTCGGAATTGACCATGGTAAAACATATAGTTAAGTAAATGATCGTTTTATAGATTTCCAATTCTTATGACATTCATTGATGCTGAATATAAATTAATTTCTTAATCCAGGAACCAGTTACTTTTGAAACATCAAATAAACAAAGCACAGGTGGATGATTATTCTTCGAATGGTTTAATTATCAGCCTAACGGTTACACACTTGTGAATAACTTTGAGAGAACCAAAAAAAAAAATTTGAGTTCCTTCCATACCATCAAGAAGCTATTTACTAGCAGAACCAAGCGCTCTGAAGATAGTAGATTTTCCTTTCAAAAAAAAGCATAGGATAGAAAACATATTACTAAGACAGGCAATCCATCTTGGGTCAATGAAAAATTATCGTGCATTCTAATTTTCTCCATGAATACCGTAATTTTGGAATCTACACACACTTGAATGATTTGTCAGAATCAGAAACTCCGAGAGAAGGCCAAAAAGAAAAGTACAAGCCATGGCATCTAAATTCAAACCCTAGATCCCGGCTTCAATAACCAACATTGCACCAATCCAAACAAAAGAACCCTAAATAAAAAGTAAAATCTAACCATACGGTATAAGGAAGCGTAGATTGTGACCCAACCGGCCAAACAGAACCAACTGATTAACTGAATAGAAAGGAATAATGGAAAGGGGGGAGAAAAACCGACCTGGACAGCGCTGTGGAAAATCCCTCCCAAACCGATACCGTCCTTGAAGATCTTGTTAATCTGAACAATGGTATTATTCGTTTTTGCAGAACCGCTGTTGGTGACGTCGTAGACATGGAGGATGACCTCCGTCATCTTTACAGTTCTTTGTCTGTTACTCTCCTTTTGGATAAATTCAGAGACCCTAAAACCTCTCTTATCTGTCTCTCTTCCTCTGTCTAATAAGTGATCTATCTGGCTCGCTGTGTCTTCCCACTTCGTTCAACCTTTCCTTCGCTTTATTCAAAATCAAATCAAAATGGCCAATACCTGTCCACCATCACCGTCTGCTCGTTTCTTTTGCGCTGTCTCTGTGATTTTACTCGAAGAAAATTTTCTTCCAATAATTTTTCTAGTTTCAGAAACCCTCGATGCTGTACGGATATGGTAAATGGGGGTGTCCGTTTTTTTTTTTTTTTTTTTTTGCAGCAAACGGGTTTTTAAAATGACTCCCGGTTTTAGATGGAAATTATGGAAAACTTGGCATCATTCCGATCCATGATTTCCATCTCAATATTCTCAGAGACGAGAGCAGGAAAGCGATAGTAATGGCCAATGGGTGGGAAGTGGGAAGTGGGAAACCACTTACCCCAGTCACCCAGCAAATTTATATGGAGGGACAAGGCCCACTGGTGCCCTCGGCACACCCATAATTAACCGAGCCACCTCCAACTTTGTTCGGACAAGTGGAGCCTAATGATGGATTGTTAAATAGAGGATGATCCCGCACCAAGATAGGGGCTACAATTATGATAATTTTTGTAGTGACAAATACCCCTGACATTTCATTTTTTATAATGCTGTGTTTGGAAATGATATAAATAAATGTGGATGTAGATATGTAGAGTGTAAAATAGTTCATATAAATTGTAAAATTGGGTTAGTTTTGCACTCACAAATTTACTTTCTTACTAAACAGAATTTTAGTTGTAATTGATGCGAACATGAATTTCAATAAAGTATATGCTTTTTTTTTTCAAAAGTCCACTTGAATGCAAATTTATTTATTTTTTACTGATGTACTTTACCCTGAACCAGGATTTACACTCCATTTGCATTGTTTCCAAACACAGCCTAAGGTAAATTATCTAAAACTCACCATGAGTTTTCAACATTTCTCTTAAACTCGTCATAACTTTTCAAAATGTCCAAAGAACCCCATGTCAGTGAACTTTTATTTTTCAAAACTCACCATCCGTTAAAGAGCCATCCATATTTATTGACAAAAGTTGTCTATGTTAGCATAAATGCAATTTTCATGACCAAACTGCCCCTGAATGACAAGTCATTCTTTTTTATGACTAAAATGTCCTTAACCGCCAACTTTCTTATACATTTAGTGTAAAACATCGAAAATTGCAAAAAAAAAAGGAAATAATAAAAAAATAAATAAAAGTATAAAAGGGAGGGTAGATGGTAATCTACTAACACCATTAGTATTTTTAACGCCAAATTACTAACATGGGGTTCCCTGGACATTTTGAAAAGTTATGGTGAGTTTAAGAGAAATGCTTAAAAATCATGGTGAGTTTTGGACAATTTCCCTTTTGATAAAGACCCTAAACTTTTACTTTGTGACAAATACCTCCATCAATTATAATCCCATTTTGGATTCAATATTCAAACGAAATGGTATATATATATATATATATATATATATATATATTCATTTATTGAAGAAAGGAATGAGTAATTTTTATATTTTAAGATGAAGAGAGACATTCATGTAAGTAAAATGAATCAAGAATTTTTTGTTTAACTTTTCTTTTTCTATGCTAGTGAAATGAGCTTTGTTATTTTAGTTGGTTTTGTTCCTAGAAAACAGAGGTATTTTTTGTCAACTAAGGTTTAAGAGAAAATGAATATAAAGAGAGAATAAGGAAAGTTTGGGTGGGCATTTTGGTAATTTAATGCATTCTATCACCTAACTTAACAATCAAGGGATATTTGTTGCAAGTTAAAGTTTGGGGGTCTTTGTTACTGACCCCCTAGTACAAGGGTTTTATTGTAATTTATCCTTCTTTTATTCATATGTTCTAATAAGATTTATTTGACACCCATTTTCTATGTTGTAAATTTAAGTTATTAATTTATTTGATATTTTTTATATATAAGTTTGTTATTTAATTTAAGAGATTACATCAAATTTTATTTCCAAATAATAACCCATTTTATCGATCATGCATTATTTGAAATGAGTTTTTTTTTTTTCTTTTTAGTGGAGATAACTACCACTAACACTTTTGAGGGTGGAGGTAACTTTCATTTGAAGCTCATACTTGTTATTGAGTGAGTAGACACATGTCTGAGGAATGAAGCTTTTGTTTGAAAATGGGAGTAACCATTTTTTAGATGCTCATTCTCAATAGAATAATATGCCATTTGTTTGAGGGAGAAGTTCTCTAGCTTAGATAGATGAATGCAACATTACTTTTTTTTTTATAAAATGGATGCAACATTATTAGACAAATCCAACATAAGAGTTTATATTAAATAAGGCTAATTTTGTGAATTGAAGGAAAAAAAGGCTCTCAACCTCAAGTAGTGAGTAACACGTGCAATTCCCTTACTCCTTTCTCATATGCAATAATTAGCCATAAGAGGGGTGGACATGAATCAAACTTTTCATGGGATATTTGAGCTCAACTCATAAAAAGCTTGATTCAATACAAGCTTCAATTCAAGTCCGAGTCCAATATATAGGTTCATTTGCTAATCGAGCCAAACTCGAGTCCAATGGCTCACAAGCCTAATCAAGCTTATATTATATATAATATTTTTATATGTATTATAAATAATGTTTATAATTCTTAATTTTTATATGTAAAATAAGAAACAAGTTTTTTATATGTATGCTTTTATATTTTTTTATAGTAAGCTTGGCTCATAGTCAAGCTTAAACGAATGAGCTTTTGACTTGAGCTCAACTCTCTAGCTCAAATCAAGCATGAGCCAGAATTTGAGTCATGTGCATTTGTGCAAGTCGAGCTTGAATAACTAAATATTTGGCTTAGTTTGGCTCAAATTCACTCATGCCCACAACATAAGTGACTAGGCTTCAGAGTCAAATTTTCAAGAACAATGTTGTAAAGTTCAAATCGATCCTCGAATTAGATGGTTGGACCATGCAAACTAGAAAATGACCATTCTAGGTCATGGTTAAATGATGGTTTTGACGAGTCAAATGGACGAAAATGACCCATAGAACATTTCGATTATTTTGGTCCAAGTCTATCAACATTTTTCAAAATAATGCTTGAAGCCTTACACTATTGTGGTGCAAAAATGATAACAATAAATGATAGGATTCCCTACAAACAAAACTCCATACACACATTGTGAAAGCATGGGAATCCAGTCACATATTGGGAACATCTCCCATGAAAATTTAATATACATACATGGAAGATATTACTAATGTGAGGTTGGGTGCTATGTGAGCAGTGGTTTTGCTTGCAAGGGATCCAAGCTCTAACAATGAACGGTTATCTATAAATCCACGTGTTATTGTGTTGTAGATAGTTTATTTCATTGAAGAATTATGGATTTACTTTTACATCTATTGGAATCATTTTTTGTTTCTTAATGATAATAAAATATAGGGTAAATTGTTGAAACCTCCCATAAAATTTGGTAATTGCGATCACCTCTCTTGAACTTTCTAACATAGTTGTAAGTAGACTCTCTTTATTAGATTCCTCTAATAAGAGGCATGAAAATATCCAAAATACCCATGCAGTTACTTTTGATCAAAATGTTATTTTCAAAATTTCCAATTCATATCAATCTTTACCCCAAAACCCTTTTAATCTCTTTTTGAAATTAATTTATTTTCCAAATGTTCTCTTTATATCAATCGCTCAAAGGTAAAGCTGCAAATTTAAACTCTTCTTTTTTGTTGCTTACAAAGTTTCTATTGTTTTTTTTTTCCTGTAGAAACCAACCTCAGTAGTAACCATATGGGTATTTTAGACATTTCTATATCTCTTGTTAGAGGATTCCAACAAAGGGAATCTACTTGCAACTATGTTAGAAAGTTTAAGGGATGTGGTTGCAATTATCAAACTTCAGGGGAGGTTTCAAGCTTTCAGCAATGGTCAAAAACTTAGGGGGAGGTTCCAGAAATTTACCCTAAATATATTGGGATCATTTTTATTAATGATAAATGAGAATGAAGCCCTTCCTATGAGGTAACGTTTGGAGAAAGCAAAGGGATCTCCACTTGGCGTGTGATGTCACATGGCACAAGTTTTGGAAGTTGTAGTTTTTATCACCTAAACTACTATTTTTCATCTAGATAATTGTTTATGAGGCCATTCCTGTTTAAATAGCATTTGAAGAGTAGGGGTATCAATGGATTGATTTTGGGTTGAACCCATCCAAATCAAAATCAATTTGGATGGATTGAATGGACCAATAAGACATATTGAATTGGATCAGTGTCCAGACTTGATGGTCCAAAGTATTTATTAGATTAGATTGGACCCGGTCCATCTGTAATGGATTTATATTGAAATGAGTCAAATTAAACCAATATCCAGTCTGTTGATAAAAGATAAGACTACAAGTATCAATGGAATAGGTTTGTGTTGGAACCAATCTAAATTAAAAACCAATTTGAACAGATTGGGCGGTCCAACCATTGAATTGGATCAGTCCAAAATATAAATCAGATTGGATTGGACCTGGTCCATATGTAATGGATTCATATTGGACTAGATCGGATTGGACTAAATCCAGTCTGTTTTTTTTGCACTGTTGTAAAAATAGTTTGGTTTCTTTCTTGCGCTGCTGCAAAATTGGTTTGGTTTGGTTAGGGCTGACATATATTCCCAATGGAGGATCAGTAGACTAGATGGCCCATTGGATCAGGTTGTACAGTACTGATGATACCCACTCGACAGTCCTCATGAAGTTCATCTCCATTTTTTAGCATACTTGGGCCATGTTTGGGAGTGTTTAAAAACAAGTGCTTATTCGGGCCATTAAGCACTTACTGGTATTTGGGAAATAAGCTCGAAATAAGTGCTTATTTTTAAGCCCAAAATTCCAGTTTTTTTAAGTGCTTATAGAATGAACACTTATTCAAATTTTTCTTCAAAAATTATTCCTAGTTGGATTTTAAAATACCACTTATAAAATTATCCCTAGTTGAATTTTATAAAAGCACTTTCGTAAAAGTGTTTTTATTAAAATGCATTCGTAAAATACTTTTATAAAAGTATTTTTATATAAGTGCTTTTATTAAAATACTTTCATAAAAGTACTTCCGTAAAAGTACTTTTATAAAAGTGTTTTCTAAAAGTATTTTCATAAAAGTGTTTTTATAAAAGTAGTTTAATAAAAGTACTTTCATAAAGATATATTTTAAAATTTTGAAAGAAAATAAAGGACGAAAAAATCACAAATGCTTATTTAAGTGCTTATTGGAGAAAAAAACTACCAAATGCCCAATATAAAATAAGTGCTTATTGAAAAAGTTGGATTTCAAATGCAAATAAATACTTATTCAATAAGCACTTGTTTTATCTTAAACACTCCCAATCATGGCATTAGATTGTATTTCTGTTTTCTTCAATTATGAAACGTGGAGTCCTCTCTTGATTATCCGTCATGCAAAATCTCTTGAGGAGGTCGTGAATCGTATAGGCTGTGGCTCTCCTGCACCACAATGCTTATCCCGTTGGATTTTTTTTTTTTTTTTTGTAAATATCCCGTTGGTTTAAGTCCTCCTGAGTGCTAACTAACAATACATTTATATAACTTATAATCTAAATGTTAGTAAAATTAGGAAGTTCTCATCAAATGCTTTGGTAAATATGTTGGTCTTATTTTTTCTTTTTTCTTTTTTTTTTTTTTTGGGGGGGGGGTGTAAATATGTTAGTGTCTCCCTAGCTAAAAAAAACATTCTCATAAATGTGAATCCTGCTGATGTATGTAGCATCCTAAAAGAAAAACTAAAACACATTAAGATGATAGTGTTGCAATTATAGCAATAGATCCAATTAATGTTGGAATTTTTATATTTACATAATTCCTATGTTTTTGAATTTTTATATTTACAATCATAGCAATAGGAATCAAAATTCTAACCTCCCAATTTCTTTCATTTAACAAATAACTGATTGGTCAAATCTCATAGGGTGAAAGCATATGCAGTTCCATGTTGGGTTGCAGACTTGCAGTAGAATATCTTTCTCTGTAGAATATAATTCATATTTGCTAATTTGCTCTACAATAAAAAAAAGATAAAATGATAAATATTATGACAAAATTAATACGTCAAAAGTCGTGCATTGAAAGCAGAGCTTTGTGTAGCAAAGGAAGCCTCCAAAACAATATTGAAACCATGGTTGGTCTTAACATCAGACAGTGGCCTTTTAGTACCAACGGCTTACAAGTTACAACTATCAAAGACGGCACTGTTCCGCACACGCACTTGTTCCCCATGTAAAGGCACTGAATAAAAAAGTCACAAAATACATCGAAGAACTATATAGCATGTATGCATTATTTGAGAAAGAAAACCTATAAGGCTTTGTACTCTACATATTTCTATTTGTACTCCTTCCAAATTGAGCCTCAAGGGGAAAAAAAAACAATACCATATCTGTTGCTATGCCTTGTCATTCTTTTGGTCTTCGTTTTCAAGGTATGATAACTAGATTTTCTCTTTATTCCACCTAACCTTTTGTCATTCAGCCTCATTCCCTTATGTTCCGTTTGGTTGCAATTCAATTTTATTTGTACTAGTACAAATGCATGAGAGTGCAAGTGTAAAAAATGCAAATTCTTATTTAATTTTGTTTTGGAATTTACTTTATTCTGCTTCATGTCTTAATTTACTTCATTTGTGCTGCAATCAAACAAAATAAACTAAAATTTAAAGCAAAAATAGGTCAGAATTTACATTGAAATCATTTGCACTGTTATGGTTTTGCATCAATGCATATTTATTTGCATTGCAACCAAACACAACCTTACGAATGAAAATAAAATTTATCGCCAAAAGAAGTATGAATGGAGAGTCATTACAACATATATAGGTCATTTATAAAGAGCCTAGAAAATAAAAGGATAACCTCTCTACCCTCCTCTCTCTTTATCAGATCTTTTGAGAACCCATTGGCCAATCCAGGCACTCCAAAGACCCATATCCCCATATCTTCAAACTCAAGGCCAAGGATTAGGGCACCTTAAGAATTGGAAGTAGTCTACAATAACCAGCAACAGCATTTCTTCAACCAAAATAAAAGAGGAACACGTTAGAAAGTCAACTTCAAGCAAAATGTTTGCAAAACAAAAAACTACAAGCAAATTTCAAGCTATGAAATAATACATGAGCCTCAGACTTGTTGAACTGCATTTACCACCGATGCAAAATGTTTTCTTTTTGTACTTTTATCTTTAAGACTTCTCTTATTGGTCTTGTACAATTAAACACTTTTCCTTTCTGTCTATTCTTTTTCTTTTACTTGGCTGAAGCCCTTCTCTCTACTCTTTATAAGACCTAATCCTTGATCCCTTCCCATAACAAAAATCCCAATCCAGGTTCTTGTGTTTTCTACTCAACAATCCTAGCCTTTGACATGGAACAATCTCAATCAACCTAAAATCTTACTCTTCCCTGTTCATGAATATTCTAAGGATATTCGACACTAAATTCAAGCAAGATTAAATGAGTCTTTTAATCTTTTTATTTATTATTTTTTCGCTTAAATTACCATTTGATTTTGTAACCTGGTTGAGAATGCAATCCTCCCGTTCCTCTAGGGAATGTTCTGCATCAGTCCGAAAGTAAATTTTGGGTGCCAGAAAGCGTCCAGGAGTCAAATTTCTCTGGACCCAAATGTTAGGAAATGGGGAAGTGTCTGAAATGGGTCAGCAACCAAATACATAGACGAAATTGTTCGCTGAACAATAATAAGCTACCGAGTAAGCAATCTATATTTAAAAATTTTGGTACATTCCCTTATTCGTGAGATTGCATATTCAAGTTTGATAATGGCCATATTGTGCAAAATAAATCCCAAAGGTTAGGTCCATATCCAGTTCACCCCTCCCAAAATCCTGGATAACTGGGAATAGTGTTGGGCAATGGCTTTTCAATGTGTTCTTCTACTGGTATCGATAAAAGGATCACTCATAAAGAAATGAAGTAGAGCAAAGTCAAAACATAATAATGTTTTAGGAATCATTGGGCATGCAGTATGGAAGCACCATTGCATATGTTCAAGTTTTAACTTCTAAATTGCAGTACTTCGTAAGAGCATTGGTTGATAAGTTATATAGGGAACATGACAACAAAGTTGATATCTATCTAATCTATAAAATATTGAGAAAAGAAAAGCCAGTACCAGTAGGCAAATGTTCCCTCAGAAGTGTTATACAGAACTCAAGGTAAGCAATTTCAGAATAGGAAGAAATAATAAGAATACCGGCTCCAGCGGTAGGGAAGGCAAAAGTTGACCTGGCCAACCAACACAACTGGAGCTAGCTCATTGTTTTCTAGGTTTTAACTAGGTGGTTGTGCAGAAAGGCAAGGGGCGTGCTAAAATCTTCTTTTATATCAAGGGTAAAATATAAAAACCTCCCCTAAGGTTTTTGATAATGATAAAAACCTCCCCTGAAGTTTTATTTTAACAAAAACCTCCCTGTAATTTTGAAAAATCCTGCAGTTGCCTCCATTTTATTATTGTCCCATTCATTATCAAGAAAAAATATTATTGTTTTCATAATAGACTTTTGAAGTTACAAAATTGCCCTTACTATTTGTTAAGAAATCTTTCAATATAACCAAAATGCCAGATTTGCCCTTTTAAACTTCACTCAATCATAATGAGTTTACAAAATTAAATTAGGGAATTTTTTTAGTTAAAGATTAAAAGTTTTTTTTGGAGTATTTTGGTAAATTTCCATTTGAGTTGATAGACATAAAGGTAAAATGGGTATTTTTAAAAAATTAATGCATTAGGCCAAAGTTTTCTGACTGGGACAATGGTGGAAGGAAGGTAATTGCAAGATTTTTCAAAACTATAGAGGAGGTTTTTATGATTGTCAGAAACCTCACAGGAGGATTTTATATTTTGTTCTGGTACAACCCAATCTGCATTGATACTTTTTTTGGTAGTTAGGAGACTAAAATGTCAAGCCCTCAATGTTAATAGAAGGTATGGTATTTTGAGAATCTATGAATAAATCAGATCAGTAGTTTAACTTTCTATCTAGGGGTGCAAATGGATTGGATCATGATCCGGTCAGATTGGGTCCTATTTGGTCGAATCCGGATCACCCCTGGTCGAATATTCAGTTCGGATCCTATGATCCAATCAGAAATTAGATCGGATTCGGATCACCCTCCTATCCGATCCGATGTGTTATATATTTATAAATATATTATTTATATTGTATTTTTATAAAATTGTTATATTATTTTTTTATAAAAAACATGTATATATATGATGAAAATAATTAAAAAATACTTGTATTTTTTGTTTTTCTTTATTTAAATTGGTATATTTTATTCTTTCTTTTAATAATTTATTAATTTTTAAAGAAAACAAATCGGATCAAATCAGATCCGAAGATCTCATAGGATTCAAACTCAGATCGAGTCCTATCAGATTTGACCGGATCCAATTCAAATATACATTGATTCGAATCCGATTCAATCCATTTGCATCCCTATTACTATCAAGTCTCATTTGCTTCCTAGGCCTCAGTCCAAGACGTATGTCATATATGTGGTAGGTAAAATTGATTAAAACAAGATGAACAATCTCTAAGGAATATGTCAGCCGTATTGTACCCATTAAGATATATAATGTGCTATTTGTTGAGACACCTAAGAGAGTAATGCACATGTGCTAATGTAAAGTAAGCTAGAGCAGTCAATAGTGAACTATATCAATTGTTGTGATCATCATGTAAAGTAACAAAAATTAATTAATAAATAAATAGTTTAAATGTAACATTAGGACAAGGTAAAGGTTTCAGGTGATCATCATGTCAATAGTGAACTATATCAATTGGATAATTTGACTATAATTATTATCTTCCTTTGAATATTGTATTCACCTGGCTATGCAAACAGTTCAAGTCCTCAAAAAGTATACTTGAAAAAAAGATTTTACATAAATAAAATGGGATGGAAATGAAAATACCAGGAAAGCATTATCAAGATAGCATAAATGGATTGACATAAACAACTTAGATCCAAAAGTAGAAGATACCAAATATAGAAAAAAAGGAAAAAGAAAAAGAAAAGCAAGTGATCTGAATGCTACTTCTAAACTTTCAGCCTGGAAAGCCCAACCAAAGATAAAAGGATTGTATAAAAAATTATTAGCGATCAGCATTGAGCACTTCTACATCCAAACACTACTGACCAATCTTATGAATTATGATCACTTTGTTCCACAGGCTAACAGTAAATGTCCAAAGGATAATGAATTTGGAGGGTGATCCCCCTGCAATAGAGTTGGGATAAAGGGAACAAGAAACAGAACTTTTGAAGGCAAATCCACTTCTTGGTATGTTATTTTGGACAAGATCTCCATCTCTTGTCAAAGGATCTAACTTCAAGTTCATGGAGTATAGGGTATCAGCCCTCTTAACTGGAGAATAAAATTTGTGGCAATGATGTTCACCTAGCCATGCAAGGGATGGGCCCCTTTACGTTCTACCCCATTCTTAAGAGAGATAATATTCAAGTATGAAAACTCTTTGGGCAATCCAAATTCTATAGGGGTTGGTGGACATTTTCCTACTATAAGGGAAAGGCATTCTAAACCGCCAGTGGCCCAATTGGGGAAATCTATTCTAAGACAATTAAAAGGGAGGCAACCTTTCTTGGTTTAGTGGTGGCAAGAGAGAAGGGGTTCATGCTATGATGGTAGAAGGAAGATTCAATATACCATCATATAGAGCAAGGGCTCAACTAGATAGATATGGAGGCTTCTTCATCTACTTAATGAGATTAGATATTTGTCATCCTAATATCATTAGAAGATCTGAGTTCACATGGATGGACCTATAAAATTGGTGCTACATGTCCAACTATGTACAACACCCTTTTTGTAATTATGCAGCTCACTTAGCAATGGGATGGGTATTTGTATGGTTCTTTTTTGGGTGCAGTTTGCCTTCCTGTAAATAATATAAATTCATCATTGTTTATCAAAAGAAAAAGGGAAGGAAAAACAAAATATAGAGGATAAAACTCTAATCACCAAAGCTAAAAAGAGAAACAAGCTAGGGCGAAATGACTTGAGTTCTTTTCCCTACACACAAGCTTGGACCAATGGCTAAAAATCTCCTACTTTGTCTTTATGTGTCTTTTCGGGGTCTAAAACTGCTATAGGGCAAAAACGTAAGAGATTTGCATTAACTGTAGTTTGCTAATATTTCTCAAAACAAAAGAAATAATAACTGATGAATCATCTAATAATGCATATTAACAAGTATAGAAAATGTTAAATATACTTCTATGGTATCTCCCAGTGAAATGAGCTTTGTGAACTGCATAGACATTCCACTCAGCATATTCACAAGGATGTTTATAGCAGAAAAAGCAGTGGCCAATCCTGCACAAAAGATTAGGGAAAATGTTCATATAATTTGTAAACAAATCTGATAGAACAGAGAATATTCAAAAATCTATTTTATAAGATCCAAAACTGAAGAATGATAAACAATTGATTAAAAGAAATTGCATCAAAAGTTTAGGTACAATAACAAGTATAAGAAAATAATTAGGAATAAATATCAATTAGTAGCAAATTAAGGAGAGTCATCAAAAGTTGAAAATAGGGGTTCAAAACTATGCAATTTAGAGATGATTGGTTTAAAAAAATTAATGATTGAAACTGATTGGAGCAAAACCTTTTTCAAAGATGCTATAAGTTAGAAGAACCATCAGTCTTGAATGTGAAGAAAAGGAGGCAATTTCCTAAATGGATCATATTACAATTACTTGTGCATCAGGTAGAGGCTAGATCCTTATTATGGTGGTCCAGACTATATATCTTTCTGGTTGATTACAATCATAAACACCTCTAGATAACCAAAACAATGCCTATTTAAGTCATGAACAATTAAATTATGCCTTTGCTAAATATGAAACCTCAATTAAGGAAAAATCAACAACATTAAAAGCACTTACCACCATAGCTACACTACCAGATAGATCATTCCACTTTGTTTTGAAAATAAGAGCCTGTCTCTAATAGATAAAAAGAAGATGATTCAAAACCAAAAAAAGTTCTTCTTCAGGCTTCATTTATTTTGAAGTTTGAAAATCCTTTCATTTATCAAAACATTTACAAAATCCAACAACCTCTATTGAATCAAACTGTGTACCCTTGGGATGAGGTAGTGGAAGTGGTGGAGAAACTAATAGAGAGATTCTTTGCTTCCATTAAATTCAAGAATGTGGAAGATGGCTTTTTGTTGGGTGTTTATTAATGTGTATGGACCTAATACCTATAGAGAAAGGAATGAAATGTGGGAGGAACTATATGCAATTCAAGGTTTATGGGATGGTCATTGGTGCTTAGGAGGGTATTTTAATGTCATAAGATACTAAGAGGAAACTAACAACCCCTACTATCCATTACAACAAGCATGAGGAACTTCAATGGCTTCATAGAAGAATGTGAGTTAAAGGAGATCCCGATGTTGCAAACTAGATGTACCTGGACCAATCTACAAGATAATCCTCTGTGCTTGAAACTGGATAGGTTCCTCTTCAACCTTGCTTATGATAGAGGTGTAAATCGGAAACGGCCCGGCATGACGGTCCGCGGGCCATGCCAGGTTCGGCACGATCATGTGGGTCGTGCTGGGCCTAGGGTTTTAGGTCCACGAGCCGACATGGCCCAGCCCGGCCCGCGGCACAACCTATATATATTTATATAATATTATATAAATTATAATTATACAATAATATATAGTATATAATATATTAATAAAATAAATAATTTTTTTATTTTATAATACTAATTTATTTAATTATTGTATATATAAGCAAATGTATACACAAAATTCATATAAAATTAAAATTTTAAGTTTTTTGTTAATTTTTTTTTGAATAAATAGCTTTGGCCCAACCGGGCCCAAGTCTCAGCCCATGAGCCAGAGCAGCCCATGGCACGACACAGGCCCGCATGGGTTTGGGCCGTGCCGGGCCAACCCCCAAAATTTTCACCGGGGAGAGCGACACGGCCTGTAATGGCCCGCGGGCCAGATAATTATGGAAAATAACTTTCAAAAACTTAATATTTATTAATTATAATTTTCAAATCTTAATCTATATTTRTTTTATATTTATATATACTAAAATTAATATTTATTGCATTTTCACTAATTATTTATTGTTTTTTTGGGATAAATATATTTTTAATAATTATGTATAAATCTATTTTTTATCCTATTTATCAAAAAATTTTCAATAATTGTTGGAGATTAAACTACTACTATTTAACTTTTTAAATTCAATTTCTTGTAGATTTGCTATAAATTTATTTTTAGTAGTTATGTATTTTAGTTATAATTTATTGATTAACATTTAGTAGAGATCGAACTATTATTTGAGATTACACTATTTATTGACTAATTAATATATTTTTAGTATTTATTATATTTTTTGTAATTATTGTATTTTTATTACTTCTGTATTGTATTTTCATTATAATTTTTTTTTTCAATAATTGTGTATTTTCACTATAGATTTTCAATAATTATTGGAGATTAAACTATTGTTATTTATTAGAGATTTGACTATTAATTTAGTTGAAATTAGGAGTGTTCATTGGTTGGTTTAGTTTGGTTTGCTAGCTGATTGACCAACCAAATCAACTTGGTTAGGTTGGGGAGATGGTCACCCAAAACTAACTAACTATTAGTGAAAACTAGCCAACTTGGGTTGTAAGGGTTTTGGTCAATTTTTAGTTTGGTTGGTTGTTCAAAAGATTTAAACTTAAAAATTAAACTTAAACTTAAACTTAAACTTAAACTTAAACTTAAACTTAAAATTAAAATTAAAATTAAGGTTAAAGTTAAAGTTAAAATTAAAATTAAAATTTAAACAATTATAGTGGTATTTAAAAAAATAAATTTATGATATAAAATATTTTAGACTAAGGAATATGTGAGTTTTTGCACTTTCCCTTATTAAAAAATATATTTAAAATATCAAATATTAATATATATCTATGGTCATGTTAGTTCTGTTTTGGTCGGTTTACAAATGGCCAAACCAAAATTGATCCAACCTGGTTGGGTTGGGAAATTGTTGAACCAAAGCCAATCTGAAATATTGGAAACCGACCAACTCAGGTTGAATTGTGTCAGATTGGTCAGTTTCTTCAGTTTCATGAATAACCCTACTTGAAATTAATTATTGTTATTTTTGTATTGTAAACAAATTATTAAAAGTAGTGGGTGAGATTGGTCAATTGTGTATTTTTGTGCATTTCTATAATTTTGTTTTCGCTTAACAAAGTCTGTGCATTACATGGGTCCCCGCTATCTATCTATATATATAGCAAGACGGCGTCAACATGCCTCTCCTTGCTTCATTACCCCCACCCTTTATTGGGTTAACTTTGGTTGTTGGGGCCCAATAGCATAGGTTGTTTAGACAGTTTTTGGGCTGGGCACGCTCTGGGCAATTCACCTATTCACGCCCATGCTTTGGTTTTTAGTCAAAATAAATTAAGACGTAATTACTAATTTACCCATTTTGATGGTAACATGGCATTTCTAAAAATCCTCTCAACACCATAGGTTGTTGGCCCCCAACAACTAAAGTTTTTCCCCCTTCAGTTTTCTTCACTCTCTCTCCTCTCTCCTTCCCACCACTCCCATTAAGCCATGTCACCATTCCCAACTCAACTACCTAAAAATATTCCTAGAATCTCTCTATTAATGTATCTCCTTTAAGCCATTACCCCACTCCCCAATCAATTCCTAACATCTATCCTCCAATCTATATCCGCTCTCTCTTAATTAAAATATTCATATTAATTAATAAATAGTTAAATACTATTAATATTTAATCCAACCCATATTCAATGAGTATTAAATAGTGTTATTACCAAAAGTTAATAAATATGATTAGTAAATTACAAACAATTAATAAATATTATTATTAATTAACTCATCATGAATTTTTAATGTATTTTGGGTAAATGATGTTATATTCATGTTAATTAATAACATTTTGAACTCTAACTAATTTCTATTAAATTGAGAATTATATTTAACAATTATTAAAAAGTATAAAATTTTAGTTATTGCCATTATTATAGTTAATAACCGAATGTAGATGGGGGAATAAATATTATAATGTTGGAAATAGAATTATTAATTAATTTATATTAGACAATAAAAGATAAATTAGTATAATTTTGTTAGTAAACTACCTAGCAAAAATAAATATTTAATAACTGATGGTACGCGATTTGGATACTCCTAGCTGGAAGATGATCTGAACACCAGTTGCGTGGCAAACTGGACCAAGCTGCAACATAAAAGATCAGAGAACCCGGGATGGCTAACCCGGCGAGGTCGCTCCGATGCTTAAGTCAGTACTATATTATGGATGCGGAATGAATACTTGAATGCTAGAGTGCTAGTGAGCAAATAATTGCGTGTACCTTTGGCTTGGGGTTCGATGTCCTTATATAGTGGAGTAGTCGTGGATCTTACGAAAAAGCTCCGGGATCTCTGGGCTACGTAGATAAGATCTATTCCATTTTTTAAGGAGAGCAATGTGTCAGTTGATAAGGTTTATCGCTTTCCTCCGATTTAGGCGGAGTGAGGATGAGTCCTGTCGTGAACCAAAGAAATTCGGGGTCCATTGGGGAGGCTTCTAGAGTCGATTCTGTGGCACTTCGGTTCTTTAGCCCCGAACTGGTACTTCGGTTCTTTAGCCTCGAACTAGATTGGGTGTTGAGGTAGTTTTGGGCCAAGGTGACCGAATACTTGAGCTCTAATTGTTGCCGACTGGGTTCCTTTGGCTAAGTTGTCACCCCTCGAGCAGATCGCGTCCACGTGACCTCTTCTTTCTAGGTCGTGCCAAATCACCCTTCATCAATAGCCCCCACTCCTCGTGCCAGGGGTTCTGACCCGCTACGGGGAGTTCATAATGAGTCCAGGTGGATTTGGCACAAAGTCTAGGTGACATGGAGGGCAGACCATTGGTCGGACCTGTTCAATCATCCAGATCAACCAGGAAATGACCCAGATCGCGTCTCGGTTATGTGCGGACGTCACACTATTTATAAATTCCGATGACGTCAAAGGGTACACTCAACCAATTTCGTCAACGGGTAGAGTGTAGCCGGTTTTCATGGGAGCCGTCGGATCGCATAGATCTCAACCGTCGATTACTGGACATGGTGGATTAGAAATAGGGGCCGAAGGGCCCATTATCCTCGCCATAAATCGTGTAACTGAGCTTTCTTGAGATCGCGTTGGAGTCCTTCAGCTCACCATTCTCTCCCCTTGTGTCCGAGGTCGTTATCGCCTTCTTTGGTGAGTTCGTTTTCTTGCACTGGTTGTTCCCTTTTTCTTTTCCTGTCCAATATGTCTAGTACTAGCATAAAAAGGTTACTTAGTGATTCTAGTGAGCCCGAGGGTGCCGAGGTGTGGTCCTCAGCTCCCGCCGGTGAGGCTAGCTCTTCGCTAGAGAGCTCCTCTTTAAACCTTTTAAGAGAAATGCCTTTACCTAATGTCAGGTCATCCTGGTTTGAGGGACCCAAACCTCAGGTAGAGCGGTCGACCTCTGGAGAGGGGGTCTTGTCTTCTACTCGAGGTCGGGATCTGGACAACGTCGACCCTTCCACGATGACCTTAGACAGGTTGTTGTCCTTAACGGATCGTTACTATCTCCCCGATACTCTCATCTTCAGCATTCCTTTGGGTCAGTACCCTTGGGTCCATGACCATTATGAACTCACGGTTTTTGAGGAGCAGCTCGTAGCTGGGCTGCGCTTCCCGCTCCACCCCTTCATCATAGAAATTATTAAGTTTTTTAACGTCACTATCGATCAGCTACACCCGAACTCCATCCGTCCTATTGTTGATTCGATCTCGCTCATCCACAAGTATAGCCAACTTCTCACTCTAGATATCTTTAGCTCAATTTGCTCCATTAAGAAAAATTCTTCTTGCCTGTTCGGCGACACCCAACAGAACTACTATATCTCACCTCACCCCGGGTTCAAGGTTTTGTTCAGTAACCCGAACAAGGTATCAGCCTGGAAGAGAAGGTACTTTTTTGTTTGGAACCCCGATGGATGGCCATTCCCGAGTCACTGGTGAATGGCCATTAAGGACCCCGGGGTGAGGCTGGATGCAAAGACCAGGGCGGTCATTCATTCTTGGAGGGACCTTGGCCTTGAGATGGAAGATTTCCTGGCTGAGGAGAAGCTTGTGCGAGCTGGGCTGAGTCCTTCTGGTAGACCTCTACATCGGCACACACATTACTTCTCCCTTTTTTCATTTTGCACTTACTTCAGTTCGTAGCTGACTGGAAAAAAATTCTCATTTTCTTCTCTTTTGCAGGAGCTGTGACGGGTGTCGACGCCGCTAACCTCTTAAAGAGTGTTTAGAAGGGGAAGAAGAGAAAGGTCCCGTCGAGAGGAGGCTACCTCTTCGGTTCCTGCCGAACCCGAGGTCGCAGCGCCAAAGCCAACCTCTGTCGATCTCCCAGGGGAGGAGGTTCATCCCCAACCTCTGGTTGTTGACCCGGAAGAAGATCAAGATGAGGAGACCCCACTTCACAAGCCCGAAGGTACTTCAGTGCCCGAGCCCCAAACCCCCTCAGCAAAGGAAAGCATAATGACTTTGAGGCTCGTGCTTCTCAAGAGCAAAGACGTAGTGTTTCTTGCAGAGGTTGCGGAGTGGGCTGACATGCCTACAAGTCAGCTCGAAGGAGGAGCAGCTAACTACTGTATGGTGGCAAGTAACCTGCCTCTTCGTTTATTTTCTTATCCTTTTGTCAATGATACTTACGTTTGCTTTCTTTTTTAGGTGAAATTTACTATCCACTCGCTAGTCTATCAATATGTGATCCGCATGAAGCGAGCTCAGGAGGCCGAAGAGAACGATCGGAAGCTTTACTGTGAGCTGGACTTAGCTCGGGGTGAAATTCTTAGGGCAAAAAAGGGAGCTCAGAGCCAAGTGGAATTGATTCTACATATAACGAAGGAAAAGAAGAAGCTCAAGGGGGAGAAGGAAGCTCTCCACTAGGAGAACGAAAACCTTGTGGCAATGATCAAGGAGTGCATCGAAATCTTCGACACCATAATTCAGGAGGCGAGGATTCAGGAGAGAGATCGTGCCATCAAGGAGTTCAAGAAGTCCCCCGAGTTTCATGACCTCCAGGTTGAGTACAGTTCTGGCTCGTACCGATCGAGCTTCAAGCTCTACAGGTGGTTGGTGCCGCAGAAGTTCCCCGAGCTCGACCTCAGATCCATCTCCATGTCTTCCGTTACTCCAAAGATGGCGATGGAGGATGACGAGCAACCTGACTCCTCCGAGGGAGAAAGTGATGATGAACTTCTCGAAGCAAGACCCTTAGAGGAGGCAGGTCGAGATGACGTGGAGGAGGACCACATGCAGACCGACCTACCTGCTAGAGGAGATTTTGGAAAGTCTGATGTTTGAACATGCCTCTTTTCTTGGACCCCCCATATATAGTGTATGTCCCGAGCCTCCAAGCTCGGTTATAGTAATAGTTGCCATGTACTCGAAACTTTTTGTTAATGAAGCATATTAATTCAAAAGTCTTATGTGTGCAAAAAATCTTTCTAAGTAAATTTTTTTAAGTGTCGGTTATCCCGAAGTGCCAAGCTAGCGAGCTAGACTCTAGATAGGAATAACCTTATATTGCTGTATGCCGAGGTGGATAGACACTGTAGGGTATATACCCGACCTATCTATGCACGGGCTACTTACTTGCCCAAGCCGAAGAGGCGATTGGGAGTCGTTGTGCCTATGCGAAGGAGGCGACTAGGATTTATCTGCCCATGCCGAAGAGGCGACTACGACTTGTCTGCCTATGCCGAGGAGGCAACTAGGACTTATTGTAGTGTTAAGATCTTTTGTCATCTCAGCACCGTAGTCCTTAGGCTTCTAGGAGTGACTCACAGTCTTCTCTCTAGTCCATCACCTTTTTTACCAGTTCGGTGGTCCCATGGACTTGGAGGAATTTTACCTTGGAGTCATGGGCTCATAAGTAGTACCTTCTTAGGTTATCGATGTTTCATGCTCGAGGTACCTGCTTCCCTTCCAAAGTCTTGAGCTCATAGGTGCCTTCCCCAAACACCCGCCTTACACGGTATGGACCTTCCCAGTTCGATCCGAGCTTACCTACGTCAGGCTCAGGTACCATAACTTTCCGGAGAACTAAGTGGTCAACACGGAACTGTCATTTCTTGACCCGGGCGTTATAGTACCGAGATACTCTTTGCTGGTTGGTCGCGGTCTGAATGTAGGCCAGGTCTCGCACCTCCTCTACCAGGTCCAGGTTGGTATGGAGCTCGTCATCGTTTGTTTCCTCATCATAGGCCTCAAATTGCAATGTGGGTACCTCGATCTCTACCGGGATCACCGCCTCTGTGCCATACGTGAGGTCGAAGGGGATCTCACCCATCGCGGTCTTGATAGAAGTTCGGTAGGCCCAAAGGACACTGGGTAGTTTGCCCACCCACAATCCCTTTGCTCGAGCTAGGCAAGCTTTCAATCCGCAAAGTATTGCCCTGTTAGTTACTTCTACTTGTCTGTTCGCTTGGGGGTGTGCCACCGAGGTGAAGTTTTGCCGAATCCCCATCTCGGCACACCAGTTTTAAAACTTAACATCTTTGAACTGCTTCCCATTGTCGGATATTAGCACCCGGGGTAGTCCGAAGCGACATACTATGCTTTTCCAAAAGAAATTATGTATGTTACAGACTCTGATTTTTACCAGGGGTTCGACTTTCACCCACTTCGTAAAATAATCAATTGCTATAACTAAGAACCTCGTTTGCCCTGTTGCTGGCGGAAAAGGATCAAGGATGTCGATTCCCCACTACGCGAAGGGCCACGGGCTGGTGAGGTATTTCAAATCTGCACCAAGTTGGTGGTGGATATTGGCATTCCTTTAACATTTGTCACACTTTTTAACAAGCTCGAGTGCATCTGCCTTCATTGTGGGTCAATAATATCCTTGCCTTAACACTTTCTGTGCAAGGGCTCTGCCCCCCAAGTGTCCACGCACAAGCCTTCATGGGTGTCGCGAAGTACGTGCTCAGCTTCTTAGGGTCGTAGGCAGCAGGTAAGGGAACATGAAGGATCTTTTGTACAGCTATCCATCTATGAGGACGTACTTGGCTGACTGACGCTCTACCCTCTAAGTCGCGTTGCGTTCTATAGGTAGGGTCCCGTGGAGCAAATAACCAGCGAGTGGGTCGATCCAACTCGGTTCCACTTGCGACACGGGAGTGACCTCTTCTGCCCCCCTCCCCCTCCCCCTCGAGAATGCTGGGCCGAGGTAAGTCCTCTATGTACATAGTTTGCATAGTGTTGTCGCTCGTGCTCGGTAGACATGACAAGGCATCGGCCTTGCCTAATAAAGTAGGATATGAAGCTATGCAGGATCTCTCTGACTTTGGCTTGCTAAGCTGCCATAGTTGGGTCACAGGCTTCGTACTTGCCAGTGACTTGGTTGACCACTAGTTGTGAATCGATGCATACGATGATGTGCTTTCATTTCCCTTGTTAAGGTTAGCCCAACGATTAGTGCTTCATACTCTTCCTCGTTGTTTGACGCATCGAATCCAAACCAGAGAGGCCGTACAACATCAGTCTTGCACCGCTTCCCTGCTGGTTGGATGAGCCATCCCAGGTTGGTACCACTCTGACTTGGCCTAGTGCTGCACTGGTTGACTTTCCCATCGTGTGAGCGAGCTCGGTCAATTTGGGGGTCACTACGCCGAACGTGCACTCTACTACGAAGTCCGTCAAGACCTGGGCTTTGACTGCTGGTCGTGTCTCATATCGGATATCGTATTCGCTCAGCTAGATGAAACACTTCGTTTATCTACTAGACACCTCGGGCCTAAGCAGAATTTGCCTCAGGGGTTTGTTGGTGGGAACAATGAAAGTGTGGGCCTGGAAGTATGGACAAAGTTTTCGGGTTGCTATGACCAGTGCGTACGCTATTTTCTCGATCTCCGGATACCTAGTCTCTGCATCATGCAAAACTTTACTAACATAGTAGATGGATTGTTGGACCCAATCTATTTTTTTGATTAGTACCGAACTAACTACTTTGTCGCTTGCAGAGAGGTATAGTTTTAACACGTCCCCTTCTTCAGGCCGAGTTAAAATTGAAGCGGTACTTAAGTACCTTTTTAGCTTGTCAAAAGCGAGCTGACACTCTTCGGTCCATTCGAAGTTCTTGCTCTTTTTTATAGCTTTAGAAAAGGTAGGCATCGGTCTGCCGATTTAGACATGAAGCGGCTCAGGGCAGCTATCTGGCCAGTCAGTCTCTGGACTTCTTTTATTTTCCGGGGTGGTCTCATATCTAGGATCGCCTTTATTTTTTTTTGGGTTGACCTCGATGCCACGTCGGTTGACTATATAACCTAGGAATTTACCCGAAGAAACTCCGAAGATGCATTTATTCAGATTTAATTTCATGTTATAACTTCTTAAAATTTGAAAAACATCATTTAAATCATTCAACAAAGAGTTTGAAAACTAGGTCTTCACGACTATGTCATCAACATAACATTCTACTTTATTGCTGATCAACGGCTCAAAAACTTTGTTTACAAGGCACTGGAATGTTGCCCCCTCATTTTTCAGTCCAAAGGGCATGGCCTTGTAACAATATAGCCCGAGCTCAGTTATGAAAGCGGTCTTGTTTTCGTTAGTGGGATCCATCCAAATCTGGTTGTAACTGGAAGAGGCGTCCAGAAAACTTAGCAACTTGTGCCCTGAGGTTGCGTCTACTAAGTGATCGATCTTGGGTAGCGGGAAGCAGTCTTTCGGGCAGGTTGTGTTCAGGTCGGTGTAGTCGACGCACTTGCACCACTTGCCATTGGTCTTCTTCACCAGAACTGGGTTGGCCACCCAGCTCGGGTAATGGACTTCCCTGACGAAGTCTGTCACGAGGAGCTTCCCGACCTCCTCATTGACTACCCTCAAACGTTTCGGGGTGAGGTTGCATTTTTTTTGTCTTACTAGCTGACTAAAGGGTCGGCATTAAGCTTGTGAGTTATAATTTTTGGATCAATCCCGGGCATCTCTGTCATAGACCAAGTAAAAATATCTAAATTTTTAAGTAAAAAACTTACTAGATAGGTTCGAAGTGGTTTCTTGATCGAGGCACCGTTCTGAAGAGCTTTGGTAGGTTCGGTGACAGAGACTAGTATGTGGACCGTTTCTTCTTTCGGGGTAGCTCGCTCGTCGATATACTCCGTCGATTGCTCAAGTTCGACGTCCTCTGCCAACTTTGCTTTTCCTTTCAAAGCGGCCACGTAGCACTTGCGGGATTCGAGTTGGTCACCTCGCACGACTCCCACCCCGTACTCAGTTGGGAACTTCATCGTTGAGTAGTAAGTGGACACTATCGCACACAAAACGTGAGTGATAGGCCGACCTACTATCGCATTATAGGGGGACGGAGTCGATATACTCCGCTGTTTGGGGTAGCTCGCTCGTCGATATACTCCGCCGATTGCTCAAGATCAACGTCCTTTGCCAGCTTTGCTTTTCCTTTCAAAGCGGCCACGTAGCACTTGCGGGATTCGAGCTGGTCACCTCGCACGACTCCCACCCCGTAGTCAGTTGGGAACTTCATCGCTAAGTAGTAAGTGGACACTATTGCATGCAAAATGTGCGTGATAGGCCGCCCTACTATCGCATTGTAGGGGGAGGGAGTTGTGACTACCAAGAATGTGTGCTCAAATCGTACAATATTTGGCCACGTGCCAGCTTCCACGAGTACTGTGATTCGACCAAGACTCTTGACCTCCTTGCCACTGAACCCTATCAAAGGTGGATCTGCCGGTTTCAAGTCGCTCTGCTGTAACTGTAATTTGTCGAAGGTCTCTTTGAAGAGTATGTTTGCTGAATTGCTTGAGTCTACTAAGATGCGTTTCACCTCGAAGTCGTTGATCCTTAGCTTCACCACTAAAGCATCATCGTGCGGGTACTAGATCCTGCGCGCATCACCCTCTATGAAGTAGATCAGTTCTTCGAGCAGAGGTCGCTTTGGCAAGTTTTCTCCTTCGTCTTCCAATTCGTAGATCGAGGTCCTCCCAACTACTGATGTACATCCGACAATGATGGACCCACCAGTGATAATATTGATCACTCCGTGAACTGGCCTTTCCGCTTGCAGCTGTCGAGGTGGCTGCTCATTCTACTTGTTGGTCTCGGGGGCATTCCTCCTTCGGTCCCCCTATCGGTCTGCTTGCCCTCTCTCTTCTCGCAGTATTTAATTCTTTAGGTACACGCGATGGATAAGTTCATCAATCTCATCGCGGAGATTCCTGCAATTATCCGTGTTGTGTCCATGATCTCGGTCGAAATGGTAGTATACATTCGGGTTTCTTGTTGCTGGGTCTTCCCTTAACTTGGGAGGCCATTTGATGAAGGAGGAATCCTTGATAGCCATTAAGATCTCTCATCACTTAGCATTCAAAGGTGTATAGTTTGTTCTCTCCACGGGCAAGGTCCTGGAACGCCGACCTGACTTGTGCCCGCGTAAAGGGGACCAACTTCTTGACTTGCTTCTTCCCCTGCTCGGGAACTTGCTCTTCTTTCTTTTTTGCCCACTCATCCCTTTATTCTCTCTCTTCCTCTTTTCCACTGGTGGATTGTCAATCTTTTGGTTGATCTCCTCCTCGGTACCAATGAATTGGTCTGCCAACTTAAGAAACTCGGTGATATCTTTTGGTTTGTTTGCTACCACGTGCCACTTGAACTCTTTATGGGTGATTCCTTTCTTTGCAGTAGTAAGTCGCACCGCTGGATCGATGTATGGTATTTGCAGGCAAGTATCGTTGAAACGCTTTATGTAGCTTTTGATTGATTCTCCTTCCCTCTGAACCACGTTCATAAGGCTTTTTTGCGACTTCAGGCATTTCTTGTTGGTAATGAAATGCGTAGTAAACAGATCGACAAATTGTGCTCAGCTTTTGATGGAACCCGGCGCGAGGTTCCAATACCAGGTTCGGACTACCTCCCTGGACGTAGTGGAGAAGGCCACACACACGTAGGATTCGTTAGCCCCAACTAGGTGCATCTGAGACTGGAAAGAATCCACATGATCGTTGGGGTCAAACGACCCATCATACTTATCTAACGGTGGTACCTTGAAGTCTTTACGCATCGGGGTTGCTAGGAGCTCGGGAGACAGAGGAAATGATCGGCAAAAAGAGGGAGGCGCAGTCTTCATTGCCACCGCGCTCACTTCTTCCTTTTCTTTATCTCTCTCTGCTTGTTGGCTTGGCTTCGCTGGCGGAATGTTTCTGGCTGATGAGTGACGTGTCTTGTGGCGTCGCCGTTGCTGCTTCTTCACCAACTTAGTGTTAGTGCTGCTGACCTCGGTCTGATCAGGTATGTCGACATCATTATGGACATTGTTGCGAGGTGGATCCTGGTTCCTTCTTGCGGGGTTCTCTTGGTTGTGGAGTTTGCACCAACTATCACAAGGCACCGAGGGGTCCTGTCTCGAGTTCGCACCTCGAACTCTAGGCTGGTTGTTATCTCCTTGCGATATGTTGTTTTCCTGTTGGGAGTGCCACGTCGGATTGGCCCTGTTGAGCTGACTATCCTCGGGCTGATTTCTAAAGTTTCCTTGTGAAACTGGAGGAGTGTGCTGACCGCCTTTCCTCCCACGGGGTGAAACTTGACCCCTGTGAGGAACCGGCACCTGTGAGGTCCCCTCACCCCGATGGGGGGATCGGTGGACGTTCTGGCTAGTTCTAGGCCGATTCTGGTTCTGGCCCTGGCGCAACCCTGAGTGCCGAGGTGGAATTGACTGCTGGTTCGGCTGCAGTGGTGGGAATTGCTACTGATACTGTTGGTACAGGTAGCACTGTTGATACTGTTGGAACTGTTGGACCTGCTGCTTCTGGATCTGTATTGTTCGGACGCACTGAATGAGGTCATGGAATTGGGAGTGCTCGATTCCAGGGGGGACCACAGATGGCTCAGAGAAAGTTACGCCCACTGGGGGAAGCGAGACGCTCACTTGCGTAGTGCCCTGCGGTACGGACAGTGACGGGACCTCTGAAGCTATAAGGGGAATAGTAAACTGGCCAATGCATACCGTAGGACCTTGGGGGAAGGTTAGTTGCTGATCTTGCCCCCGGTGACGTTCATCTCAATGCTTTTCTCGGTGTTGCTGGAAGAATCCATTGAGATAAATCGAAAGCTAGAACTGCAACTGAAATTGGGATGACCTTTTGATCAGTTCCCACAGGCAGCGCCAATTGATGGTGCGCGATCTGGATACTCCTAGCTGGAAGATGATCTGAACACCAGTTGCGTGGCGAGCTTGACCAAGCTACAAGATAATAGATCAGAGAACCCGGGGTGGCTAACCCGGCGAGGTCACTCCGATGCTTAAGTCAGTACTATATTATGGATGCGAGCTGAATACTTGAATGCTAGAGTGCTAGTGAGCAAATAATCGCGCGTACCTTTGATAGATTTTGGAAAACTATTGAAAAATTATTTAATTTTTATTGCAAGTTATTGAAAATTATTATAGATAAATGAGTATGGGAAATGGAAACTATAATTTGATCCAATAATTATACAAATTAATAAGATAAATTATTATAATATTGGAAAAGGGAAATTATTGATTAGTTTATATTTGAAAATATAAGATAAATTAGTATAATTCTGTAAGTAAACAATTTAAAAAAATAAATTATTTAATGACAATTTAAAAATAAATTTGAATAAATTTTCAAAATTACACAAGTGTAATAAATTTTTCAAAATTTTCATAAAATTACATTTTTGAAAATTAAAGACAATTTAGTGTACTTTTAGAAATTTACCTGGTGCCTGATACTCAATTTATCCTTTTGATCATTTTTATCACCAAATTAAATATTGGGTTGAGGGGGCGGTGTTTTCAAAGTTGGATCGAATCAGATGATCAAACCGAAAAACTGGAAACTGATCACTTGACCGGTTCTATTTTACCCCAAAACCGCTTTTTGGCCAAAAACCATTGACTTGGTTAGCAAACTATTGACTTGGGTGGTCGAACCGTCAAACCGAACAACAGTTTTTAAAAACCTTGGATGGGGAGTGGGTGCCTTGCCTTGATCCCACTCGACACTAGAGATAAGGCGGGGAAAATTTGAGGATTCCTAGTCCTGGATGAGGAGTGTGTGCCTTGCCCTGAACTCACACGACATTGAGGACGAGGCAGAGAAATTCAAGGATTCTCCGTTCCAAACGGGGAGTGGGTGCTTTGCCCGGAACCCACCTGACACTAGAGACGAGGTGGGGATGGGGTAGAATGTCTTGACTACAGGGTGGGGATAGGGATGGGGTGCCCCGCCCCCTTGCCATTCCTATATAATTGTTAATTATTAGTGAAATTAATAAAACTATTAGCTTTTGTAATTATTTTTATTTATTTAAAGAATAAAAAATTCACTTAAAAATAATGAAATTAACAAATTATTACTACAAATGATTATAGTTATTAAAAGTACTATAAATGATTAATAAAATTAAATTTATTAAAAAATATTTGTTCATAATAAATTAACAATAATTATTCTCTGTAAATCAGCATTAAATAAAAAATACAATTATTAAAATTTTAAATATTATCAATAACTTTGAATACTTTTAATTAATTAACAAAAAAATTTGCTTATTAATTTATCAATTATTCAACCATTTAGATTTTCCTGAGCATCGCACGGGTCCCCGCTAGTGTATATTAAAACAAAGCGGTCAAAAAATTTTCTCCTTTTTTGAATTATTTATTTTTTTATTCCATGTCATTTTTTAAACAAGCAATGAGATGCACTTTCCAAGAAACTAAATAATCTCTTCTGCTAAAATTTCTCCTAAACTACCTCCCCCACTTTCTCCAAAATTATCTCTAATTCCTATTTATCTTCTAAATTATCTATTTCTCTCCTAAATTATTTCTAATTCCTATTTATCCTCTCCCCTACTTTTTATCTATATCTATCTAAAGAAAGTTTAGATTAAAAAAGTTAAGAATTATTTAAATATTCTAAAACAATTATATAATAACTTTAAAATATTTATTAAAAAACAAAAAATAATTTTATATTTTGACAAAATATATCACGAAATTATGTACTAACAATTTAAATTTTATTTTTTAGGATTATCTATTTAAATGTTTTTCAAATATTTAATAATAAGTAATATCTTTAAATAAATAAAATTTGAATAAAAAAAAATTAACTATTTAAATATTTATCATAACTAGATTTTAAATAGTTAAAATATTAGAATTATGTAATAAATTTAAAAAATTTCTTCAAAGTAGAAAATAATTATAACATAATAATTTAAYATATTACAAAATTAATAATGAAATCATGTAATAATAGTATAAATTATGATTTTATGGATAATTAAATTCAACAAATAATTAATATTTTAAAATTTAAATATTTTACATATTATTTAAGTATTTAAATAACTAAATATTAAAAAAATGTTTAACATAACAAGAATTTAAATAGCTAAAATAAATAAATTACGTAATAAATTTAAAAAAATTCCGAAAAGTAGAAAAATAATTATAACATAATACTGTAAATAACTAATTTCACTAAATCAAGAAAATAAATTTTAAAAAATTAATATTGTTTTTCAGTAATTATTTATTGTTTTCAAGACAGTTGTATTTTGAATGATTATGTATAAATTTATTTTATTTTATTATTTAATAGAAAATTTCAATAATTATCGGAGATTAAACTACTATTATTGAGTTTTTTAAATTTAATTAATTGTACTTATTGTATTTTTGTTATATCTTATTGATTAATTAACTTTTATTAGAGGTTAAACTATTGTTTGAGATTATACCATTTATTGACTAAGTTAATATATTTTTATTATTTATTGTATTTTTGTAATTTTTGTATTTTTCATTACCAATATATTTTCAATAATTATGTATTTTTTCTATAAATTTTCAATAATTATTGGAGATTAAACTATTGTTATTTATCGGAAATAAGACTATTAATTTAGCTAAAATTATGAGTGTTCATGAGTTGGTTCGGTTTGTCTGTTGGCTTTTTGACCAACCAAATTGACCTGGTTAGGTTGGGGAGTTGGTTAGTTGAAACCGACTGACCTTTTGTAAAAATCGATCCACTCAAGTTGTATTGGTTTAGGTTGGTTTTTACAAAAGGTCAGTCGGTTTAAAATATTTAAACTTAAAAATTAAATTTAATTCCAAAAATTATAGTGTAATTATTAAAAAAATTAGTTTTATGAAATAAAATATTTTAGACTAAGAAATATGAGAAATTTCTCATTTTTTCATATTAAAAATTATATTTAAAATATAAAATATTAATTTAAAATTAATAATGAAATTAGGTAATAATAGTATAAATTATGATTTTATGGATAATTAAATTCAATAAATAATTAATATTTTACATATTATTTAAGTATTTAAATAACAACAAAATATTTAACATTACTAGATTTTAAATAGTTAAAATAAGGAAATTATGTAATAAATTAAAAAAAATCTGAAAATTCGAAAAATAATTATAACATAATATTGAAATAAATAATAATTTAATATTTTTACATTATATTTTAAATAACTAAGTTCACTTATATCAAGTAATAATTCGAGAAAATAACTTAAAAAAAATAATATTTATTAATAATAATTTTAAACTCTTAATCTATATTTATTATATAATTATATATACTAAAATTAATATTTTTTGTATTTCAGTAATTATTTATTGTATTTTTGTGATAGATGTATTTTCAATGATTATGTATAAATTTATTTTGTTTTGTTATTTAACAGAAAACTTTCAATAATTATTGGAGATTAAACTACTCTTATTGAATTTTTAAATTTAATTTATTGTACTTGTTGTATTTTTGTTATAACTTATTGATTAATTAATATTTATTAGAGATTAAAGCTATTATATGAGATTATACTATTTATTGACTATGTTAATATATTTTTAGTACTTATTGTATTTGTGTACTTATTGTATTTTTTCATTACCAATATATTTTCAATAATTGTATATTTTTGCTAAAAATTTTCAATAATTATGGGAGATTAAACTATTGTTATTTATTGGATATAAAACTGTTAAGTTAGATAAAATTATGAGAGTTCATGAGTTGGTTCGGTCCGCCTGTAGGCTATTTGGCCAACCAAATTGACCTGGTCAGGTTGGGGAGTTGGTCAGCTGAAACCGATTGACCTTTTGTGAATCGATCCACTCAAGTTGTATCATTTTGGGTCGGTTTTCACAAAAAGGTCAATCGGTTCAAAAGATTTAAACTGAAAAATTAAATTAAATTAAATTTTAAAAATTACAATACAATTATTAAAGAATAAATTTAAAAATTAGATTTATGAAATAAAACATTTTGGACTAAGAAATATGGAAAATTTCACACTTTTTCATATTAAAAATTATATTTAAAATATAAAATATTAATATATATGCATGGTTAGGTTGTTCGATTTTGGTTGGTTTATAAATGGCCAAAGTGAAACTGATCCAACTTGGTCGAATTGGAAAATTTTTGAACCAAAACCGACCAACTTGGGTCGAGTTGATTGGGTTGGTCGGTTTCATAAGTTTGATGAATATACCTAATTGAAATTATTTATTGTTATTTTTGTTTTATAAAAAATTATTAAAATTAGTATATAAAACATGAATAATTATTAATTATTTAAAAAGTGGAAAATATAAAACAATTGTATACTCTTATGTGTTTCTATTAGGGTCATTTAGTAAAACACACCTTAGTTTTATTTATTTACTTAAACCTGCCTTATAGTTTTCATTTTACTAAAACATCCCATATATTTTACAACTTATTTACTTAGTCAACCTTTCATTAAGGATTGTTTGTTTTGCCATTAGGCTCATGATTTTTTATTCCAAAAAGACTCTTAACACTTTTTCATACAGAAAACAAAATTGGCCAAATATAGCTAATAGAGTGGTTGTTCGTGTCTTATTAACGGTATGAATAGTTTTTTATTTCTATTTTCTTTTGATTTTAAATTTATTTAAATGAACATTATTGTCAACACTATCATTTTCCACTATCATCTAATGGAAGATTGATTAAATCCTTTACAAATTATAGGTGGTGTTTTAGTAAAATGCTAACTATATGGTAGATTTTATTAAATCTATGAAACTATAAGGGTATTTTAGTAAATGACCCTCTTTATTATTTATCTTTCGTTTATTATTAAATCCCGTGCATCCCACGGGTCTTTGCTAGTAAAATATAAAATTATGAAATAAAAAAAAATTAATCACAACTTATCATTACAGGTAGGGCTACTTAAGAGTTAAAGACAAATGGATACCACTGAATACGATAGGATTATAAAACATATGTACAATAGCAATGACAGAGTTGGTTTGTCGAAAGGGGTCAATTCTAACTCTAACCCTAATCCTAATTCGATTGTCAACCTGACCCAACCTAATCGAACTGTTTTGGGGTTGGGTTCAGAGTTCAAGCTAGCTAGCTAACCTGACCCAAGTTGCACCTTTATCGAAGACCGGCTATATAAGCTCAATGCATTTTATCAATTCTCCAATACCAAAGTATTAGAAAATTTGTAATCCACCCATTTTAATCTTAGCCATCACAATCCAAGGCTTTTCAACAACATGATCTGCATCTGCACATTGCAGATATGGTGGGTCTGGTAAAATGTATGGACACAGACCATATATGTGAGCAGATCCAACTCTGCCCTCCTTAGGTTCTTCAAGATTGATGCTAGTGTCAGTCATAGATCAAGCTTCAATTAACAGGGACAAAAACTTTTAATACATGTGGACAAAAACCCATATGTGAAAATTTTCCAAAATTTCGAATCCATTGATTGTAAAACTTTGCAACCACTGTCCATCAATTACCCATTACCCAAATCAGGACGCCAGTGCTAAAGTATTTTGAGCAATCATCTCTCACATCGCATTAGTTCAGTCGTCTTCTTACCTTCCAATTACATACAAAATTATTGCACAAGACAAAACGCAACACAAGCAATCGCCTCTCTCTGGCTGTGATATTTCAACCATCAATATCATTTTCACTTTTCGGCACTGTTGCGTGTTGAAAAATATTGTATCGGGGGGTACAGATTAGTCATTTCCGGTTATAACACAGCTCTGATGATGGATCCGCGGTTTGATAAAAAACAAGTCAGCAGCTAACCACCGCCAATTTAACTTTTCTGGTTGGTATCAGTAACCGATCGAGTAACACCAACCAACTTCGTATAAGCAATGCAATCTGGAGACCACGAAAGGAAAGGCCACTACAAATTAGATTATAGATAAAATGGATACTGGGAAATTTTCCGATTATTAGTTATACTTTGGATCTGGTGCCATTTTGGTTTTCCAAACTTTAAAATGCAATAAATAATTTTAGCATATGAACTTTTAAAACGTGTCAATCCAGTATTTACTGTTAATCATCCGTTAAATGACATTTAAAAAATATACAAATACCCTTTGAGTGTCATCTAATTTTCTTGATCAACCATCCTAATGTTGACAAAATATTAACAATCTCAAATCCTTGTTTCTTCTATTCAATAAAGTTGGGGTCATCAGCATGTCCACTAAGATGTAACCTCAACTTTCTTGAATAGAAGAGACAAGGATTTGTGACTGTTAATTTTTTATCAATGTTTAGATGGTTGATAAATAAAATTAGATGACATTTAAAGGACATTTCTATCATTTTCAAATGTTATTTAACGGTTGGTTAACTACAAGTACTAAATTGACCCAGTTTGAAAGTTCATATACTGAATCATCCATTTTAAAGTTCATGGATCAAATTGACACTAGGCACAAAATACATGGTACTAATCAAAAAATTTCCCTAACAAATGTCATTTGCTAACCACTATTTTAGGGACCTATGCAACATACGAATTTATTTATATTTTTAATTTCTTAAATAATTAATAATTATTTATATTTTTAAGTATTGATTAGCTGGTTGTAATCTTAGTTAGCAAAATTGCTCCAACACCCTAAACTTTGAAATTGAGAACCCAGCCAATATAACAGCGGTATTACCCAAAATACGTTTCCAGTACAAATACTGATTACTGAACACGAGAACAAACAGACTACTCCACTCCGCCCGTGGATTTGACATCAAATCAATCCACATTCCACCTATTGGTTAAACCCTCTGCTTTTTTTGGGTCTTCTCCACGAATCTCCATTTGTACCCCTCCTTTCCTCTCTCTCATCTGCTCACACTGTTCATTAAACAGTGACCAGGGTTCAAAATATAGATATAGGCGGATACGCAGTGAGCTTATATTCCCTTAACGAGAGGTCTGACACTCAGACCCCAAAGCACTCATTATAGAAAAGTATTACAAGATTATTATAACATGAACAGGGTTTAACTCAATGCTTTAGCTGTTTAATAGGCTGTAAAATTAATGATAATGTTCTACGTCAATATTTAAATATATGGGATTATTATTGGCTTAAAGCCTCATCCAAATTTCTATAAATATATGCCAATTGATGTATATTAATATTTTTGAACCATGAGAGTAACAAAGAATCATTTGTTCATTTTAAAACTTAAATAGTCTGGTGTACTTTAATGCATTGTAACTTTGAATCTTTGACAATGGAACAAGGAGTAAGCGAACCCCATGGCTATTCAGCGGAAACCAATGATAAAAATTTTACAATAGTAATGAAATATATGAAACCCACACTCTCTATAGTGGAGCCGTAAATCAATTCATTTATTACTAGCGTGTGGAACATTATCATTCATTCCACATGCCGCTGGAAGAGCCACAACTCACAAGGTTCAGATAATCCGAGTTATTGACAACGCATGTTATGTTATTTGTCGTTTTGTTAAAAAATAAGAGGAACTACACAAAAGTGTATGTTATCTTTATCAAAACTGAGATGTGCCCAAATTATCCGCTAAGGGCACAAATTATTGTTTACGTGGCATACATGCAGGCAGAGAGAGAGAGTCGACATTTTTTATTTTTTGGGACCCAGAAATTGCAGGGTCCTAACGACGGATTACGCTTGAATTTTGGTTAATTAAAACAAATCCTAAACATTAACGTGGGAGGTGACGCGTAGAAGCATGAATGCTTACGTAATTAACAGAATAACACTGTACAGTCCTCATCCCGTGCGGGGAACGGGAGGAATGAGATACGCAAACTGGCAGCAATACATATATCGGAAATTAGGGGTGCCAAGTATTGGAAAATCTGATTTTAAATTCGAGATTTGAAATAATCGAATTCGAATTTGAATATTTAATCGATTGAATTCGAATTTGAATATTTAATCCATTGAATTTGACTGTTGGATTTCAATTCGAATTTGGATATTGAATTTTCTAATCAGATTAGAATTTAGATATTGCTTGATTAATTCCATCCGCTTACACTTTTATCTGAAATAAGTCAAATAATCCCTTCTTTGAAAACTGGTGTATATATATTATACCTATAATAGTTCCTACTGTGACTAGCTTTGCTTTCTTCTTCATTTTCTTTCTTTCTGTTATTGAATATGCTGCTAGGGTTAATAAATCCTACCTATAATAAGAATTAAGATGTCGATAGAAACATACCCATGCCTAGTTTGATAAAACTGTATATTGACTATTTTTTGATTGTTTTTTACTTTTAATAAAAATTAAAAAATAGTATTATGAAAATTGAAATAAATAATTCAAGACTTATTTTTTCCAAAAAAATTAATAAAAACTAAAAATTATAAAAATAATACATTTCATCTACCTTAGATGATTTCTATATTTTGTTTTACACATAATTATATTTAAAAAATGAAAACATAGTTATTATTTGAAAAATAGAGTTATTATATAAAAATACTAAATAAATAAATTTTCCCAACTTTAATGGAAAACAGAAAATTATAATTATAAAAACTGAAATTAATAATTTAAGATTTAATTTCCTCAAAAAACTTAATTAAAAACTGAAAATTATAAATAATTTATTTTATCTACCTTAAATGATTTATTTGTTTTATTTTACAATTCTATGTAAAATAAAAGCATTATATGTTAAAAAAAAACATATTTATTATTTAAAAATAGTTTTTATTTAAATAAAACTACTAAATTAATAAATATTTTCAAAAATTAATAAAAATTGAAAATTATAATTATAAAAATTGAAATTAAAAGTGATAATTATTGTGTAATGTTTGAATATTCTAAAATTCCAGTATTATTTATTATAATATTTTTCTTCATATAATTTATTATTGAAGTACGCATTTTTATCTTATTCATAGATAATTGAGCTTTTTAATATTATTATTAATGTATTTATGTGAAAAGCATAATATATCTAAACGTTTTTATATATTATTTCGTTTTGTATCCATACATTTTGAAAACATATCCGCATCCGTATCCATATCTCTGACTTTCACCAGTCGAATTTTGACGGAGCAAAGTGACGCCCTTTTCAATTTAATGTTTAAACAGTAACCGAAGTCCTCGTTTTGATTTCTTGTACTGCTCTTTGTTATTCTGCTTTTTCGTCTCTGCTGCGACCCAGAAAAAGCCCAACCCTGACTGCCCAGCCATAGACAATGAAGGGGAACGGGACAGAGAAGCTGCTTTGGGATCATATGAGGAGCCCCTCCGGTAATCCCGTTTCCGTCTCCGCAGTTCCATCTCGAGTTCTCACAAAGCTCTTGGTCTTTCTCATTCTTGTGATCTCTGTGACCTACATTATTTACACTTTGAAGCTCGTTTCCACTTCTAGCCCTTGTCATCAACAAGGCTCCTTCAACTCCTACCATCTCTCGCCCTCATCTTCTTCTCGAACCTCCAACATTACAGTCGCCGCCGTGCAGGCGAGGCGCAATCGGACGGCTCAAGTTGTCCGACTAGAAGAGAATCGGAAAAGCCCCCAAGCAACAGGGCTCCATCAAATTGTGTTCGGCATTGCAGCTTCTGCAAGGTTATGGGAGCAGAGAAAGCATTACATCAAGGTATGGTGGAGACCCGATAAGATGCGGGGGATCGTATGGTTGGACAAGCCCGTAAAGACCCACAAGGATGAAGGGCTGCCTCCCTTGAAGATCTCAGACGAAACGTCCCAATTTCCTTACACGAACCGACAGGGTCACCGTTCAGCGATTCGGATCTCAAGGATCGTGTCCGAGACACTGAGATTGGGAATGAAGAACGTGAGGTGGTTCGTGATGGGAGATGATGATACGGTGTTCATCCCAGAGAATCTGGTTAGGGTTTTGTCGAAATACGACCATAATCAGTTCTACTACATCGGGAGCTTGTCGGAGAGCCATTTACAGAATATATACTTCTCTTACGGCATGGCCTACGGCGGGGGAGGATTCGCCATCAGCTACCCATTGGCCAAGGCGCTTGATAAAATGCAAGACAGGTGCATTCAGAGGTATCCAGGCTTGTACGGCTCCGATGATCGGATGCAAGCTTGCATGGCTGAGCTCGGTGTACCTCTCACGAAGGAGCTTGGCTTTCACCAGGTTTGTCCTCTTTTCTTTCTTTCCTTTCACCACGGTGGTCGGTGGATGAAAGAGCCACGTCGTGCATACGAAGAGAATCTTAAACTTTAGGTGATAACATGGATGACGTGGCTTTGTCATCCGTCGTTGGAAGGAGCATTCGCTACTTTCCATGCTGGTATGTGGGTTCTTCATTTGTTTTGAGGTTTTACTTCTGTTCAATATCGATCACTTCTGCCCTTTGTCTTCCGTCCCCTGCGGCACTCAGTCGGGCATCACTTTTGTGGGTTTATTCGCTAAATCGCTCGTAACAATGTTAATGTTGTATTACTATTATTTTCGGGCGATATGAACAAGTTGTTTGGTGGATTTATGTTTGACACTTGGTGTGCGATGCCAGTTGTACGCATTTAAAGGACGTTGTTCCTTAGCTGGAACCACAGCAGGGCCGTCGCCATTCACGGTGTAATTTGTTTTGGTCCTCGGTCTGGGGTGGCCTGATCTAGTAGGTCTGGTCTGGTCATTTTGACTTGTGATGCATCGGAATATGAGATAGATAGATAGTAATAACGGCCATTTGTGTGTGTTTGTATTCACTATTCATCAGTATGATGTGTATGGCAACTTATTTGGGCTCCTCGCGGCCCACCCCGTGACGCCTCTAGTATCGTTGCACCACATCGATGTAGTGGAGCCCATCTTCCCCAATGTAACCCGCGTCGAGGCCCTGCAACGGCTCATGGTGCCAAAGAAGCTCGACTCGGCGGGCCTCATGCAGCAATCCATCTGCTACGACAAGCCAAAGAGTTGGACCGTCTCTGTTTCTTGGGGCTTCGCCGTTCAGATAATCCGGGGAGTGTTGTCGCCCCGGGAGATGGAGATGCCTTCAAGAACTTTCCTCAATTGGTACAGAAGGGCTGATTACACTGCCTACGCCTTCAACACCCGCCCCGTGACCCGGAATCCTTGCCAAAAGCCTTTCGTCTTTTACCTCTCCACCGCAAGATACGATCCCGCCACAAAGCAGACCGTGAGCGAGTACCTTCGGCATCAAGTTCCACATCCAGCTTGCAGGTGGAAGATGCCTGATCCTGCAGGTGTTGAGAGCGTGGTGGTTTATAAGAGACCCGACCCCCATCTATGGGACAAGGTAAGCGGTTTCATTTAATTTTGCTGTCTACTTGTCTTCTTTCATCCACCATTCCTGCGGACATATGCATGGAATTTGGGATTTGGAAACTGGAAACCAATTTTTTGTTTACAGTAGACCGTAATTAACTAATTAAACAGTACTGGTACTGGTCAGCTCTGTTCGTCATATTAATTTCATGTAAATGCTGTTATGTGGTCTTTAATTTATATATTTCTGTTGAATGTGCAGTCTCCGAGGAGAAACTGTTGCAGGATCTTGCCTTCAGTGAAGAGTGAGAGCATGGTTATTGATGTGGGTGTATGCAGGGAAGGTGAGATAAGTGAAATATAGAAAGAAAAAAAAAAGGATAAAGAGCATAAA
Organism: Nelumbo nucifera; assembly: GCF_000365185.1. The sequence continues at coordinate 280,398 of NW_010729088.1, forward strand.
ATAACCCTTCCTCTTCCTCCTCTTTCTCAATTTCTCAATGTTATTTGTTTATTTATTTTTATTAGAAAAAAATGAAATTATACGGGAATTACATGTTGTTGATAGATATATCAATCAATGAGCATAAAAATAAATGTCAAATTTCCTTCTTGGTGGATAATGTATTCTGAAGGCCTCGTTTGTTTGTTTACAGTGTATTTTCATTTATACTGATGCAAGAGCATAGGAGTGCAAATGATATTAGTTCAGATTCCGATTCATTTTTGTTTCACATTTTGCATTGTGCATTTTTCTCATACAAGCCTTTTTCATGCATTTGTACTCGTATAAATGAAATTGCATTGCAAACAAATGGAACGAATTATCAAGACTAAAGTGGCCCAACAAGTAGGCAGTACGCACTAGGCCAGTAGCTACCGTCCACAGTCTACACTCTACTGTCAGGACTCACAGCATTAATATGCCCCAATGAACGTATATGCAGAAATGCCAGAAATCATAAAATAAGTACTTATTGTAATAAGTATTTATTTTAAGTGTTGGGACCATGTGGATAATAAGTGCTTATTCTTGTTTGACAATTGACAAAAATGTCTAACATAGGTGCTCATTTTGAAAACAAACACTTGAAAAAAAAGCAAGAAATGGATGGTTTTTATTAAGTGCTTATTTAATAAGCATTTATTTCTTTTTGTCGACAAAACTATCCTCAAATATTTCTGTAATTTTCAAGGATTGCCCCTTCTTCAAAGGATGATAAAACTCTATTGCCTTTTCAATTCGATCATCCAGGAGCTGTGGCGACAATTATCTTAGTACTCTCACAGCTCTCACAGATGTAGGTGCATGAAACTCCATCATTTAACCCCATTTTCTTCGTATTATTTGCTTCAATTTCTTCATTTCTCTAAACCCTTTCCTTCTCCCATGCTATTTTTTGGATCATAGTGCCCTAATTTGCAATGGATTTTCAGATCTAGCACCTAATTGACAATAGCTAGTTAGTGGTGCCCTCTTCTTTTTGTATTGTTTTTCATCAAAATGTGTCAATATAATATTCAAAAAATGTCAAATATATGTTTTAATTAGTTAGGGTTATAATTGCCATTTCCACAAATATAAGTACTTATTGGAATAAACAGCTCACCAAATACTATAAGTTTATAACAAAAAATAAGTATAAATGGTTTGCAAAAAACCTCCCAAACACTAAGAAGTACTTAAAAATTAGTACTTAATTCATAAGTACTTATTCACCAAACATACCCTAAATTCTCCCAATGGTGCTTAGTCCAACTAAGTCTGGTCTGGCTTTATATAATTGGGTTCAGGTTCTAGGACACGATCCATATCATCCGGTTTGATTTGGGTGTATTAGAGTCGGCCATTTGTCTAAATTTGAATATTTTCCTACTAATATCTATTTTACTTGGAATGAAATGCTTGTTTTTAATTTACCTAGCAAAAATATCCAATTTTATTGTATTGATTTTTTTTTTGAGTTCTAAAGTATTAGAGTGCCAACTTTACTCGGATCCTGATCAATAAGGTAGTGATCAAGAGCTTTGCATCAAGATACATGATCAGATGGATGATGTCAATTAGCTTAGTTGGTATATATATATATATATATTTGGGGTCAAATCCTGCTGTGGTCAGGGTTGGAGTATAGGTACGGTTATAGGAAACAAGCTATCCTCGTTGTACAGTTGCAACAAATGCCGATTTGGAGATGTGCTTATATTCTTTTACAGTCATGCATTGAAAAAATTTCTGTACTTACATGTTTTATTTAATGGGAAGATATTTCGTCTATTCAATGTTTCCCCTGACCCCAACAATGACTAGTGCAATTTACCAAGTGTGGGGTTATGCACTTTTACGAGTGTTTACCTGCATTTTACCCCAATCAAACATTATGATTGACATGTCTATATAGTGTTTATGTGGTGGGTGCATGGCACAACACTACCAAACAATCCCCGACATTCGACAAATTAATGGCATCCCTCCTTTTGAGAAAAGCTCCTTGCTTTGTGAATGTTAATGGCCGCCTTGCATAATCACACACACATGATCGTATTATGCGCTCTCTCTCTCTCTCTGATTCTGATTTTAGGTCTGAGATCCCTTTTCTGTGCTGCCTCCGACCAAACGTCCTTGGGAGTCATTCTGCGGTCTTTCAAGTAAAGACCCCGCTGAGTACCGATCACCACCAATATATAAACTAATGAAAATTCATCAATATTCACAAGGGAGGTGTTCTGGTATTATACTCATCCATCATAGCCCTTGAGATTTGACCAATTACAAACCTGTGAGTTTTCATTGGTTAGTATAAGAAAGCCGTTGCCATATGAGAAAGAATTAGCATCTATCAAAATAATCCACTATTACCTACATTTTTTTTTAACTTTATTCCATCCCCATTCTTCTAAGTAATATGGATCTATCTCCCATAAAGACATTACAGTCGCACATCAAGAACATCTATCATACTTTTATGTTGTTATTCATGGAGTGCGACTATAGTGTCCTGTTATTAAAAGAACCGGACTCATTCAGAGTTCTATACAACACCAAGTCACCAAGATATTAATTGAGTGATACGTGCATTTGTCATTTGGATTGTGGTATGTACGTGAAATTGCACAAGTATCAACATTACAAATTCAACAAATCCAACAATATAGTATTAAGACCTCGTTTACTTTTCGGCAAGTTACTTATTCAGCACACTTACCCGGATAATTGCATTTACCCATATTCTTTTATTTTTCATGTAAATAAGGCAATGATCATTTTAGCCATAAAAAACCATTATTAAAAGAGTATTTTTGTCCCATTCAAGTGTTAGCAATTTTCACTTAACTGGATAAATGATATCTAGGAAAATAAACTTTTTCTGATCTCCACATAAATCTGAAAAAAAAAAAAAGATTCTTGGTGAGTGATTATACGAGAACACCCCCTCTCACTGGTCAGAAATCATTGGTCATTGCTGCAGGGATCCATTATCTCTACTTAGGCAAATGACTTGGCTTGGGCGAGGGAATCCCCACTGAACGACCCCATCTTTGTTTCCTAGTTTGTATCCCTTCCCTTCTCTAATAGCAGCATTGCATTTAAAGTTCGATTGCCTTTGGGATCACACCATGGTTGCCTATCAGTTTCAGTGACAACAAAAACCACGTAATGAACATATTGCAAGGTGTCTCAATGACTATGGGCCCCTTACCTGACAATAATGTTCTCGAAGATGACCATATCGGTGTTTTCCACGGGTGGTCATCCTAATCCCGTAGGGAAGACAGACATGCAATACCAAGAACAAGAAAAACAAGGTTAGCTTTTGATTTCTATTAGAAAAGGACTAATGCTTCTCTGAAGTTAAAATTGGTTTCTAGGTTGCAAAAATAAACACTTAGGTCTTAAACTCCCAATTGTAACCCTAGAGTATCTTGAACTCTCAAAAAATACATATTTAGGTCCCTCCATTAGTATTTCGTCAGTTAAACATTATATAATATCAAAAATACCCTTTTCATGTGTTTATAAGATCATTCTCATTTAATCGAACCTTTTTCCATGATGACGTTCTCATAGACAACAAATAATATATTCAAATTTTCTGATGATCTAACATTCTCTGGTAATGATTTTATTCCATAGAATAATCTAAAAAATACTTAAGAAATGTATTTTTGATATTATATAATGTTTAACTGAATTATTTATTTTTGAAAATTCAGACTAAGTGTTATATCACTACCCCCAAAGTATAAAATATCTATCTGTAATTTACACTAACAAAATAATATATTATAAATTTGTGATGTTAATGAAATGACCCAATAATTCACTTTTTTTATTAATCAAGAAAAAGGGACTACACAAAGCGGGGATAATGCGTCCCTACATAGCACTAAATTAAAACTCTAGGGATGGAGGAAATAGTTATATCGTTTGAGTGACCATGGTTAGTCAGTCAGTTCGCAGTAATGCTATCTTCTCGATATGTGTGGCAATATGCCTTACCTTCCATCCTCTTGATTAAAGACATGCAACTTCAATGATCTTGTCCATAGTTCACTTCAGTTGGTTACCCAGCATCCTTCCTTTTTAGGAGGTGCAGGTTCAAGCCCACAACAGTGCAACCTCTCAGTGAATAAAATTGGGGCCCAACTCCCAAGTATAAGCTTACCACTACTAACCCGGTAAGTGGGTCCGGTCTAACATGTGATGCCCTTCCCTACGGGGCCTGAATTAGTTTGAAAACAAATTATTATTTTTTTACAATGTGAACTGTTTTGATTATTGCTGGATTAAAGTATAAATCAAAACAGTAAAGTATATTGTTGAATTTTTTATTACAAAATATATTTTTATCTAGTTAATTTATATCATGTTTCATAAATTATATAATCTCTACATTACAAATTTCATTTTTGTATTAAAAAGTATTATTTATTGTTTTCTGATGTAGCGTGATTTGATTGTTCCCTCGTATTAGATGACTCGGATGTTGATTTGAAAGATTCCTTGTTCGGGTCGAGTTGGAAGTGGGTGAGCTGATGTATTTTGTAAGAGAGAATGTTAGAGTGTCCGAATTGTCTTTACTCGGGTTGGTAACGCGTTGTCGGGACAAATCAAGGGGCTCTCCTCACAGGTCACCGTTGATCTCTATAGCTCGACCAGCCTCTAAGATAGGTCATCGCTAGTTAGGGGACCTATCAGTTTGGCCCGACCGAGGTGGAGGTCGGTTTGGGTGAGGTGCCTCGGGCTAACTTTTCGAGCTTGTTCGCTTATCCTGGGTCGAGGTGTTACTTGAAGGCCACGTGTCACGAGGCTATTTGGATGACCAAATTACCCCTCATCACTTTCAAAAACATGTATTTTTTTGAAACAAAACGAACCTCTTTTTTCTTTGAAAAAAAAACAGTTTAAGAACATGTTTTTTTTTTTTGTTTTTTTGCTGATGTGGCAATTTACAAAGCACCCCTTAATGTTTGAAAGAAGGGTTCTACTATGATATGAAAAAGATATGATATCCCCAAAACAGTTTAAGAACCTTTTTTTTCTTTGAAAAAAAAACAGTTTAAGAACATGTTTTTTTTTTTTTTGCTGATGTGGCAATTTACAAAGCACCCCTTAATGTTTGAAAGAAGGGTTCTACTATGATATGAAAAAGATATGATATCCCAAAAACAATTGAGCAATAAACTGGAATCATAAATGTGGTAGCAAATAAGGTATTATTTATCAAAATTCATTGGTGGGTTTTGATTAGTCAAACTCTTTCCATACCATAATATCTTTCCCACATCATAGATTTTCCCTTGAGAAAAATATTATGGACAAATACTCAAATCTAATACATAATAATTAATATTTTATAAAACCTATATATCGTTTGCATATTTTTGAAACTTAAATTATATGAAAAAATATTTTATCGGATTTGTTACAAGTTGAAATAGGCTAAAAGTGCTAGAGATAGACAAAAAATAACATGGATAGAATCATAAATTAGTAAGAAATGTTTTAAAAATTGACCATCTTTTTTTCTTTTGGGTCATGTGTCACTTCTTGATCATCCGGGTTGAATGGGTCAAACCATGCCACATAAGCAAATTAATATATATATATGTAATATTATATACATTAATTTATGTTTAAATTATATTTTTATTTCACTTTTTATTTATTTTATTTGTAAAAAATGTTAAAAGTTGGAACTTGAGGCCAAAAACCTTTTGTTTTTGTAAAAATTTTGATTGAAAAACTACCCAAAATAAAATAAAAAAAACACTCCAATTAGACATTCAAGCTTCGAGGACAAGTTATAGCCTTTAAAAATTTGCATATGTATTTAATGTCAACCTCACTTTTTAAGATGAATCAATGGTTCAACCACCCTAATTGGATGGTTTTTAATCATATAAAAGGTTTTTGATCAAATTCCAAATTTTAGAGAAACCAAACCCAGAATGACGACTGAATACACAGTTCAACCATCAAATCAATGACGGGTTAAAAACACTTCTTTAAACATTAATAAATTAATAATAGAACACATGACATTAAAATTCATATAATCGACCCCATACAGCTGGAATAAGGCGTGAATGATAAGGGTGAAGATATCTATTATCATAGATTCTTATATAATTATATAATTCTTATTTGTATTTTTCACGGAGGTCATATCGTCTTAATATGAAAACTTATTTCTGAAAGGTCAATAATTTTGAGTCGGTTAAAAAATATAAAGTAAGTATAAGTAAAATTTCCATTACTTACCTTATGAAAGCTAAAATTTGCAACAGCTGCCTTCAAAACACAGTGCGACTGCTTGTGTCACAATAATCGGCTCGGATGATCCACTTAAAACAGGTTCAGGAGTGAGGATGAACCAACCAATTTCCAAGTTCCGTCCTTTGGACCACAGTGTAGATACTGGAGTTCCCCACAGTACATCGCAACCGTGTATTGGGGACATCTCCCATAAACAAATACGGGAGATGTTACCAATGCACGGTGAGATGTGCATGTCAGGCGTGAGAGTAGGGTGCTGATGTGATCTCATAGACACCGACGCGTTGAGCAACTTACGCGTAAAGGCCACCAAGGACGAATGACCCTACAGCTATAAGCTATTCTGCGTTTTACAGGTGAAACGCGGAGAGAAACCCCCTATTACTCAAATCTCATCAATTTCACAAGAACATGCGAGGCTAGAGAAACCCCAATTACTCTATTCTCCGATTGATCGCCCATCCAGACGCCGAATTCCTTCTCCGTTTCAAATGGCTGATCCTCCAAGCTTTTTTCTTTCCCGCCTTCTCTTCTTCTCCTTTCTGCAGCTTTCCATCTTCTTGAATTTCTCCTCCGCTTTCTCTCCCGTGGATAATTATCTCGTCGATTGTGGATCCACCGCTCAGACCACCGTCGACAATAGGCACTTCATCGGCGATTCGTCCAAGTCTGGAGAGGTATACCTGTCTGCAGGTCGAACGATCTCGCTCACAGATCAAAACCCATCTGTCGGTTCTTCGCCTCTTTACCACACGGCTAGGGTTTTCAGGAAACCCTCCACATACGAGTTCGAGATCAAGCAAAGGGGCACTCATTTGGTACGTCTCCATTTCCTTCCTTTCTCCTCGTCAAACTACAATCTCTCCGATGCTCGATTCCATGTTTCGGTTCACGAATTCTTGCTATTGAGAGATTTTGGCTGTCACGACAATAGCCCTGTTTTAAAAGAGTATTTCATCTGGGTTGATAGTAGCCAACTTGTCATCTCGTTTATACCTTCAAAAGAAGCTCCGCTTGCCTTTGTTAATGCAATCGAAGTCATTTCTGCGCCTGGGGATCTTATAGCAGACACCGCTCGACTCGTAAATTGTGAGGGAGTTGACAATTTTGATGGCCTGACAAAACAGGCAATGGAAACTGTTTACAGAGTCAACGTAGGAGGTCCCAAGGTTACGCCTTTTAACGATTCCTTCTGGAGAACTTGGATTCCTGATGATAGCTTCTTGAGATTGAGCGCCGCTTCCAAATCGATTTATTCCAGTGGCAGGATTAAGTACCAGCCGGGAGGGGCAAGTCGTGAAGTTGCACCAGACAGCGTTTACAATACTGCCCGTGTGATGGGTGATGCCAATGTCTCCAGTCCCAATTTTAACATTACATGGGATTTCCCTGTGTCTGTTGGTTATAAGTATCTCGTTCGGATGCATTTCTGTGATATCTACAGTATTTCTCTTTATCTGCTCTATTTCGATGTTTACGTCAATGGGCATTTAGCTTATAAAGATTTGGATCTCTCTTCCCTTACTGGAATGCTGGCTTCTCCTTACTATGCTGATTTTGTTGTTGATGCGGATGCCTCGGGAGTTGTGACCATAAGCATAGGCCCGTCCAGCCTAAGTAGTCCATCAACAACTAATGCCATCCTGAATGGGGTGGAGATCATGAAGATGAACAACTCAGCCGGTAGTCTTGATGGAGATTTCTCAGTGGGGTCTGTTTTGCAGAGTTGGCCACGAAGAAAAGTCGGTGTTCTGGTACCTTGTGTGGCTGCTATGAGCTTGTTGATAACTGCATTTCTGGTTATGTATAGGAGGATGACTGAACTCCAGGACTCTGTTGCATGGTCACCTTTGCCAGTTGATGTTCAGGAGGGCAAGCTGAACGGCAAGCGCTAGCCGTGATAAGGTAAAATGTAGAAATTCCGATGATACGTGAAACGTCTGGGATGTAGGAATGACTTTGTCTTTAAAGCTGAAAGAGTTGTATGTGAATGTAGACTATCTCCTCTTCGTGTAACTTGTATCAATAGAATTTACACTTTCTATCTTTTATTTGGTATTTTAATCATTGAGCTTTCCTGTTTAACGTTGAGTATTTATCACAGGAGCTCCTATATTGTAATGTATAGCAACTCATGAACTTGGAGTATGAATTGCCAATATTTCTTCAGTCAGTTATTGTAATTCTATTTAAAATTTCATATGCTTTTTTGCTTCCTTAATTTTGAAGCTGCTGATTTGAGTCGGGGTGGGGTCGGAGGAACTAAGTTTTCCTGTTAGCAGTAATTTGTTCCTTTTAAGAGTCAAAATTTCATTACCTGAATGTGTTTTTTCTTTCAAAGCTAACCTTTGTAACTTGACAACTCGCTTGAAATCCACATAAATGAAATTAATACTGGCTTTATTGATTGAAATATGCCAAGTAAATATCTTTAAAAGAGAACTGAAATGATGGTATGCTCATGCAGTGGGCGAGATTAATGACAATTCTTCCTCATGAGTTGTCTCTACCGTTGTGAGAATGTTCATTTGTGGTTAATCATGGGAACATGAGATCATGGTTCTCTAGTTTATCCATTGTTGGTTTTACTTCTGGACCTTGTGGCTGGAAGATCAAGTATACATGACAGGCAATGATGGAAAATCAAACTTAGACAATCCTTAACCCTTTTATGTCCAACAACATTTTTATCCCATAACTTGTATTGTACAATTTGAGAAACAATGCATTGGTTTATAGTCTACATTTTCTACCAACATGATACCATAACCAGTATGGTTTATTGGTTTGCATAAGCTACTTTTGTTTTCAAAGTGCTATGTAGCATAGCTGTTAAAAAGTATAGAAATGTGAAAGAAACACTACGTGCAAATGAAAAAGCTTCTAATATATATGAGATAAAAAAAAAATAGGCAATGTAATGAATTACCTCATATGTTAGCTTATAAAGCATGTAAAGGGGGGGTGGTTACATATATTATATATATTGACACCACTCAGGGGGATGTGTTTCAGAACTTATATGCCTTGTTATTGAAGTAGCTTTTGTTTTGTCTTAAAAAAATATATGAGGTAAAAGATAGAGATTTCTTTGTGTTTAAATGCATCTTTTGAATATACAGAATATGTACTCTTATTTAAATGTTTAACGCTTGTATCTATTTTAATATGGTTTAAGTATTTTCTTTTTTAATGAAGATATTATAAATATTTGAGTTTTCCATTGCATAATAATTTTAGAGGAAAATCTATAAAATGGTAATACATCTTTAGCTACCAAACTTGACTGTATCTTTTATTTTTTTGGAAATGGTTTTAGTCAATTGAAGTTCTTTTTAACTTGATTGAGCGATAGCCTTCTCATTGACTTCAATTCCTTTAGTCCCGCTATGTGGACGCTGTTAGCATTCAATCGGTGTGTATTGAATGTTGATACTTGAAAAGTATTGTTTCCTGGTGAAAATGCTGTATTTGAGCTTGTAGGCAACAACATTTGGCTGATTTTCGGAGGCTTGAAGCATCTAAAGTATTTGAAGAAAACTATTCCATGCGACTATGCATACCTGAGCAAGGCTAGATTTAAGGATGCTTCTCTTTGCCCTTACATATAATTGCTCCCTAACCAGTCTCTTCCTTGGCTGACATACTCTCAGACGGGCACTTAAGAGCACTTCCGTTAAGCTATTCAAAGAGTCCGAAGCAGACAGCAGCCCTTCAAATGACTGAAAGCCAGCCGATTTCAGCCTCCAGAGTCCATGTGGGGCCCATAAAAGGGCCATAAGCCGCTGTGCTTCAGCCCTCCCAAACTAGCTTGCAAGTTGCAATGTGGTTACTGGTTGGTGGGTCGAGTCACTTGTTGATTCAATCTCAGCATTCACTTGGTTTGTTTGGATATCTAATAGCAACCGCTCTAAATATGTCGCCATGTATGGCATGCCAGGCTGCCAGCATCTACTAAACCACGTAGATCCAATTCCTGCTTGCTCATAAGTCACAACTGTGCTTTCTAATTCTAACTTGCCATTATTAACCAAGTTAATATTGGTTTCCCTTCAAAGTGGAGATTGAAGGTGATTGCAGCCAGATTACGCTGAGCTTAAATTGAAAAAGATTCCCTGAAGAAGGATATTGTTTTTGTTCTCCAGGTCAGGCCGCTCTAAATACGCAAGTTATCTTTTCGCAGGTCAAGCTGGAAGGAAACCAAGCAGCCCATGTTGCTGCCCAAAATGGTCTTCTTGAAGAAGGTTTACATCTTAGTTTTTGCCCTGGGTGGCTGGAAAATGTTTTAAAGACTAAGGGTCAGTTTGCTCCGCAGTTGGAATCACAATCGGAATAGTCTTGTTTGGTTTATATAGGAATTGAAATCAGAATTGTAAGTGGCTGGAAAATGTTTTAAAGATTAAGGGTCAGTTAGGTATGCAGTTGAAATCATAATCGGAATAGTCTATTATTATAGTTTGTCTGGTTTAGACAGGAATTGAAATCAGAATTGTAAGTGGCTGGAAAATGTTTTAAAGACCAAGGCTCAGTTCGGTTTGCAGTTGGAATCAGAGTCGGAATGGTCTATTCTTATAGCTTGTTTGATTTAGACATGAATTGTAATCAGAATTGGAATTGGCTAGAGTGGGATTCTCATTTCCAAGGGAGGAAGGAATGGCCATTCCCTCAAACAAAAGAATGACATTCCGATTCCATCCAACCAAATAGTTGGAATTAGAACGGCCCATTCTGATGGCCGAGGATGCCATGTGGCCGTCTTCTCTCTCAAGCCACGTCGACGCCACAAATGATAGAAGAGCAAGACTAAGGAGTGTCCTGTACATACAAAGAAGCGGACTCCACCAGGGAAGAGAAAATTTCCCTAAGACCTCGATAGACGATTCTATCCTGACAACCTTGGAAGCCTTGTCCATCTGGAACATGGACACCTAACTATAAATTTGTATTTCCCACTTGAGGTAAGGGACTTTTTGAACAGTACTCTTTGAATACCTCTTTGCTTGGTCTCCTCAGCCTAAACCAGCACTGTTTTAACATGTTCGGTTTGGCCATCTCTTCTTCTACTCAATTGACTTGAGCGTCAGAGTACCTCTCCTTGGATTAACTCCTTGGGCCTTTGACCTTTCTCCTGGTTGTAGATTTTAATGTGCGGCCTCACCCTTCACCTCTTCTTCGTCCAATTGGCAGGATTATCTGATGGTGTCATCGGTTTGAATAGCATCATATTAGTGTCATCTGTGGGAAACGTGCAAAAAGCCATTTCCCAAACTCTCTTTTGTGCACTCAAAGCGACCATGCCTAGAAACACATCTGATTGCTTTGGAGCCCATTCTCCATCTCGGGAATCTTGCTCCCTTCGCCGCTCTCCACATCGGGGGCCCGAATATCAGACTACGGTCGATTCTGCACAATTCCAAGCCATGCAATAGAAAGTAGACCGCATCCTAGCCATGATGGAGACGCTGGGGCAGCCAGCTCGTGCCCCCCAAGATGCTCGGTCATTCGTGCAAGCGCCAGCTATGGCTGATCCTCGTGTTAATGACCCCCAAAGGCACCACATAGACAAGCATAGGGCTCAGTCTGACCGTAAGCAACCATAGCCATCTAGAGGATCTAACTCCCCAGCCCGGCTTCGTGCACACAACGCCCATAGCACCCATCACTCTACACGAGTGCCAGCGAAAGAACGACTCAACCAACATCTACAGCAGTCGTCGAATCCAGCTCGGTCCGAGATCGATCTGCAATCCTAAAAAGTGGAATTCTGCGAACGTGGCCCCAATCGACAAAGATGCTGAGGTCAGAGAACTGAGGCGTTTGGCTGAGCTTGAGCGTAGCCAAGAGGGTAAAACCGCTGCCACCTCGACGACTCGGTCAATAGTGCAACACCATGGTCAGCAGCCCACCAAAAAGCTCATCTTCGTCCAAGAGATTGTCGACGAGCTCCCCCCAGCCAGATGACAACCTCCTTAATTCGAGAAGTACGATAGAGCCTCGAACCCCAATGACCACATTGAAGGGTTCAAGGTGACAATGATGCTACGTGGCTCCTCTGAAGGCCTCATGTGCAAGGCCTTTATTGCCACCCTCTACGGAGTTGCCAAGACCTGCTATTGCCTCCCTTTCCTCCTCGACCCATATCCTCCTAGGAGTAGCTTGAGACATAGTTCCTGATGCATTTCACTACCAGATAAAGGCACTGGAAGACGTTGGTCAACCTTATGCAAGTGCAACAAAGGAAATGAGAGACCTTGAGGGAATACTTGGCAAGGTTCAACACTGAGGACCTCAAGGTCTGAGCCCTGGATCAGTCAGTGGCCGTGACAACCATCATGAGTAAATTACGCTCTTTAATGTTTAGCTTCTCATTACAAAAAATTCCTCTGGCTAACATGACCGTGCTCATGAAGCACGCACAAAAGTATATGAATGTTGAGGAAGACCAAGCACTACACAGGGAAGATGAAGACCAACGTGACCAAAAGCGTAGATACCATGATGGTTGAAGACCTGACCGAGAAACCAAGAAGCAAGATCGCCGACCTGATCGTAGACCAAGAACACCACCATTATCACCACTTCACTCCACTCAACGCTCCATAGGCTTACATACTCATGCAAATCCGCGACCGCAATTTCGTCAAGTGGCTCGAGAAGGTGAAGACCCAAGGCTACAAGTGGAACTGAGACAAGTTTTGCGACTTCCATCGCGACCATAACCATGACACTAAAAGTTGCCATAGCCTCTACCACCACCTGGAAGACCTTAAATGATACGTATACTAAGACCTGACCGAGAAACCAAGAGGCAAGACCGCCGACCTGATCGTAGACCAAGAACACCACCATTATCACCACTTCACTCCACTCAACATTCAGCAGGCTCACATACTCATGCAAATCTGCGATCGCAATTTCATCAAGTGGCTCGAGAAGGTGAATACCCAAGACTACAAGTGGAGCTGAGACAAGTTTTGCGACTTCCATCGCGACCATAACCATGACACTAAAAGTTGCCATAGCCTCTGCCACCACCTGGAAGACCTTAAATGATACGTATACCTTTGTGGATTCATTGACATCAAAGAACATAAACTCAGGGAAGAACCGCATTGCACCGACAAGCCCCTAGCCCGAGATGCCCCAGTCAGGGTCATCGCCGTCATCTCAGGCGGAACTGCCCCTACATGTAGAAACTAGGCACGAAAAATCTACCCCAAGTGCTGGACTACCAGGACAAATGTACCGACAGCCAATGACATCGAACACTAATGTCGACCGAATTGTACAAATTCAATAAATAAAAAATCTCTTCAAGCACAAATGGCCAAACATAGCCCGACCAAACTCCAATGGCCGAACTCTGCATTGACCAACGACCACTTTGCGGTGACCTCACAAATGACCCAATTGACTGCAAACGGTTGAGACTAGAACATGCCCTAAACGGGTACCATGGGAACGATATCCCTGCCATGGCAAGAGGATGACCATTGAACTCCGCTCACCCACCCGACTCACAGTCGAAGCAAAGCTAATCGAGGACCATGGCTAGCCCAGCCAAAGAGCGTGGAGCTCTCTAAGACTAGATGTTATCATGCTCCCCAACAACGTTGAGAGCTCGGAAGCACTATAGCCAGCGTAAGACTGAGGCCAATAAGCCAAGAACTTTGGCCAGTGAAAACTGATGACCGAGGCCAAGCCAGAGACCTCGGCTAGCATACGACCGAGGCCACGAAGCCAGGAACTTCGGCCAGCGAAGACTAAAGACTGAGGCCACCAAGTTAGGGGCTCTGACCAACAAAGACCGAAGACCCCAACCAACACAACCAAGGCCGCTAAGTTGAAGACCTCAACTAGCATAAGACCGAGGCCATAAAGCTAAGAGCTTTGGCCAGTGAAGATCGAAGACTGAGGCTAAGCTAGAGACCTCGGCCAGCAAAGACTGAAGACTAAGGCCAGAGAGAGAGAGAGAGAGAGAGAGAGGGAGAGAGAGGGTCTCAAACTATTATTGGCGGGTGGCAGCCAGTTTGTCTGTTTACATTAACTTAATATAAAGGAATGAGAAATTACAAGTATGCTCCTGGTGGCACTCCCTAATAACAAGCTAATAAGAAAGATAGAAACTAACTGGTTGACAACATCTTAGGCTGACAACACACTAAGAGCAACTTTAAAATAACAATTAAATAGTCCTCACAACACTCCCCCTCAAGTTGGGCTGAATATGTCTAACATGCCTAGCTTGTCACATAACTCATTGTGTCGCGAGTATGGAAGTCCTTTTGTAAGAACATAAGCAAGTTGTTCCTTGGAGTTGACATAAGGGATGCAAATTTCCCTTTTTTTCGAATTTTTCCCTTATGAAGTGTTTGTCCACTTCAATGTGCTTGGTCCTCTCATGTAGGACAGTGTTGCTAGCGATGTTTATGGCTGCTTTGTTGTCACAGTAAAGAGACATGGGATTTTGAATAACAACTCCAGGCTCCCCTGGAAGGTTTTTTAGCCAAAGAACTTCAACCACCCCATGTGCCATAGCTCTATATTCAGTTTCAACACTTGACCTTGCTACCACACTTTGTTTCTTGCTTTTCCAAGTCACTAGGTTTCATTTCACAAATGTGCAATACCCACTTGTGGACTTTCTGTCATCCACAACACCTACCCAATAAGAACTCTCTTTGCTGCCTTCATGCGTGGAACTGTTTCACATCTTTTATAGGTTCACCATCACAGTCACCCAATTTGTGATCAACATCCATGGGAGTATCTGTTGGCCTTGCGCCTAACTTGCTTGTGTCTTCTAATAAATCAAGGGTGTACTTCCTTTAAGAAATGAAGATACCCCTTTTTGAACAGGCGACTGCAATTCAAAGAAAACACTTCAAGGGACCTAAATCTTTCACTTCAAATTTAGATACAAGGAATTGTTTCAATTTTTGTATTTTTGAACTTCAATTTCCTATAATGATGATATCATCCACATACACTATCAATCGAATAACAAGTTCCTGACATCTCTGCATAAAGAGTGTGTGATCAGATTGACATTTCTTTAACCCTACCTGTTGAACTGCCATGTGAACTTACTGAACCAAGCCCCGGGAGATTGTTTTAAACCATAAAGAGACTTTCTCAGCTTGCACACCTTATTTTCATTTCCCTTGGCACTAAATTCAAGGGGTTGAACCATGTACACCTCCTCTAAGTCACCATTTTAAAAAGCATTCTTTATGTCCAGTTGATGCAATTCCCAATCAAGGTTAATAGTTAATGACATGAGGACTCTAATTGAGTTCATCTTAGCTACTGGAGCAAAACTCTCATCATAGTTAACCCTGTGCACTTAAGTGTACCCTTTGGCTATTAATCTTGCACTGTACCTTTCAACTGTTCCGTCCACATTGTGTTAAATATAAACATCCACTTATACCCCATTGGGCCTTTCCCCCTTGAAAGATTCACCAATTCCCAAGTTTATCTTTATGGAGGGCACTAATCTCCTCCTTCATAGCATCTCTCCATTTAGGGCATTTTAAGGCTTCTACAACATTTATGGGTACATGGATGCAATCAACTACAAATAGAAATGTTCAGTATGAGGGGGAAATGTGATCATATGAGACATACTAGGTAATGGGGTGTTTGGTAGTGCATGATCTGACTCCCTTTCTTTGAGCAATAGGAATGTCAAGGTCATCCACAATAGAAGCATGAGTATTAATAAGTGCAATAGGGTTTGGACTTACCTCCTGGGAGTCTGACGGTGTTGGTTGCTCCACATCTCTATCACATTGTTGATCTCTACGGCGTGTACGTTGGAAGACACGAAAGGGGGCAAGGTCCAAAATAAAAGGAAGAGAGACTTGGTGGACTTGAACCTGCTTCTCTTCCACACTACTCTCCCTCTAAGGAGAAGAAGGGAAGGACGGTTCAAACTCAAAGAAGGACACACCCATAGACACAAAAATCTTATGACTAACGGGATCAAAGCATCGGTACCCTTTTTGAAAGGAGGGATACCCTAGAAAGATACAAGGAATGGACTGAGGGTCTAACTTACTCTAAGACGGAGATAAATCATAGACAAAGGCACGACAACCAAAAACTCTCATGGGAATGGAAAATAGAGGGGATTAAGGGAACAACAATTGATGAGGGGACATGTAGTTCAACACTCTGGAGGGCATGGAATTGATGACATAAACAACTACAAGTATAGCATCCATCCAAAACCTTTTTGGAACTTTCATGTGTAACATCATCCCTCGAGCTACCTCAAGGAGGTGTCAATTTTTTCTTTTTGCAATACCATTTTGTTGTGGTGTTCTTGCGCATGAGCTCCTATGAATAGATCCATGGGAGGCAAAGAATTCATTGAACTCACCATGAAAATATTCCTTTGCATTGTTTGATTGAAAGATCTGTATTTCAACATGGAATTGCGTAAATACCATCCTCCGAAAGTGTTTCACAATCTTTGAAATTTCATCTCTGCTACGCATAGGGAATACCCATGAAAAGGAAAACTTGGTATTTTATTATTTAAATAAAAAGTTGTTCTACAATGTGTGCTCAGCTGACATGTTTGACACTGGAACTCTGACACTGAACATGACTTAAATAAAACCAGAAACAAAGACTTCATTATTTCAAAACAAACATGACCTAACCGACTATGCTACAAAAAAATTGACTCTTATTTGATTGACTATATGAATTTGAGGACAACACCGAGAGGTCGGCTTTGTTGTCGAGAATGTAGAGACCATCCACTAGGCTCCCTCTACCAATCGTCATCTCAGAAGTTGGATTTTGAAAAACACATGAAGTAGGAAAAAAGTTACACTACAGTTTAAAGAGTATGTGATACTACTGATTAAAAGCAAATTTATAGGAAGTGGAGGGACATGCAATACACAATTTAGGTTAATGCCATGGGGAAGAGATATTGATCCTTGGCCTGTAATGGAGGAGAATGACCCATCTGCAAGCCTCACTTTATCCCTTCCTAACAAAAGGATATAATTTTGAAACAAGTTTGGCTTACCGGTCATGTGGTTAGAGGCCCCTGAGTCAATGATCTAAGGGGAGTCAGTGGTAGTGGTGACATGGAATGCAAAAGCCGCATTACCTGATGTAGACACAAATGAAGTAGGAGTACCAGTAATTGAACTATCCATTTGTCTCAAAGCCCTACCATATGATGTTATGGGCCCGAGCGTAGGATCGCTCCACCGCAGGAACCTCAGATCTTTCCTTGCCCTTGGCCTTGCGTACAGGCCCTATTTTGACTATCTCGTGGGTGATTTGTCMAAGAGATCACCCGAACTCTCCTAATGGGTGATTTGTCCAAGAGATCACCCGAACTCTCCTTACTCTCTTTCTTGACTACGAAAACTGAATGTCCTTTATTTCAATTCGTAGCTCCTTAAATATGAGATTACAGAAGAAAATTCCTAATTAAACTCAAACTTCTAATTACCTACAGTAACTGGTAACACACTCTTACTTAAGATAAGATAAGGATAAGATAAGATAAGGGATGAGGATAAGGCTGGCGCAAGTTCTTTTGACGTGTCCAGTTAAGGGTGGGCCCACCCCTATGAGCTGTCGTGTGGGCCCCGCTCTGTTGCTGCTGTCGGGTGCGTGCGCACGGCTCATGGTGCTGCCGCCACGCGGTGCTGCTGCCTATGCCTGCACCGAAGTGTGCTGCCCGGTGGTGTGTCCATAACATCACACCCTTCCCGGACTTCGAGTTTGTCCTCAAGCTCGAATTGGGTGTCAAAGACACCCTCAAAGGAATCCTGAATGGCTTTGCCCTCCTGGATCGGGTTCCCATGGAGGGGGTTCATCCTCCTCTTCCTCTTGTTTCACCAGGAGGCGGAAAAGTCTCTTGCACCTGTGCCCTGCTGAGTAGAGTTCATCACAATTAAAACATTGCCCCCTTGCCCTGCGTTCTGCCATCTCCGCCCTAGACAAGTGCTTAATAGGGGGTGTACCGCCGCTACTCCCCACACTGGATGCTGATCTGGAATTGGTGCTCGTCTGTGTCTTTCGTTCTAGGCTGGCTGCTGGATATGGGGCCATTCCGAGGGGTTCCCTGTTCGCTGCCAGCAAAGACCCTCCTTCCGTAGGCTTCGGGTTTGTCCAAGCTGCTGCTCGGCATCCCATGCTGAACGGCCCTCGGCTAATCCGTAGTTTGCGCTCGAAGGCCCGGGCCATATTCATTGTCGTGACCAGGTTAGGCGAGCTCTACATCTCTACATCCACTCTCAGGGGTTTGGCTAGACCAGCTGTGAACATATCCACCTGCTGGTCTGGGTGTACTGACGAGGCCCTGGCGAGAAGGGTCTGGAACTGCCACTGATACTCCGCGACGGTCCCGGTCTGCTTGAGGTTAATGAGCTCCCCCAAAGGGTTGCTCGTTAATGGGGGCCCAAACCGGAGGAGGCAATACGACTTGAACTGGCCCCAACTAAGGCCTGGTTCTTCCTACTCCACTCGGTAGAACCAGAGCTGTGCTTCATCGGTCAAGTGGAATGCTACCAGGCTGACCTTGTCCTTCTCTTCTGTGCGCTGATTGCGGAAGAATTGCTCACAGCGGTATAGCCAGCCGAGTGGGTCGCCACTGCCGCTGTATGAGGGGAACTCCAGACGACTGTATTTGGGTATGATTGCTGCTATCAGTGTGCCATTCTGTCGCTCACCGGAGTCCTCTGTCCGATCTGGGCGGTGGTTGTGGTTAGTGGCTGCCCCTTCAGAGCTCCCTTCCCTGGTGGAGAAGTATAACTCCAGTAGACGCCGAAGTTCCCTGACGTCCTCTTTAACTTCTCTTACCTCTGCATGATTTTCCGCAAGACGGTATTCCAGCTCGTGAACCTTGGACGATAGCTGCTCCATGTCGCCCATGACGCTTGGCTCTGATACCAATTTGTTATGGGCCCGAGCGTAGGATCGCGTCACGGGTCGCTCCACCGCAGGAACCTC
>NW_010729088.1:300212-310862 GCF_000365185.1 Nelumbo nucifera
TTGACGTGTCCAGTTAAGGGTGGGCCGACCCCTATGAGCTGTCGTGTGGCCTCGCTCTGCTGCTGCTGTTGGGTGCGTGCGCGCGGCTCATGGTGCTGCCGCTGCGCGTGAAGCTGCTGCCGCTGCGCGTGAAGCTGCTGCCGCGCAATGCATGCGTGCGGCTCATGGTGCGTGCTGCCGAGCGGTGTGTGCTGTGCACTACCGAGCGGTGCGTGCTGTGCGCTGCCGGCGGTGCGTGCTGCTGTGCGCGCTGCCGAGCGGTGCGTGCGGCACGCTGTCGGGTTGTTGTGTGGCGCTCATGGCGGTGCGTGCTGCTAGGCGCGTTGCCGAGCGGTGTGTGCTGTGCACTACCTAGTGGTGCGTGCTGCTGTGCGCGCTGCCGAGCGGTGCGTTCGGCGCGCTGTCGGGTTGCTGTGTGGCGCTCTTGGCGATGCGTGCTGCTGGGCGGCCCGTTGTGTGTGCTGCTGCCTATGCCTGCACCGAAGTGTGCTGCCCGGTGGTGTGTCCATAACATATGACTCCAAGTGATATTTGAAGGAATTCATGATATCTTCCTTGGGGTCAGAACCAATAAAGTGGTCCCGAGTAGGACCAGCAAACTGAGTATCTTGGGTTGCCACATGTGCTGCATTATGCGCTATATTCGAATTCTTCTAACCTTATACTCTACCCTGTTCTTGGTTTTTCACTGCCCACTTGGGCTTCCCATGAATCTCCCAACATGTGTCACGTGTATGTCTCGAGCGCCGACAGTGGGTTCAAAACAGCTTGTCCTTATCATTAGCCTTTTTGGAGTCACTTTTCTTTCCCATATTGTTACTACCTATTGCAGCCAATTCTACTTGTTGCTTCCCCTCAGTTGTAACCATCACACTCTATCTACTTTCCTCAGATTGAATGAGGGCATACACCTCTTGAACTGAAGGCAATTCTTTATTTCCTAAGATTTGAACTCTCAAGGGTTCATAAGCAGGGTTTTGACCCAACAAGAATGCAAAAACCCGCTGCTGAGAAACCAGCTTCTCATAGGCCTTAGCATCAGCATCATGTTTACATTCTATACCTTGATAGTGATCCAATTCTTTTAACACTAAAGTAAGGGCTGAATAATGGGCAAACAAACTACGATTCCCCCGTTTACAGGTTGAGGGTTCAACTTACGAGTAGTAAATCTTGGCATAATGCCTTTGCTCAGAATAGGTGGTCTTGGCTGTTCCCAAATCTCACTAGCAGTGTCTACCCACGTAAAGTTCTTCTTCACATTAGGTTTAATGGCTACAAAGAGCCAAGACATCACCATATTGTTTTCTTGGTCCCACTTATCATGTTCAGCTATCTCACTCTTGGGTTCTTTCACTTTTCCATTTATGTAACCAGCTTTTCCCCTTGTTGTTACATAAAGGTTTACACTTTTAGCCCACTCCARGTAGTTTAGACCATTTAAAGGGGTAATAAGCGTGGGAAACATAGTTTGCCATTGAGGGAGAGAGTCTAAACTAAAAGAGCTAGAATCACAAGTGTAGCAGACGAGATCCCACACAACTACACAACAACCACAATCAGAATACTAAACCCCCATGAAGTTTACTTATAGAATGAGAAAAAAATTGCTGAAATCAACCTAGTAATGGTTTGGCCATTAAAACTGCCCAGTAATCAGTCCAGCAACCACTTGTTAGAATACTATACTAGTAGTTCGACTACAATACATGTTTACTAACAGTCCAACATCTAAACGAAGGTGTAAAACCAAAAAATAAAGCCTTCACGCCATTGACCACAGAAAAAACACAAGAACAGATACCCTGTCTAGCACATGTACGAAGGTGCAAACCCAGAAATTAATTTTCACAGCACCAAACAAAGAGAAGGGGGTCTTTACAACCTTGCCCTTCTTCTGCTAGGGCTTCCTTAGTGTTACAACCAAGGAAGATCCCAAAGGAAGCAACCGCAAGTAGCCTGACCAGTCTAGTTCGGTTTCTCTGTCTTCCACGTCCAAGAAATCAAAGAAAAAAAGGAATTGAAAATAGCCCGGAATGATGCTTGGTTTAGATAAGAGAAATATTTTTTTTATAGCCCAGAATGACACTCTAATACCATGTAATCATTCATGGAGAGAGAGAGGAGAATAGAAAAATACGATTGAGGGTCTCAAACTATTGTTGGCGGCCAATTTGTTTATTTATATTAATTTAATATAAAGGAATGAGAAATTATAAGTATGCCCCTAGTGGAACTCTCTAGTAACAAACTAATAAGAAAGAAATAAACTAATTGGCTGATAGCACACTAACAACAATTGTAAAATAACAATTAAATAATCCTCACAACAACAATGAAGGCCTCTAAGTTGATGACCTCGGCTAGTGTAAGATTGAGATGACCAAGATAGGGGCTTCGGCCAGCGAAGACCGAAGACCCCAGCCAGCACAAAACCAAGGTAGTCAAGTTGGAGACCTTGACTAGCGCTAGATCGAGGCCACCATGCTAGAGACCTCAACCAGTATAAGACCGAAGCCACAATGAAGAATCCAAAACTCCTTAGCCAACATAAGATCAAGGCTTTAACAAGTACAAAAGCACGAGCTATGGTCCCCTCCAACCAACCCAATTCTGAAGCGCAACAACTTAGAAAAAAAAGAAAAAAATATATAACGCAAAGTGCTCAAAGGAAAGGACAAATTTCCATTAATGCAAAAAAGTTACACTAATTATAATCTTGGCATACAAGCTGTATACAAAAGAGGGAGAGAGAGAGAGCACATCAGTTGTCCACTGGAGGGTCCTCGGTTTGCTCCTCAATGTTGGCAACAACGGCATCTCCATCGTCAAGCTCCTTGACATCAAATGGGTCAAACCCTTGAACAACTTCGACCACCTCCGAGAAATGACGCACAACCCTCTGCTGACAAAGAACAAATCCCTCCTGCCAAGAGTCGGTGGCATAGTCGTCCAACTCGTTCTGATGGGCCTTCGAAGCCTTGTACTTAGAGATGCCCTCTTCCTTCACTTGAGTGATCCTCTTCTTGGTCTCCTCGAGCTCTTTCCTCAACGTGCCCCATTCCTCCTCTAGGTTGTGGATGCGCCCCTTCAATTTTTGGACAATATCGTCCCTCTCTTCAACACTGCGCCTCAACTCAACCAACTCCGCTTTCAATTAAGCAATATCCCATAACTCGTAAAATCGTCGCAACCCGCGGAGGTGGTTGACGAGGCAGACGATAGAGCAAACCGACTGCAAAACATTGGTTAGTCAGCACAAGAAAAGAAAAGCAAGGAACAACAAGTAAAGCCAAACTCACCGACTTGGCTTGGTGAAGGGTTGCGCTCTCCAAGAAATTATTGGTGTGGCTGTTGGCATCCTACCTATACCAGGGAGCATCACACCCCGAGCGAGTTGCTCGGACACCCCTTCTTTCTCAAGGGTGTCCTCCGACCGAACAGTCCACTACAACACATACACACCGGTCGAACCCTTAGTCGTGGCGTGCTCTGGAGCCTCCCTCCTTTGTGGCGAGGATCGCCCAAGCTGAGTTGTGGCCTCCTCAGAGTCAACCACCACGACCTCCTCCGTCGACCTCAGCCTCTTCCCCTGTCGAGGTGTGCACTCCGCTAAGCACCGTTGAATCTCCACTACCCTGGGTTGCACAACCGAAGTCCTAGCCGCTCGTGCTTTCCTCGTAGCCACGACCTTCATACGATGAGCTTTTTCCTTAGCACCAACCATTTTTGAGTCTGCACAATTCAACATGGTTAGAAAAGTTGTATACAACAAATAAAATGAAACAAAAAAGGGGGACCACACAACCCATGAACTGGACTGGGATTGATCGACCGGAGTGCATATCAGCCCAACCATGGTCAGCAATTGGGATGATGTGTAATCCCCGATGTGCACCTGCACTATCCTCCTCACAACGACTATCTTCTCCTCCAACAGCTCGGCCTGGGAAGGGCCCTTATTCTTAGTCCTCAAGATGGACAGGGCAAGGGAGAACGACCAACCTCCTCGACGCTTTACATAGAAAAAACCCTCTTTCCAATGTTTAATGGAAGAGGGAGCCCTGATGAGCACCTTGGTGTTTGGCCTGGCCGAAAAGTAGTAGTACCCTTGCTTGTGCTTCTTCAAGTGGAAAAAATACCTAAACATTGGTAGGGTGATCTCGATGTCCTTGAGAGTGCAGTAGCAAAGCAGTTTGACCAAGTACTGAAATGGGTTCGGTATCAACTGGATGGATAGGACCCAGTACCACCTCAGGACGACCATTACTCCGAGATCTAAAGGGAACCTAAGACCGGCTATCATACTATGGATGTGCACACAGATCTCCCCAGAACGGGCCAAAGTGGCCCTCTACCTGACCTCAGGACACCTCATTTTGTAGTCTTGGGAATGTGATACACTTCCCTGATTCGAGCTAGGTTGGCCAGAGAAAGGCTACACGAAGCCGAGGCAAACTGCTCTTCAGGCTCCACATCGACCTCAACACCAACCCCTCCGACCTCGGCCTTACCTTCATCACCAACCTCGGCCACATTGGCATCGGTCTCTAGCAGCCTAACCTTGATGGCCTCACATTGAGGACTATCCTCGCCCTCATCCCTCGAAGTATACCCAGTGAAAAGAGAAGACAAGGAAGACGAAGTGGAAGGAAGACATCTTATCGAAGAAGAAAAAGAGTTTGGAACATTTGATAGGCACAAACTCCTATCAAATGACAAAGTGAAATGGCTCTCGCCTCCCTCCTTTTATAAAGGCAGCTAAAGGTTCAGATCAAACCAGATTAATGATCCTGATTTGGTGCCGCACTTCGCACACGTGTAACCTCGGAAAGACGAAGCAACGTGTTTGCTGACCTATCTCGGAAATGGCATGAGAGTTGAACCCGCCAGCCCACCTCGCAAACCGGCCTTACCCTAGGCAGCCAACTCAAAGAAATTAGAGTTCCTCAGTCGAGGATCATAGAAGTATTCCATACCTAACCATGACCGAGCACTGCACTCCTCGACTTCAGAATTGGGGGAGTGGTGTTCGGGTTATGGTTGAGCTGGCCGAGGATGCCATATGACATCCTCCATGGCTGTCCTCTCTCTCAAGCCACATCAATGTCATGCATGGTGGAAGAGCACGACTAAGGATTGTCCTGCACGAACAAGGAAGCAGACTCCGTTGGGGAAGAGAAAACCTCCTAAAGACCTCGATGGATGACCTCATCCCAACAACCCCAAAATCCTTATCCATCTGGAATACGGACGCCCAGCTATAAATAGGTATTCCCTGCTCGAGGTAAGGGACTTTTTGAGCAATACTCTTTGAATACCTCTATGCCTAGTCTCTTCGGCCCGAACCAGCACTGTTATAACCTCTTCGGTTTGGCCACATCTTCTTCTGCCCAATTGACTTGAGCGTTAGAATACCTACCTGGGGATTAACTCCTCGGTCCTTTAACCTTTCTCTTGCTTGTAGATCTTAGTGTGCGGTTTCATCCTTCCACCTTGGCTTCATCCAATTAATAGGATTATCTGATTCTGTATGGTTTGTAACACCTCAGATCGGACAAATATCAAGTTGTTTGTCTTTTCTTTGTCATGTAGGTTCTGTTGATCGGTCTTAGTTGGTCTCTATTATTCTTCTTAGGAAAGAACTCTTTCGGATCAGGTTGGCACAACGTTATAAGCACGTTAAATTAGGCTTACCTGTATAATATATAAATACATTCTGTAACCGAGGTTGTGTATGATAGCAATCTCATTTCCACAAGTCTTTCATTCCTCTTTTATACAGCCAAAAGAGTATACACAGTTATACATTCAATTGGGGCCCAGTTTGTTTCTTGGATACATGAAGTTAGAAAGAAAAGAATTACTTAATTCTAAGAACTGGAATGACAAGATGTAAATTGAAAGTGGCAATAAATCAATAACCATGGACTGTCGTCTTCAGCACCAATGCAGGAAAGGAAGATGAAGAAACAACTAACTGGGACTCCAAAATGATGTATGGGCACGTCTGCTCCTGAAACATCACATTGGAATGGGTAACAGTGTTTCTTAATATGATTTTCAAAACTTGATCATCTGTTCACTGTCATTCTTGATGATTGCCTAGTGGCTATCCTTCATAACTATCTGCCTTCATTGGTTATCAACTGTGAAAAAACTTGGCTCGTAATTACCTCCGAATTCCCATAACTGTCTTCTTCAATTCTTACATTACTAGAAGGAATACGTGGAACAATTCTAGGTAATGGGAGATCAGATGCATGAGTGATGCTGTCCTCGTGTGGTTCTCTGTTTACAGCAGTCTGCTGAAGCTGTAGTGCATATTCCAAGTTCCACAGCACATCACCCATTGTGGGCCTATCAACACCATACTCAGCCAAACATTTCTCTGTCGTCTCTGCGAATTTCCTAAGAGAGTTAGGGTTTATATCAACCACCAGATGGGGATCAATGATCTGCTCAATCAACCCTTTCTTTTGCCATTTCATTGCCCATTCAGCTAAGTTAACTTGCTCCCTTGATAGCAGGGGATCAATGGCCGGTCTCGCACAGAGTACTTCAAGAAGTACCACTCCAAATGAATAGACGTCTGATTTATCAGTCAGCTGCTGCCGTTTAAAATACTCTGGGTCCAGATACCCAAAGCTACCTTTTACAGCAGTGCTAACATGGGTCTCATCCAGACAGGGGCCAGACCTTGAAAGGCCGAAGTCAGCGACCTTGGCGACATAGTTTTCATCAAGCAAAATGTTGGTTGATTTAACATCGCGGTGGATGATTCCCTGAGTTGAACCTGTGTGAAGGTAATGGAGGCCTCTGGCTGAACCAATGCATATCTCAAGCCTCTGCTTCCAAGACAAAGGTTGAAACTCTGAACCATATAAATGGTTCCTCAATGGCCCCTTCTCCATATACTCGTATACCAGTATCATCTCCGACTGCTCTTCGCAATACCCAATCAGGGAAACGAGATGCCGGTGGCGAATCTTCGACAGAACTGTTATCTCTGTTTGGAATTCTGGAAGGCCCTGCCTCCCCGGTACACCTCGCTTCACAGCAACTCTTGTGTTGTCTCTGAGCACTCCCTTGTACACCATACCAAATCCACCCGTACCGACAACCAATTTCTTGTCGAAGCTCTTCGTTGCATACTTTACTTCAGCGAAAGGAATCTTCAAACCAAGATTTAAGTTCCGAGCAGGGGATCCACTGAGAGTCCCTTCAGATATCTTGCTGTAGGAACTCCCTCCATATAAATCTAAGGGTGACCATACCCCAGTTTCATCCGGTTTTAGTTGTGCTTTCTTCTTCTCCCTGCATTTCATTCTGAGCAAAGTTGCAGTTATCAGAAGACATATAAGAGCAAATCCTCCGACTACCGCTCCCACCACAACCGCAACATTCGACTTCTTTGACTCAGTCGGCGGAATCGAACCCTCAACATTCGCAAACTTAATGATTTCTACTCCGTTCAGTAAAGCATTGACGTTTGGGTTGGCGCTCAAATTGGAAGGGCCAACTCTTATGAGCAGGGATCCTGAACTATCCGAATCGACGGCACGGTCAATGTAATAAGGAGATGCCAGAAAAGGGGCCATATGGGAAGATATGTCAAGATCTTGCTGCGCATAGTAGTCATAGATATATACGTTGAAATACAGCAAGTAAAGCGAGGTGCTAACAATATCGCAGAAATGGAACCGGACCAGGTACCTAACACCACCTGGACTCACCGGAAAAGACCATGTTATATTGAATTTCATAGATGTACTCGAATTAGGTATATTCATCTCTTGGGCAGTCATGTAGACACTATCCGGAGCAATCTCTTGACTGGCTCCGTTGCTCTGGTAATTAGGCGGTTGAGTTCGAGAAACGGATTTGGCCGCAGACTTCAAAACGAGATAATCGTCGTCAGGAATCCAAGTTCTCCACAGAGTGTCATTAAAAGGTGTAACTTTTTCACCTCCAACGTTGATCCTGTGAACAGTCTCTAAAATCTGAGACGTTAAATTTATCCTTCGCGCCGAACCAACCAATTCGACTTGCGCGTCAGTAATGAGATCCGGGGGAGCAGAGAAGACTTCTATGGCGTTTACAAATCCGAAACTTGGTGTGTTCGCAGGAAGGAACGCAATTTCGAACTTCCCACTATCTACCATCAATATGTACTCCTTTAACACGGCAGTTTTGTTGTTACTGCTGTTGTTAGGGACGCTAAAATTGCTCAGAAGCAGAGACCCATTCACATAAACGTTGAACAGAGCAGCACTGAGGTCGTATTTCTGAGAGGAGAAAGGAAAGAAATGGAGACGTACCAAGTGAGTGGTGCTGTTCTGGATTTGGAATTGGTAGCTGGACAACCCAGTAAAAACTCTTGCCGTTTGGTACAGAGGTGATGGGCCCTGAGATGGGCTTGCGTCTGAGACCGAAACCGAGCGAGCTGCAAAGAGAAAGGCTGACCCGGTGCTCGTTGAATCTCCGACGAATTGTCGGGTATCGACTGCAGTGTTTGTGTTCGATCCGCAGTCGAGTAGATAATTATCCAGAGGAGTGAAGTCCGGTGAGACAAGAGGAAAAGATGAAAATTGGAGAAGAGAAAGAAGAACGGCGAAGAAAAGTTGTTTTTTCTTCTCCATCTTGAGAGGAAGGATGTCGATTAAAGAAGAAAGGAGAAAAAAAATTAAGATCTGTATTGCACCAGAAACACAAAATACAGAGAGCAAATGTGGTCATTTAAGTAATCATCATCACATTTAGATAATGACGATTTGGCTTTTAGACTTCACCTTGATTAAATGCTATTCATGTGAAGTAGATATTGACTCGGTCGGAGCGAGTCGCCACTGGAATTATGATATTTGTTACGGTTAGCCGGTTAGGAACCAATTCGGGAACTACACCTCACTCACTCACCAGTCAGCAATCAAAAAACATTTATATCATAACACGGCACTTCATCTGGGCTTTGTGGGCCTGGGCCACCGCTGGAGTACCCGTGGGCCGTGGCCGGTGTTTGCAAAGAGAATGATTTAGGGCCCGTTTGGGAGGGCTTTAAAATTGGTTGATTGAGCCGCTTTAGAGAAAAAAAAAAGTCAATTTCTAACATGGCCTAACGGGCACTTACGAATTAACGTAGTGGCGCTGGGGGACGGCATAGGATAGGATTAGGACTGATTACCCATCAAGAGTAAATTAATTAATAACTATTTATAAATGCCGGCCGGATGAAGCTGCTGGCCACGAGCACGAGCACCAGACATCACCATCATATATTTAGTTTACTTTTTCCTTTGAAAAAAATAAATAGTTTGGTGTATTTGCGTGTTTGCCAACACTTCACTCGCTGGTCTGACAAATTGTGAAAGCTCCACTGGTATGGAATTGGAACCCCCCCCCCCCCATTCACGAAATCTTAGACTGTTGTAAAGAACACTGTAATTCCATTTACCAGGTGGAGTAGTGAGAGACTTTGTTTTGTTTTTGCCGTGAAAGAAATTAAACAAAGATGGAGAAGATCATTGATGAGACGACACGTTGACATCCAGAGGTTTCAGTAGGAGGGAGAAGACAATGACACTCTCTCTGATACGCAACAGCAGTTTCATGACTGTTGGATCGTGCCTAGTCAACCAGTTAACCCATTGAACCGTAGGAGTGAAAGAGTTGGTTGATTCTGTTTGGTCCAAGCTACCGAGGCTCTTCCACTTAAAACAAGTAAATGGTGATGATATTGCTAGAATCATTCATCATTCATCATTCATGCTATTTGGTAAAGCGTGTGCCAAGTGGAGACCTTTGGAGGGTAATCTTGTCTTTTTCATAGCCCTTGGAGGCAATTAGGAGATTTTGCCCCTTCTTAGTCTTAATGGTGACTGGTGAGCCCCCTCTGCCTCTGGCCTCTGGGTAGGCAGTATGACCTCAACGGAGCACTCAAATTGAGTAAAATTCGTCCACGTAGTCCCTGTTTTAATGGAGCTACAGTCAACCGGACCAGAGACATTATTAAGCCCCTGAAGGAATGAGAGATCCATCGTATGGACGCCCAAAGATTGCAGAATAAGTGGGCGAATTTCAAAAATTTTTCTCTCCCTTCAACTGGGAATCGTATTCCCTATTTTAGAAAATCATATTTTCAAGGATCATTCTTGAACCATGAACTGAACCAGATCTGAATCAAAAGGAGTAGGAGAGGATTATACCTGATACGGAGAAATAGTATCTCCCAACGAAAGTGTTCATGCCCAAGGAAGGATCCAAAGACTGCTCCCACTGAATATGGCGCAGTGCAGGATGGAGCAGAATCAGCAGGATGGCACGTGAGCACTGCTTCCTATCAATTCTTTCTCAAAGAATTGATGTCAAGATCGAATCTCGACTTCTCCCACAACTAGAGATCGAACTGGCAAATAGGGCGGCAGGAACAGGGAGGCGACAAGAGAGTATTTGCAAGGTGTAGAATTCTCTCTTCTTGTGATTTCAGCACTAAAGAAAATCTGATTGTCTCATTCATCTAAAGGCTGCCGCCCCCTCCTTCTTTTTTTAACCTAAAGGATCAGCTCCTGATCCCATTAGGAGCTGCTTATCCAAATCATATTTGGATCAGGCTTCTCTTCAGGTGATAAGGATAAACCCTTATCTTATCTG
>NW_010729088.1:311361-325265 GCF_000365185.1 Nelumbo nucifera
CCCATAATGATCATACACTGCCCGACAAGAGAGGACCTCTCCCTCGGCTGCAAGGAACAGTGTTGCACTCTCTACTTATATGGATCCCGGGATTTAAAACCTTCTTGCCAAGAGAGGACCTCTCCCTTGGGGCGCCTGATAAAGTGGGCCATCGAGCTATTTGAGTTTGACATCCAGTACCAGTTGAGGCCCACGATCAGAGCAAGCTTTGGCAGATTTCATAGTAGAATGCACCTTCATCCGAACCCTTCACCAGCCCCCAGAAAATGATGAGAGGGATCACGTAAACGATGGGGCTCAACTTGGATTGAAGCTTTTCGTTGACAGCTCCTCCAATGCTAAAGGAAGCAGAGCAGGCCATCCTCCTCACCCCAGATGATGTTGCCCTGGAGTATAAGCTAAGGTTCGACTTTCCAGCATCAAACAACAAAGCCAAGTTTGAGTCCCTCCTCCCTGGTCTCTAGCTTGTTAGGGACCTTAGCTCCTCATACATCGAAGCCTTCAGTGGCTCTCAGTTGGTGGTGAATCAGGTGAACGACAAGTACGAGGCTAGGGAACGAAGTATGTCCAAGTACCTAACCAAGGTCTAGGATTTAGCCCGTTACTTCCAATGCTTCTCCCTGCAATGGGTCCCATGAGCTGAGAACGCACGAGCCGATGCCCTCTCCAAGTTGGCAAGTACCTTAAGCAGAACTCCTGGCTGGGTCGTGCACGTCGAGAAGCTACTTCGGCTTTCCATTGAAGAAGTCCAAGTACTCCCCATAGTGGCTGAACCTTCATGGATGGATCCCATCGTCAACTTCCTATCAATTGGACGATTGTCCGAAGACAGAAATGAGGCAAAGCGACTCAGATGACAGGCAACCCACTACACCTTGCTGGAAGGGAAAATGTACCGAAGATCCTTCACCTTGCCTTACCTCCGATGCCTTCATTTGGAGGAGGGCAACTATGTGCTACGAGAAATACACGAAGGCATCTGTAGTAATCATCTCGGTGGGAGAGCCGTAGCCCAAAAAGCCCTAAGGTAGGGCTACTTTTGGCCTACCCTCTATAGGGAGGCAGCTAGATTGGTGCAAAAGTGTGACCCATGTCAGAGGCATGCCAACTTATGCCACCGATTGGCCACCACTCTCTCAGCCCTTAATAGCCCATGGCCCTTCGCCAAATGGGGCATGGACTTCCTTGGCCCCTTCCCCATGCCACGGGGGAAGAAAGTACCTCGTTGTTATAGTAGACTACTTCACCAAGTTGGTGGAAGCCGAGACTTTGGCCCCCATCACGACACAAGCCATCCAAAATTTCTTTTGGAAAAACATCTTCAACCTACCTTACATGTTGGTCACTGACAACGGGAAGCAATTTAATGATGCCAAGTTCTGGGAGTGGTGCACCTCCCTCGGCATCAGGCAACAATACACTTCGGTAGGCTATCCTTAAACCAACAACCTAGCCAAGGTCACCAACAGGACAATACCGGATGGATTGAAAACCAAATTGGACCGAGCAAAAGGCCTATGGTCTAAAGAACTGAATAGTGTACTCTGGGCTTACTGAACTACGCCTCGGAAAGCCACGGGAGAAACTCCCTTTGGCTTAACCTACAGCACAGAAGCAGTAATCCTAACCGAGATCGGCCAACCGACACTCTGAGTTGAGGCATATATTGAAGCCGAGAATGATGAAGCCCTCAGAGCAAACTTAGATTTGCTGGAAGAAGCCCGGGAGCAAGTATAGATAAGAGTAGTCGCTTACTAGTAGCGAGTGACCCGCTACTACAACTCCACGGTAAATGAAAGACACTATCAAGAAGGAGACCTTGTCCTTAGAAAAGTCATGGTCCCCAAACCCGGAGTAGAGAGGCTGGGCCCCAACTAGGAAGGCCCCTACAGAACCAAGCGAGTCATCGGCCCCGATACTTTTCAACCGGAACACTTAGATGGAAGACCTATACCTTGGACATGGAACTCGGAGAACCTCTGGATGTACTACAAGTGATTGTAATATATTTTTGAAATTATTGATGAATGAAGCAAAGTTCTCTTCGTCTCAATGCTCAGTGCGTGTACCTACTAAATTCTTTACAACTCTTCAGCCTCGTGACTGACAGGGGCACATGGCCTCCTCCGAGGATCGTACCCCCTCGCTGAACCAACGCCAAGATTTAACGAATAAGTAGAGAACACCCGAACTAAAGACTTAATGTGTTAGAATACACCTGGTTGGATGAGGCCCCATGTGCCTCAACGCCCCACCTAGGCGACGACTAACTTCCTGAACTTTCATACTTAGCGCTACCAGCAAAGGAAGCCAGCCTCCTGGGAGTGTTGCACTCGACCTCGTTGAAACAAGTATGAGGGGGTATGGGAGCTAGGCGAGCTTCAGCTTTGCCTAGGCCCCACGGAGCCAGACGAGCCTCAGCTCTGTCTCGACCACCCCCCAATAGAGCAGGCCTCTCTGAAGCTAATGCGCAGGGATACGGGAGCCAGGCGAGCCTCAGCTCTGTCTCGGCCACCCCTCAATACGGCAGGCCACTTCAGCCTCGCCGAAGCCAACACTTGGAAGATTGGAAGACAAGCGAGTTTCAACTCATTCTCGGCCCCACTCTCACGTCGACAGGTCATCTTGCCATTTACTCAAGTATAAGGTGAAGAGAGCCATGCAAGCCTCATGCTCCGCTTCAGCCTCTCCCCATTCCAGCCTTCGGCCTTGCCTAAGTGAACATTTAGAAGGGCGTTATGCCAGGCAAGCCTCTGCCTAGCCGTGGAGGCTTTGCCTCGACAACCCCTCTGCCACGCTTCTGACACACAAAGTAGAGTAAACTGAAGAGAACTACACTTGTCTCATGCTGTGATTTTTTCTCTTAGAGGGGCAAGGACCCTTCGGCAACAAAAGCATAAGTGCAAAAACAATGCAAAGAACACAAGGAAAAACAAGACATCAAAGCACAAGTACAACATTGGAGGCAAAGATCAAAAGTGCCACTGATTTTCATTATATACAAAAACTTTTGGCTTTACAAAACTGTCTCACGACCCCTCAGGCCGAACATATGTACAATGTCAAAAAACAAAACCAGAAAAAAAGAAAAAAAAAGAAGAGAGAACAAAAGAGAAGGAGAGCAAGCTGCTACCTCAGCCAAGCTTTTTATCCCTTGGTCGTACAACTTATCCGGGGACATCCCCAGCATCTGGAAGCGGTCCCGTGCCAAAAGAGCCCCACTCACCAATGTCGGGCCAACTCCTGCGTTATGGATAGAGTCCCCCTCGCGGATCTCCCACTCAGGGCGGAAGATTTGGTCAGACCGCTGGGCGAGCTCCTCCAATGGCGTGAGAGTAAAAAACGGCCCCCTCGACTGCGGGCGAGCCATCTTCTACTGTGGTTGACCCTCTACGGTCCCCTCGACTGGCCTCTTCCTCCCTACCTCAACCTCGTCAGCAGGTCTCCTCGGCACCTCGGTCGGCTACTGTGGCACTTACTCCTTGAGCCCCGACTGGCCCTCCTCGACATGCCCCTTCCCCTTCGCGGGGATCTGTGGAGTGGCTCCCTTCAGGGGAGCTATTGAGGAAGTCCCTTTGGTAGGGACCTATACTCTAGTCCTCTTGGTAGGGACTTGACGGGAAGACCCCCCCTTCGCAGGGGCCGGTGCCTTCTCCTTTTGGGCTGGCGTGCCCCCAGTGAGCCTCTAAGGCGTTTATCCGCCCACCTTCGCCCGCTCCTTTTGTATTATGCGGGCATGGTCAATTATGGCCTTCCGAGTGTTCGTCGACACCTTTGCTAACAAAACAACAGTCAGTACTGTTATACAAAGACGAAGACGAGGAAAACGTGGAAAGGAATTTTGTGGCCTATCCTACCGAGGGGGGCAGAGCTGAGCCCCGCGAAAACCAATGAGATCTCCTCCTCCACCAAGGGCTGGGCTCAGACTCTCCCCAAGTTGAGTAGCCGCGCGAGACCGTCACTCTCCTCACTTGTAAGCAAGGGGACACTTTTCTTCATAGATAAGCTGGCTTTTCCCCACCTCGACTTGAAGGACCAACCCTCGGGACAAGGCAAAATAGTATTTACTCTTCCTGTTGTGCACGGAAGAAGGGTTATCTACAGGCTTATACTTTCGGGGTTGGAAATAGAAGACACCGACTTTGGAAGTGTTCTTCCTCAATGTGAAGACCGCTTAGAAGAGCTTCGGCGTCAGCTCCACCCCTTGGAGTCGGGCTGCCACCAGCATCGCCACAATGGTTCCTTCCTATGCATTGGGCGCTAGTTGGCTAAGGGTTCCCATACACCCTTAGAAGGTTAGAGATCAATGGATGAAGGGGGAACCGAAGACCAAATTGAAGGAAGTGTTGACAAACGCACATCTCCCCCTCCTTGGGAGTCCACAGCCGATCACTTGCCTCTGGCGTCCTCACTCCGTAGGACGAAGGGTTGAAGTATTGGCTCGTCAGGGCCTTGACCTGATCCTAGTCCAGAGAACCTTAAAACTCTAGACGAGAAGGATCAGTCTCGGCCGCCACCCCGGCAACACTCTCAACCCTCATCCCGGGGACAAGGTCCGAGTCCTGCTCCCCCTCGGCTTGGGGGGACCCCTTGGCCTCCCTCGGTGTCATAGATGCGGCGCTCTCACAGGGAGGGTCATTGCCTCGGCGGATGCCTTTGACTCCCTCAGAGGTTATCCTCTCCCGAAGCAGCTCCACCTCGCACCGAAGGGGAACAAAAACGAAAGGGCTTAGAGGGGAAAGGGGAGAAGGGGTTCGAATGGAGCTCCCCTCCGATACATTCAGAAGTTCATAGCACTCAGGTCCAGAATCTGAGATAGACATCGTTGGAAATTACCGAAAAAGGGAGTGGAAGAGTCCACTACCCAATCATGGTGTGACGCGTGATGCTCAACCTCATAAGGCGAAGCGACACACTGATAATGGCTCGGATTATTTCAAATCTAACGGATGAGAAGCACCTCCTTACCTGCAATCCAGCTGTGCCGCACCCCCGAGCGTGCACCCTCGGAAGCATGCACACAGGTTCAATCGGAAAGTTGTCTCATGCACGGATCCTCGGGCCTCACGGGCCCCTCGGATTCACAGGTCCTCGGCCTAAACAGCCTTTGGCTTCACAGGTCCTCGACTTAAACAACCTTCGGCTTCACAGGTCTCTAGCCTAAACAGCCTTCGGCTTCACAGGTCTCCGGCCTAAACAGCCTTCGGCCCCCTAGGTCCTCGGCCCAAATGACGGCGCCAGAGCATCCACACTAAGCATGCCTCTCGGGTCACTTGCCCGGAGCAGCAGCGCCATAGACCACTCGCAGCCTCGGCCCAACTTACGAAGATGAACCAGGTAGAGACGCGAAAGAGGATGCCACTGCAGGGTACACTTTGGTTATCGGGGCCACAGGTGCTAACCATTACTACTCCCATCATCGAAAGCCAAAATTTTCTCCTCGGCCTTGGGAGTGGGGGGCAAGTGATGTGGGGTAGCCCAACCTAGCCCATTCGAGGCTGGGAAGCCCAACCAACGAGCACCAGATCTGGGAACGATATTCGCTACAGTAGGGGTTACTCTGCTCCCCTCGTATGGAGCCAATCGTGGAGCGACAACACGTCCCCATAGAGCTCTCTGACTGCCCTCGTACGACACCCATCTTAGGCGTTCATCTCCACCTACCTCCAGGCAGCTCAAGTATAAATAGGGGTGCCCCCTCCAGGTAAGGGGAGGAATCGAATACAATCTACATTTGGATCTGGAACTGGTCTCAAAAACTATATTCGAGTTCCCCTCTTCGTGCCCCGTACTAACTTGATCGTCGGAGACTCTGCCTCGGGTTCTCACCCGGGGCCTCTAACGTATTCTATCTTGTAGTACCTCGGCCACCTATTTTTGACTTCTTCAGCACTCGGAGCCTCCTCCTCCTCAACCTACGTACCTTGGCCTCAACAACAACCTCTCGGAACCCTCGAAGCCTTCGGCCAGCCTTCGAAGTCTAGGGGCAAAATTACTTTATTGTACTCGGCAAATCCGAGCACCAACAAAACACAACCCACATTTTTAAATTACGGAAAAAACAAAATTTAAATTTACTATAATAAATCGAGCAAATATTAATTTTATGATATCCCCCTCTCTCAAGCAATTGCAACTCTCACATCGCTT
Source organism: Nelumbo nucifera (assembly GCF_000365185.1). Next base: position 317,512 of record NW_010729088.1, read on the forward strand.
TTTTAAAAGCGAGTTTCTCTCTCGCTATGGAAGAAAGTTTTCCTCTCGTCTTTTTAAAGACGAGTTTCCTCCTCACATCGTGGTATGTGAGGTTTTTTCTCATTATTTTTCTTTTGGTATTTGGCATAAACAATCATGCGAAGGTCTTTGGGTATTTTTGATGCAACGGTTAACTACATAACGTATTCTTTGGTGCTTTGAGCAGTGGTACCCTTTCCTTCAATATTTATCATGGTTGGTGGGGTTGGTGGTGATCTACATAAATGGGGTAATGAGAATATTTTGGGATATTTGGCTATTGGTGTGGAATTCAGTTTTTTCGTTCAAGCCATTTCTAGTTTTGTTCAAGATTGTTGTTTTATTTGATAGACCCTGGTCATTCTCTAGATTAACTGTTGATCTTGGATTGCCAATGGTCTTGATGTCACATGATGCCAATGGTTCTAATCATAACACTAGCCCATTTGATAGAGATAAAAACCAATGTTGTTCGATGTCTCACTTTTGTTTCATGTATTTTCTATCTAAGGGGGTTGTTAACTTTGGAACCATTACTGGCTCTATTTCTTTTTCCGGCAAGCATGAGCAATTCGATTGTTTGTCTATTGTCAAGGTTATTGAGATTGGTGCAAGAACGGAAGATGGACAGTGGTATTCTAATGGTGTTCGGTGCGAAGATCTGACATCCGGTGAACATGGGTTGGGTTGGCAAGGTAGCATCCAAATTGTGGAGTTTGATTTTTTGGCTGATCAGTTGTTGTCGTTGCCAAACTACTATGAGCACCTTGTTTGGAATGTGGGTGGTTTAATTAATCTATGAGGGTCCTCATCCACCCAATTGATTTGGGAGCTTTCATTGACTTTGCAATCTTTGTTGGAGGTTCTGTAACCTTCCTTTCTTGGCGTTTGCTTGATTCTTTATCAACGCTTGCAGAGGTATTTAGTCTCATTTGTTGTGTCTAGTGGGTTCTTAATTATTTGTTTTCTTGTAGTTGTTAAGTCTACTAGTTGTTTCTAAGTGATGTGCATTTTGAATCGTTCAAAAAAGAAAAACTCCCATGCTTACATGTATTTTTGTACTTAGAATGCAAAATGGACATGGGACCTGCCTTCTAAATATTTTATTTTATTTTGACAAAGTATCCTGAATTATCGATTTTATTTTACTCATCTCTGTGAATTGGGTCTAAATATTTAGCAATTATAGCAATTTTGGTTGGACATCGTTTTCATAAATTTTTGTGACTATGAAACAAAGTTATTAATGAATTTATTGCAATTAGATGTAAGTAATGGAGATGCCGGATTGTTTAATTCACAAAGTCTACCAGTGCTGATACCATATACGTTGTTTAATATAATTCCTGCTTCAACCACCAGAAAGAAAAACACATTTGAAAGCAAACCAATGAGAGTTGGGCCTCTCATTGCACAACTGTAACGAACGGGAAGTGATTGTTCAATTGTTTATTGTGCAAGACAACTAAGAGCAGAATTCATAGTCTTTGGTTTTAAATTTTAATATGGGAGCAAGTGAACTTATCTGCAATGCATAGGGTTAAATATTTGATTAGGTTTGGGTTGGCAAATTTGATTTTGATATAAGAATAAAGGAATTCAGACATGTTTAAGAGAAAAGAAAGAATTTAGGCTGTGTTTGGTTTGAAGGAAAAATCAGGGAAAAGAAGGAAAAGGCAGAGAAACTTACACAAGGTTTGTAAAAGTTTTTTTTACATTTCTTTTCCTTTCCTTACCTTTTCCTTCAAACCAAACATAACCTTCATGAATAGAGAGATGTTGTAAACAATAATTATTAGAGAGAGAGAGAGAGTTGAGAATGATTTTATCGGAGTGGTGATGAATTTTATTCAAGAAGGTTAAGAGTTAAGACCTAAAAGGGTTTTATTTGACTTTTTATATTCGTAATAATCTAATTTAAAAATGAACAATGGCTTGTGTGAAGAATGAGAGGAAGAGGAAGAGGTCAATGTGAGCATTGAGGTGAGACAACTCTTGGCCTTCCTCTTTCCTCTATATCAATAATGTTTTAGAAACTAACCTAGAATACCGTTTTAGCAACTGGTTTTCAGACCAGCGGTTCGACCATCTGGTCTAAATGAATGACCTATTGCAATTTCAAAAATAAAAATAAAAATGTCCAAAATCATTTTCTAGGTTTAACAGGTCATTGAATAGTTTTTTCACAAGCCATGCTCTATATAACAAGTCAATGGTTTTTCACAAAATTCGAGTTGATTGAATAGTTTAACATGCCAAACGGTCCAACTGTCTGAATCAACGACAGTTCAAAAGCCATGCTCTATATAGATATGAATGGTCAGATTTAAGACAATAATCGATTGATGGGGTGTCACCAGCCACATGATTGAGTTACTTCAAACTGATTAATTTTCGACATTATAGGAAATATGAATTTCATGTGCATCGTTGCTATTAAAGGTACCAGAGAATAAGCCAGGCTTTTTCATTAATTAAAACACATATCAGGAATATCTTAGAACTTAGAAGTGATCTCATCATCATGTGAAAAATAATCAAAAATAGTTTTGTCACGTATATAGATTTGGTTGAAGCTGACGACTTTAACACAACACAATAATGTTCAAAGAAGACATGGATTCAAATAATAAGAAGCCATCCAAGAAGTTAGAATATGCCAGAAGATGGCACTTGATGGACTCTAATGGCAAGATAAAATTCCACATTCCAGACGCACTCTTTGTTCATCATGTTTATACTTGCTGATGCTGTATGACATGATTGTATTATGAGCACTTAATAGATTAATAAATAAATAAGGGCAAGCCCAAATAATTGGGAGTATTAATTAATGCTTGTTGAGTTAAGTGTATTTGGCCTATTACTCGGTCCATTTGGCTCAGTTTGGAAGGAGTAAAAATACATAGAGTGCAAAATTTTGTATTTTTTATTATTCTGCTTTATATATTTGTATTTATCTCCTTGTCTCAACGGTAAGATTGATTATTTGATTTAGCAAGGCCCCTTTTTATTCTTTAATTGCACAAGCAACGCCTAAGATGGATGAGATTTCAATATTCATGACCCACACCCACACAACTCGGGTACTTCAGCCAACGTTTTAAAATTGGATTGGACATTGAACCGTTTTGACCATCGGTTCTTGGGTCAAACGATCCGGTTAAAATGGACAGTTTGTTCTGTTTTAAAAAAAATTAAAAATTAAAATAAAAATAAAAAATAGTCAATTCAATGGTTTTTGGCTCAGAGTAAAATAAAACCAATTGCCTAACTGATTCTCGGCTCAACTAGTCCAATCATCCGATCCATTATGATTTTCAAAACCAGCCGGTAGAGACCTGGTTTCCCGGATCCCTAGTCTTCACTGTAGCCATTCGGCAGAGGCCTTATCAATATCGGCTGTAATTGGGTTGCATTTGGATCCGATCCAAAAACATTCAAACCTAATTTGATTACTGGAACTTCAAATCAGCATCTGAAATCTGGAAATATAAAGCTCGGGTGAGATTTGAATTAAATCTGAATTTGTTTTAGGGGTTTTTACTGTTCAGTCCACCTCAGAAAGGGGTAGGTGCCAGATCGGAATTGATGCAAATTCATGGGTATGGGTGTTATAGGTGAAACTGTTTATAATTTTGAATTGTTGTAGGTCTGTAGTTCAAATCAAAATTCTGAGGTGAAGTACAATGTAAAAATCTCTTTGTTTTTATTGTTATTGGAATAAAAAAAAATCAAAATGTTAAAAAAATTATCTATATAATTTACATAATAAAGATATATAAATATAAAACATCAAATTTATAAATTATAATTCTATATAAAATATTTATATAGATACATATACACATAGGTATAATACATTTTAATCAGACTCGGGTTTTATCCGATTCTAATTGCGTGTTCATCAATGGACAACTCTCAAGTAGGACAGCAAATAGTCTCTGATTGTGTTCAAATTTGAATCTGAATTACTCCATTTATAATTTGATATTATTCAATTCGATTTAATTTGAATATATATGTTCATATATGTTTAAAATTATATTGTATTTATTTATAAAGTTCATTTGAATGATGTATTTTTACTAATTTATTTTGTTCTTGAGATATAATATTTACTGTATTTTTAGTTTAATTTATGAATTCAATTATGATGCCAGAAAAATTTAGAACTAATCAACTGCATCATAAAAGATGTGGCCAATCAGGTGGTAGTGATGAGGAATTCACATCTGCACCTCATAGAGGGCGCCCCACGAACGCCCTACAGCATAGCATATCTCAACCATGTGAACATCTTCCACTAACAATTTCGGGAGATATTTCCGATGTATGTTGAGATGTGCATGTGCATGTGGGGAGTTTGTGAGCAGCAAATGTGATGTCATTGGTGAGAATTCATGGGATGTTTTCATTGGACAAAGTTCTTTCCATGTATTATAGATTTTTCTTTAATTTTTTATAGGAAAAATCTATGAACCCTTATTTATATTATTGAATATTCGATTGCAATTCGGATTCGATTCGGATCCTTATGAATCCGATGGAAAAGGTTCGATTTGAATTCGAATATAGGGGACGGAATCACGGGAATCAAATTATGTGCCTATGGATATATCCGATTATGTTCTTTTGAGCAGAAAACCGAAAACCTATTATCCGATTCGATTCGATCCGTTTGCAATTCCACTCTCAAGTCTCAAAGCTTCTCGCACCCATTCGAGAACCAGTAATCCATCCACAATCCATACACTACGTGAACAGTACATAGCAGTCTGCACTTTGCACGGCAGTTCACAAGTCACAACCGACCCTTCCACCATTAATGGCCTCTCCTTTATCGTTCCTATGTGCGTCTCTCTCTCCACAGTCGTTATGGATATCGCAAAAATCAACCCACCTTTGCCGCCATTGTCTTCCAGCGGTCTCAATTCCCTCGACAAGCTCTTCTATCTCTCACCAGCCATTTCGAAGGAAAAAGAATAACATCCTCTCACCTCTCATCATTACTAAGGTCCCCAACTCAAGTCGATGTGCAACGACCAGAGCCCAGTTGAACTTTCCTCTCATTTCCCCTCAAGACCAATGGGGAACATGGACAGCTCTCTTTGCCACGGGCGCCTTCGGTATCTGGTAATCTCTGTTGAAATATTCACCCGATTGTATGTCTGGGGTTCTTACTCTTCCTATTTGTTTGATTTTCTTCAATTTCTTGGGGGATTGGGATTATGGGATTGAAGGTCCGAGAAGACCAAAGTGGGGAGCACATTGAGTGCTGCCCTGGTGAGCATACTGGTTGGGCTTGCGGCTAGTAATCTCGGAATCATACCTTACGAATCTCCAGCTTATTCGATAGTGATGGAGTATCTGCTCCCCATGGCTGTTCCGTTATTGCTGTTTAGAGCGGACTTGCGTCGTGTGGTACACTCAACAGGAACATTGCTCTTGGCTTTCTTGCTTGGATCAGGTCATACTAGTTTACATTTCAATTCCCTTCTCTTTTCTACTCATTGACTTGTTCAAAGCATCACTGTGTTATCGTTTTCTTTTTTTTTTTCTTGAAATGACAAATTGGGAGTTATGTGCTTGGAAAATTGTGGTTTGGTATAACTGAAAGTTTGTACCAAATAAAATGTCTGTTTGAATTTAGCTTGATGACTTGTTGCTGCACATATTCATACACAGAGAAGATAAAAGCAAGCTGTCATTTTGTCATATGCTCCAAGTTAAACACCATAGTAGGTTGTATCTTAAAATGAATTTGGAAAACAGGGTGCTCATCATAAGGATAATGATCCGCAAAGTTCTTAATTGAGAAAACAGGGTGCTCACCATAGTAGGTTGTATCTTATATGAGCTCTTCCAGAGCAGATGATGGATGTACATATAACATTATGCAAAGATAAAATCCAGCTTGAGAATACCAAATTAAACCCTCACCATCTCAACGCCTAAGTAATTTTCTTTCTAACCAATTACACTTGTAAGGGGTTTACGGTTAACTTAACTCTAAACCATAAATAAGCAAGTGACGTAACATTCTTCATGCTATGACATCAGCCTGTGTCCTCAGGATTGGGGGTCATAAATTCGTCTTTCATTGAGCACCAGGTCTCCTATGTGGTATCCTCGGGTGGCATATGAGTCTACTGCACCAGCCACTATATTTCAGCGCAGTTGTTGCACTTCACAATCCTAGAGTTTGATGCTGCTAAAGTCTTGTGCCATCCTATCAATACAATGAGGAACTTTAAAACAGATTTATACAATTATAGTGCAAAGAACTAAATAGTAAATACAGATGATATGACATAGTGATGTTTTAAAGTTCCTTCTGTCATCCTTTGGCCATAAGGATGAGATGGATGCAAAATAAGCATGCTTAGTGGCGTAGCCAGGAATTTTTTCTAGTGGGGTCATACAATAACTTAAGCTTCATAAATGTCAAAAACTCAAAATGTATTTTATTATTATTATTATTATTAAATTCCCGATTAGTACCCTGTACTTTGGGTCTAGTGCCACTTTGGTCCCTGAACTTTCAAAACATGTCAATTTAGTACCTACCATTAACCAGCCGCTAACCAGCCGTTAAGTGGCAATTGAAAAGACAAATGCCCTTCAAGTGACATCTAATTTTCTTTATGAACCACCCAAACATTGACAAAAAATAAACAGTCCCAAATCCTTGCCTCTTCTATTCAAGAAAGTTGGGGCCACCAGAATGCCCACTGAGACGTGACCCCAACTTTCTTGAGTGGAAGAGAAAAGGATTTGGGACTGTTCATTTTTTTGTCAATGTTTAGATGGTTAATAAAGAAAATTAGATGACACTCGAAGGGCATTTTTGTCTTTTCAAATGTCACTTAACAGCTGGTTAATGGCTGGTTAAGCGGCAGGTACTGGATTGACACGTTTTGAAAGTTCGGGTACTGAATTGCTGCGTTTTAAAGTTCGGGTACTGAATTGTTGTGTTTTAAAGTTCGGGGACCGAAGTGGCATTATTATTATTATTACATTTTCAACTGCCCAAGTTGCAGCTCATTGGAGGACTCTGTGGCCGTTTGGGACACACAATGACTTCTGGCATTGTATGAGCCAAGAAACCCAGAAAATAGTGAAGCCCTGTTTGGTTAAATCCGGAAAGCTGAAAATAGGCTTATATGGGCCAAAAATCAACTTTCCGGTGAAGCTATCATAGGTAGCTTCTTGGAAGCAGCTCTGTCAATGCAGCTCAATCACCACATAAGCCCTACCAAACAGGCTCTTTATATATGTAGTCTAAAAGTCAATTAGTCTAAAGTCCAAATAAAATGCCTAAATTAACCCCACACTCATATTTTCATTTAATTCTACTGGGGTCAATATGGGAAAATGGACTGAAAAGCCTGAAATAATACATGAATTTCATGCTTCTTTTGGACTTCAATGGGGTCAATCTACCCCACTCAAATGCATGTAGTTCCACCCTTGAGCATGCTTGGACAGTCTAGGGTGCAAAATGATCATACCTGGACAGCCTAATGACTACTACAAAAACCATTCACCATAACACAAAGGTAGGCAATATATGAAAATGAAATCTGTAGAGAACACTGATGTGGGCCCCACAGCTACGGTCCCACTGTGTTCGTAGGGTAGAAGGTGTTCTAGTCTTCCTAGGGTTAGCTATTGGTCATTTAGTTGTTTCAGTTGTTATTTATTTCAGTCTTTTTTGCTCTATTTGTTATGTA
>NW_010729088.1:338664-349603 GCF_000365185.1 Nelumbo nucifera
AGATTCGGGTCCACCAGGCCGACATCCACAAGACGGCCTTTAGGACCCACGATGGCCATTATGAGTTTTTGGTTATGCCTTTTGGACTCACCAACGCCCCCTCCACCTTTCAGGCCCTCATGAATGACATCTTCAGGCCATTCCTAAGGTGATTTATTCTGGTGTTTTTCGATGATATTCTGGTGTACAGCAGGGATTGGGACACACATATGGAACATCTGAAACTCACCCTCACAACTCTAAGGGGGCACCAGTTACATGCTAAAATGACAAAGTGTTCCTTTGGACAAGGACAAATTCAATACTTAGGCCATGTGGTTGCAGCAGGTCGGGTCATGGTAGACCCAGAAAAGGTAGACGCCATCCAGAAGTGGCCCAAGCCCACTACTGTAAAGGTTCTGTGGGGCTTTCTTGGGCTTACCGGATATTATAGGCGCTTCATTAAGGGGTATGGGCTTATGCCGCCCCTCTAACGCGTCTATTAAAGAAGGATTCCTTCAGTTGGACTGATAAAGCCCAACGGGCTTTTGAAGATTTGAAGACAGCAGTTTCTAGCCCTCAAGTCCTCACTCTTCCAGACTTCTCTTAGCCCTTTGAAATAGAATGTGATGCGTCGGGTGTAGGAGTAGGGGCCGTCTTGATGCAGAAGGGGTAGCCCATTGCTTATTTCAGCAAGGCTCTCTCAGCAGCTCACCAAAATTAGTCCACTTATGTCAAAGAAATGATGGCTGTGGTAATGGCAGTGCAAAAGTAGCGTGCATACCTATTGGGGCGCCAATTTGTTATAAGGACAGACCAACGAAGTTTGAAGTACATAGCAGAGCAAAGGGTGCACACCCCGGAGCAGCAAAAATGGCTTAGTAAACTGATGGGCTTTGATTACCTCATAGAATATAAGCTGGGGCTCGCAAACAAAGTAGCTGATGCCTTGTCACGAGTAGAAGAGTTAGCCCATCTGACCTGCTCTCAGCCCAGCTTCCCTTTGTTTGAAGCTATACGGCGAGAAACCAGGTCTAATCCGCAGTTGCAGGTCATTAGAGATAAGTGGAGGCGAGACCCTTCACAAGTTGCTGGTTACCAAGTTGTGGGGCCTGATCTTTTCTTTAGGGGTCGGTTTGTTGTTGCCCAGAATTTGGCCCACAAAGCTGAACTTCTAAGGTTGTTTAATGACTCTGCCTTCGGAGGGCACTCAAGGGTGCTACGGACCCTAAAGAGGCTCAACAGTCACTATCATTGGGTAGGAATGCGTAAGGATGTATTGCACTATGTATCCGAATGCCAAACCTTCCAACAGCAGAAATACTTGTCACAGTCTCCTGCTGGCCTTCTACAACCCCTTAAGATTCCAGATAAAGTGTGGGAAGACCTTTCCATGGACTTCATCACGGGTCTTCCTCGTTCTGCAGGAAAGGAGGTTATCATGGTAGTGGTTGACCATCTCACCAAGTACAGCCATTTTTCTGCATTACCTCACCCTTACACTGCAGCAATGGTGGCTGACATCTTCATCAGGGACGTCGCCAAGCTGCATGGAACCCCAAGATCCATTGTCTCAGATCGGGACCCTGCTTTCCTGAGTTCATTCTAGAAGGAATATTTTCAGCTGCAAGGAACCCAACTGCACCCCTCCACGAGTTATCACCCGCAGATTGATGGGCAGACTGAAGTTCTTAATCGTTGCTTGGAAGCCTACCTTAGATGTTTCATAGGGGAAAAGCCTCGACAGTGGGCTCACTGGCTTCCGTGGGCAGAGTACTGGTACAATTCGACTTATCAGTCGGCTGCTAGAATGACACCCTTCAAAGCTCTATATGGCAGAGAACCTCCTCTTATATTACCTTATGAATATGAGTCATCCAAGGTGGTAGAAGTAGAGACCCGTCTACTTGTTAGAGACGAGATTCTTAGATTGCTTAAGTCCAACCTGACAAAAGCCCAACAGCGAATGAAGGCCCGCTATGACACTCACCACCGCCCATTAGAATTTTAGGTGAGTGACTTCGTTTACCTTAAGCTCCAACCTTACCGTCAGATCTCGGTAGTAAGACGGGCTTGGCACAAGCTAGTACCCAGGTATTATGGGCCTTATAAGGTTCTGATGAGAGTGGGCCTTGATGCTTATCGGTTGGACCTCCCTGCAACCTCAAAGCTTCATCCAGTGTTTCACATCTTACTTCTTAAGAAGGCGGTGGGAAATCATATACCTGTCTCACCCAACTTACCCCAATTCACTGAAGAAGGGGACATTGACACGGAGCCTATCAGAATTGTGGATTTTCGTTGGGTTCGTCGAGGTGGTCAGGTTGTGCCAGAAGCCAAGGTAGAATGGGCTGGGCTTCCTCCAGATGTTGCCACTTGGGAACCTTATCTGAGGCTGAACGAGAGGTTTCCAAACCTAGACCTTGAGGGCAAGGTCAATGCTAAGGGGGGAGGAATTGTTGGGACCCAAACACTCCCTCCGAACCCAACTGTAGGAGTGGAGCAGGCCTCCACCAAACAGCATTTCACTAGAAGACAGAGAGGCTAGCGTGACACATGGCAGAGCTTCCTAGAGTTAGTTACACTCGGAGCCTCCCAGAGTTAGTTACACTACCACCAGAAGATATTCTCTCCATGATTGCATACATGTAGGCCAGCTATATAAGGCCCTGATCATGTAATAAGTGGCGTGAATGAATATCCCTTTCATCTCTCTCTGAGTCATTTTCTTCCTACCTTTCCCCTCCCCCCCATTTTCTGTTTCAGGAGGTTAAGCCACCCTCGAAGGGGCTTCCGAGGTGAGCGGTAACTCATCATATAGGATCTGTTCCACATGTACCACATCGCCCATGTAACCTACATGATAACCATAGTAGGTTGAGCAGGCCATGAAAAAACTCTGGAATCAAGTTATGGACCAAAAAGAAAAAGCAGCACTATGATTGCACATGCACATCTTCAAGGAACTTGATTCCCATATTTTGCAAGGCTACTTTGGGTTCTGTGTTATTTGCTGGGTTTCGGTTCCTAGACTCTGCTACCTGAGCCATGCCTGTTTAATAGGTCAGTATGGCATCATCTGTATTACCTTCCAGAAATCTCAACCATCAACCCTCATTAGATACAAAGTGATTTCATTATATCTAAGTTGTATTTCTCTTTCCAGTTTGACATGAGAAATATGGTTTTGTCATGTTAAAGAACTATATTGACTAAATTCTAAGAGCATTTTGATAATTTATTTTTCTGTCTTTCTCTGAGTAATTAGGTTCAGTTTGTTCTTTTTAGCTATCTTGTAAATTAAAGTGTTTGGTGGTGGGTGGGCTAAAACTGAGGTCCTGAATATTCTATTAGATAAATTTGAGTTGTATTTTTGTATTCTTTGGATTCTTCCTGGATTTTAATGATTTTTGGTGGTTCACTTTTAATGTTCTTGCTTACATGTCTTGGTTTCTTGGATGGTTTGATTGAATAGTTCTTTTTCTTATGTTCTTTGTGACTAACGATGGAGTTTTGTCCTTGATTTTCTGTAGCTGTTAACTATGTTGCTATTTCGGAGGCTCTTGGCATTACTCCCTCAGTTTTGGCTGCTGGACTAGCTGTGGACAATGTTGTTTGTGCTGTATATTTTACATTACTCTTTGTGCTATCATCTAAAATACCTCCTGAAAGTCTGAGATCAACTAAGGTGCATCATGAATGTTGGTCTCTCTCTCTCTCTCTCTCTATGTGTGTGTGCACATTTAACTGTTCTTTGGTCATATTTCCACCAATGTCTCCATCTATGATGTACTTCAAATTCTTACTGAGATTAGATATGTTTATAGGTTGCTGAAAGTATTATCCCTTTACATTTTTCAATGCATTAAACTTCTTCCTGTTTTGGTTGTTAGCTGCTTGATATTTTTTGGTGCAATGATATACCTGTTTTGGGTATTAAACCTATTTAGGCATAAGGCTGCTGCTCGTGTTACTATAAAATGATCTGATTATGTTATTTGAAAATCTTGATAACCAGATACCTTTTTCAAAAGTTAATAGTGTGATCTGTAATTTCTGATTAAAAATTATGATAAAAGAGGACATTTTTAATGATATTTTCTGATAAAACTTCTTAATGTTGGTAGCTGGTCTGATGGATACGAAGTCTGCGGCCAGAAACAAGCTCCCTGTACTACAAACTGTTACTGCTCTTGCCATGGCCTTCTTCATCTGCAAAACTGGCACTTATCTGACAAAGTTATTTGCAATTCAAGGAGGTAGCCTTCCATGTATAACAACAATTGTGGTAATTTTGGCAACTTTATTTCCCGCACAATTTGGCTACCTTGCACCTGCTGGTGAGGCTGTTGCTCTGATCCTGATGCAGGTAAATTAACTTTTTATCAAAGTATCTGGGATGAAGTCAATGGGGCCATATGATCATCCTGTTTTAAGCAGGACAGCGCAACTATTCTTGCTATGAAAATGTGTTCTTTTTACATGCTAAATTTCTTTATTAACCTCATATGTTTTTTACTTTACTGAGATTTTTTCTCCTCTTAAACTTTTAAAAGACAAGGTCCAAGTATTAGTAATATCCTTACAAAGACAATGGCGATATACCAACAAAAAATCTACAACAAATTAGTGCAATCAGGTTTCTCATCACCAAATGAATTATTATGAATATAGATTTGTACTTTTGAGGAGCTTTATTTTTTAAAGTTTCAAAACTTAGATGAAGCTAACCAAAATATTCTAGCAAGAAATTTGGTAAAACTGCATTACCATCAGTTGCTAAATGGAGAACAACAAATATTTTGAGATGTTAATTGAAGGTCAAACTACGAGGATTAGTAGCTTGCAGTTTGCTTGCCTAGTTTTAATCATCTAAAATTATGAAAGAACAAAAACAACAGATAGAGAAATCATTACAAAATAAGGAAGCGCTACCTATCTGAAAAAACATGTTTGAAGTGAGAAAAAAACAAAAAAAGTAAATTGTTGTTGTTACTTTTGTAGAGAAAGTGAGAAGATCTAGCCTCAGGGCTATTTCTGTGCTTTTACTTCTTTTGTTGTACATCCATTTTCTGTACTCTTTCTTTTGTACACTAAGGGCAGATTTGTCCTTTTGCTTTCTTTAATATAAAGATCTTTTTTAGGGTGTCGACAGTCACAAGGTGACACACCCACCAAACTGTTTGTTATTTTCTCTCTTCTATTTCTGCCATTTTGACTTGACTCTGACATGGTATCAGAGCAGGTCATGATCTGATCTGCATATAGTATCTTTTCAATCATCTCTGTTTCTGTTGTCTCAAGAACTCTCTAACTGAGTGTCTTTGAATCTTCTTCCTAGAGAAGCTTCAGATCTGAACTTTATAGATCATTTCTCTGGACTGTTGCGTCATCAGATTTCTCCTTCTTCTTGGATCTCCTTGTAGAGACATCAGATCAGCCTGAAATCTTAGATCTAGTTTCGTCCAGAGCAGATCTACTGAATCCTTTTGGTTTGGTTTGCATCAATTTTGATTTTGAAGGGTTTCAATCCACTTTTCAGTTCGGCAGAATACTACAGTTACCTTTTTTGGACCTCGGCTGAATTCTATCATCTGGTTCGAATTTTATTGATTTCCTGGAAGTGTGCATTGCTGTCTTTTGTCCTTCAATGGCATCAGAAAGGATGGAGGTTCTTCCTATTAAATTCAATGTCACAAACTATGCTTTATGGAAGTTTAACTTTCAATTCCATGTCAAAGTCAAGGGTCTTTGAGGATATCTGGATGGTTCTGTAGCTAAACCTGATGATTCTGTAGCTAAACCTGATGATTCAGATATTAAGGGTCTTAATCAGTGGAAGATTGACAATGCAAAAATTGCATCATGGATCCTAGGATCAGTCAAAACTGACATGGCAATCCCTATGAGAGGGTACAAGACTGCCCATGAAATGTACGAGTACCTTGAGAAAGTTTATCAGCAATCGAACACCTCTAGATAGTACCAAATAGAGGTTGACATCTTCTCATATTATCAGGGAGAAAGGAAAGTCCAGGAATACTATGCAGGGTTTATTAACCTCTGGACAGAGTATGAGTTAGTATACATGGGAAAGGATCCGTTGGACTGTTGGATGAAGTATATGAAGAAACACTTTGATAGAAGATTATGCATTTTCTAATGCATCTCAGGCCTGAGTTTGAAGTTGACAGATCTAATGTCCTGAGCAAAGGAATACTTTCTGACTTAGGGCCTGTTTGTTTCCTCTTAACTCTTATCTCTTAAGAGGAATCTTTTAACTGTAAGAGAAAAATGGTTGTTCGTTTCCTCTTATCTCTTAAAGTGCAATCAGACAACTTTTTGTTTTCTAATGATACCCCCAAAAAAGACAAACAAAACTTCTCATATATGAGGTCAAAATGGATATTTGATAATTTTCATAATTTAGAATTCAGAACAACATTCTCTGCATTCAGAGTTTAGAGGAAAGAAAAGTTCACCAATACCAATATACCTCTTAATGTAATTATTGTACTTTCAAATTCAGACCCTTAGATACTATTCTTCTGAGAGCTAAAACTAGATTTGCTACATAGACCACTCTTGATGGGAGTAAAGATTCCAACATTGATACTGTCTTCCTGGCAACAAAACCGAAAGAGAAGGACTTCTCTAAAGTACAGTGCTATGAATGTAAGGAGTTTGGGCATGTTGTCTCCCATTGCAAGAAAAAGAATACATGCACTTATTGCAACCAGTTAGGCCATATCATTACTGAATGCCTTACTCGGCCTCAGAAAAGTGGTGGATCAAATCAAAAGAAAGGAAGCTACAAGGTCTATCAGACTACTGTAGATGGATCAGATACCTTCTCTTACATTACTTCTGTGGCTGTCCAAAATGACACCTCTGGTGGCATGTCTGAAGAACGGATTCAACAGCTTATGTCCTCAGCCTTCTTTGCTATTGACCTGTCTGGTAAGTCACCAACCTATTGTCCTTCACCAAATCACCTTTGGTATATTGACTCAGGAGCCTCTAACCATATGACAGGGGTCACACTCGGTCAGTATCCCATCCCAATAAACACATTATCACCTGCAAATGGTGAAAAATTAGATATACTTGGCTGTGATGATTTGTATTTATCTACCTCTAAGTCATCTTTATTTCATTTATCCAAAACTTTATTTGTACCTAAGCTCACCACCAATTTAATTTCTGTTGGCCAACTTGTAGAGGAAGGTAACACTATCTCATTCACTTCTGATGCAAGGTTCAAAGTATCAACATAGGGCGTATCGGCCTGTATCGGTACATTTTTTTTGTTTTATTTATTTTTTTTTAAATTGATTTAGAGGGGTCAATTTAAGGCCCGACTACCCTTTGAACCGTGTCTGACCCGATACAACCCCTGGAGGGGCGTATCGGTAAGCCATCGACACAATACGTATCGGCCGATACGGGCTGATACGTATCGATACTTTGAACCTTGTTCTGATGTTTGCTTTCTACTACTTTGTGGGCATAGACTAGGACGACTATTTGCTTCGGAGTTTGAGAAGAATAAGGTTGCACCCGTTTCTACTACTTCTGGTTTGCTTTCTACTACTTCTGGTTTTAAGTCCTTTAATTGTAATAATGATTGGCATGTGTAGCATAAACACCTTGGCCATCCGTTTTCTAAGAAACTTGATCAGTTATTTGCTTTTGGTAGTTTACTTGTTTCTGCTATTTCCTTTAAGAATGTTAATAAAGATTGCATTACTTGTGGTTTATGTAAGATTTATATTTTATCTTTTCCTTCTCACTCTAAGCATGCTACAATTCCTTTTCATTTAATACATAGTGATGTTTGGTCGTTTCCTGTTGTCTCATGGTTAGGTTATAAGTACTTTGTAAACTTTATCGATGACTGCACCCGTTTCACTTGGGCTTATTTTCTTTGAAAGAAATCTGAAGTTTATTATGTATTTAAGCACTTTCATGCTTATGTTACTACCCAATTTGATGCCCGAATATGTGTGCGTTCACCTTCCACCTCATTAGCACACAAAGGTAACTACACAAGCGGTTTTGTGTGCCTTTATGGGTTACAATTCTGAACATAAATGATTCCTTTTCTATGATCCTTCGGTCTGTCGTATTCGAATATCTCGTAATGTAGTTTTCTTTGAGAGTGTCTTTTTTTGAACATATTGTAAAATTTAGCTCCTTCCACTCCCTTGTTGCATAGTTTTGACTCTACAAGTACCTCAAGCATACCAATATCACCTCTGTAACAACTCCAGACCTACTTTAGGAAGCAACAGTCTTCTTCAGTCTCAATGCCCCCCCTCCGCTCCACCACCAGTTGTTGATCCAGTCACTCCAATTGCCCCAGTAAGTGCATTTGATCCTCCACTTGAACCCACTGTACCCACTTTATGTCATTCTTCTAGAATTTCTTGCCTACATGACCACTATGGTTTTTCACCTGACCATCTTCTCTGCTGTTTTATCTACCACAGACATTCCCAGATCTTACCAGCAGGCTGTAGTAGAACTATACTGGAAATATGCCATGAATTCTAAGATCCGAGCCCTTCTTGAGACTGGAACCTGATGGGAGCCTAGATAGATACAAGGCTAGGTTGGTTGCACAAGGCTATAAACAAGAATATGGGATAGACTATGAGGAGACGTTTGCTCCTATAGCAAAAATGACCACTATACAACTTCTGATGGCTATATCTGCAGCCAAACAATGGACAATCCATCAGATGGACGTAAAGAATGCTTTCCTCCATGGGGAGTTGAAGGAGATAGTCTATATGAAGCCCCTTCCTGGATATTGTACAGACCCACAACTTATTTGTCATTTGAAGAAGTCACTCTATGGCTTGAAGCAAGCTCTTAGAGCCTGGTTTGAGAAGTTCAGATCTGTTATCACTGATACAGCCTTTATCCAGAGTTCTTCAGATGATTCTTTATTCATTTTAAGGTGGAAGCAGGGAGTGGCGATCTTATTTCTTTATGTCGATGATAAACTCATTATAGGGGATGGTGTAGAAGGAATTGCTAAGCTGCAACAGTTACTCAGTAAATCCTTTAAGATGAAGGACTTGGGGCGTTTGACATAGTTCTTAGGGCTTGAAGTGAGCTGAAACTCTCGGGGCTATTTTGTTAACCAACAAAAGTATGTGGCCAGTTAAACTGGTCAATCTCAGTGACTCCAAGATTGTGGATACGCCACTAGAACTGAATTTGAAACTCAGCAAAGATGATGGTTTTTTTTTTTCTAGAAGATCCTGTTCTTTATCGTCAACTAGTGAGGAGTTTAATCTATCTCACCATGACTCAGTCGGATATATCATATCTAGTTCAACTGGTGAGCCAGTTTGTGTCTTCTCCAAGACAACCTCATTTATGTATAGTTCATCGGATTATTAGATATGTACGAGGCACCTTATCACGTGGGATATTTTTCTCCTCTTCATCCCCCATTAACCTTATGGCTTATACGGATGCTGATTGGGCTAGATACCCTAACACCCGACGGTCCACTACCGGTTGGTGTGTATTCTTAGGCAACTCCCTTATCTCGTGGAAGTGCAAGAAACAACCTACTGTATCAAAATCTTCCACTGAAGTTGAGTATAGAGTTATGTCTTTCGTGTGTAGTGAAATCATATGGCTTCGGGCTCTTCTACTTGAAATACTTAATGAACCATCACCGTTTGTTCCTCTCTATGCAGACAATGTCAGTGCAATCAAAATTGCCTCCAACCCTGTCTTCCATGAGCACACCAAACACATAGAAGTTGATTGCCACTTCATCTGTGATCTCCTTCTTGAGGGTGTTATATCTCTTCCTCATGTCTCTTCTGTGCTCCAACTGTCTGACCTATTGACAAAAGCAATGACTCGGGCTTGGCATCTATTTCAAATAGACAAACTGATGCTTATTCCTAGGCATCAGTTTAAGGGGGAGTGTAGAGACAGTAAGAAGATCTAGCCGCAAGGCTATTCTTGTACTTTTACTTCTTTTGTTGTACATCTATTTTTTGTACTCTTTCTTTTGTACACTAAGGGAAGATTTGTCCTTTCACTTTCTTGAATATAAATATCTCTTTTAGGGTCTCGATAGTCACAAGGTGACACACCCACCAAACTATTTGTTCTTTTCTCTCTTCTATTTCTGCCTTTTCGATTTGACTCTTACAGCTTTCACCAAAAGCATTTTTTTATCATTATCATCTAAAACTTGTTAAAACTGTTATTGTTTTGCACTTTTGTCAGGCAAGTCCTGTTTTGCCACTCTACTTGATCACACCAACCCTTGCTGATATACATTATAAACTTTTGAGAAGATTCCAGCTAGCTAAGGTAGTAAAGTCTAGGAGGCAGGAGTATGTATAATAGATGTGGATTCAAAACCCCCGAATGCAAACACAACTCCTGACCTGCTTTGTTCACCAAAAAGAGAATGAAAAAAAGAAGGTATTATAAGAAACGCCATCTCAACAATTCACCTGCTATAAGCATGATGCTTTTCCCTGGTGTTGTGAATGAATTTAGTTTCAGATCATGTTAGCCCAAGGTAAGACTTTTGGAGAAGGGGCAGTAGTCTTACAAAGAGGACAATCGATGATACTGCTGCCTGCTGGTAAAGATTTCCGGGTTGTTTCTAACCTGGAGAAGCAACTGGGGACTCGACAGAGGGGGGAAGCAATAGAGAACTAGTCTGATTCCACTGTATTGCGATAAAAACATTGAGAGGAAGGTAATAAAATCAGGAAGTATCTCCTTTGAGGAAGCAGTTAAAAAAGATGTAGAGATTGACAAAAGCCTGGGTCTGTTTTTCTGGGGTGGTGAGGAATTTGCTAGGTGATATAATTCAGGTCTGCCTTAGAGTTCAGCCTGACTGAGTTCAGTTATGTAGAAGAAGAAAGAGTGATAAAGAAAGAGAGAAAGAGAGAAAGAGAGAAAGAGAGAA
>NW_010729088.1:364149-386330 GCF_000365185.1 Nelumbo nucifera
AACTCGGGAAACACTATTTTGGGCTGATCTGTAATTGTGTTTTAGTATATGTACATTTTGCTTTAGATTCTGTGTCTTAAGATTTTATATGCTTCATGTTTGGAGAGGCGGCATCTTGCGCCTTCCCAAGGGACTGATTATGTAATTTCTTTCTGATTTAATGGAAATATGATATTTTATCTATCAAAAAAAAGGGAAGATTAGGGCCCTGGTTTCCCGCTAGGTTTGCTGATACTCGTGTTGCGGTTGTATCAGTTGCAAAGCTGTCCGGTTTTTTGATCCTAGAGGTGTTATCATTCTTTTTTGTTTTTTAAGTCTTGTAGTTGGTGGAGGTTTGAAGTCAGTAGTCATGTTATCTCTTGGGTGATAGCTTATCACCTTCCTTGTGTTCTTTTTATTTTAAAGAAATTTTTATTTTACTTTTCAAAAAAAAGGACTTGGAAAAACCACAAAATTTCCCTTGTTTTCTGAACCTGGAATATGAAATGTTTCATGATAACCTGATACTTTGGATTTTGGAAATTTCACAACAGGTCTTCTTTGCTGTGGTGGGTGCAAATGGGAGTGTATGTGATGTTATCAATACTTCTCCCAGCATTTTATTGTTTGCTCTGCTCCAAGTATCCATCCATCTCATGGTGATCCTTGGACTTGGAAAGCTACTACGATTTGACCAGAAGCTGTTGCTGTTGGCATCAAATGCCAATATTGGAGGCCCTACAACAGCATGTGGGATGGCCACAGCAAAAGGATGGGACACTCTGGTTGTTCCTGGGGTTCTTGCCGGAATATTTGGAATTGCTATTGCAACTTTTCTCGGTATTGGGTTTGGATTGGTGGTTCTTAAGAATATATAAACATCTCAAATGTTGCACAATTTTGATATTGAAAGTTCTTTTTTATTTAATTATTGATAAGAAAGGATTAGTGTTCAAGTAGATTGAAAACTTACGTTGTATATGGATCCATCATTAACAAATGAAAGTACATGCAACACTCATTGTTTCCAACGATTAACCTTTCATTGGATTTGTGTGTATGTATTCTTTTTCAATTAAAAATTAAACGGCTGCATCTCTGAGCAGTACAAGTTCTTTTCCTTTCTCCTTGTTGACATTGAACAGTTACTTTAGTGTACTTTTTTTTCTAAAAAAAATCATAAAGGGAAGAATATTTTAAATTTGTATTTTCTATGAATTTTCGAATTTTCTAATTTCATTTGTATTTTCTGACCTTCCTTTTTTTTGAAGATATAGATTTTTGGTGGGTTGAGTTTAGTTCAGTTGTATATTGATAGAAGGGCCTGTCAATCACTTGACTGGGCTAGACTGTCAAGCAGCCAAGATTGTGGCAAAACCCAGACCAAGTTTGTGCAGGCCACTCGAATTTGATTAAAGCTATGACTACTGGCTAAGTGGCTATTACCAGCAGCAAAGCAATACATAAAGGTGCTTAGATGCTTTTTGGTTTAGGAATTAAGTAGGGATAGAATGAAGCAAAGCATTTCTATTAAAAAAAGTAATTTTAATTTTCGTTTTTTGGTTGCCAAGGATGATGGAGTTGCGTTGGCAGTGCGGGTCTTCTCTTAACCCCGCTTGGACAAGCCATTAGAGTTTTACTTCATTAATTTGGGAATTTTATAACTTTTTTGTTCAACAGTTTGGCCTTTTAACAAGTGTTTTTCCTCTCTCTTGCTGATTGCTTGTATCCTCTCCATTGTAATCTGAGCAATTTATGAATGAAATTTGTCTTTTCTGGCTTCAAAACAAGTGATTAACTTGATGGGTTGTTTTTGATTGTGTTGTGAATACACACTTGTATAACGGGCTATTTGACCAATCGTGAATGAACGCGCCAGTATAAATTTATACACATGGGACTTATCGGATGTTCTATATCCCATTGTGAAATAGGGGAATATCAAACAATCTTGAGTCAACGTAATTTATGGATGAGTTGGAATTGATTTTCAAATTTGGAGCTCTATAAATTCAATTCTATCAATACGACGACCTTCACAGTGTATTGTGGAATGAAAGCAGGAAATCAGTAAAAGGTTCGATGGAAAGTCTGCACAGCTGAGAGCTATCCCTTGGCCTTGATGAAAGTTTTTGGGCCGAATAAGGATGGGTTACTCAGTTCCTGACAGAATGCACCCCACACGTGCCTCACAGCACATCCACTCCTTCCAATGCACGCTGAGATGTGCATGTGGGATGTGGGGTTTATGGTCCGTGGGGAGCCAATCTGAATTCTTGCCCGACCGAGCAATGCCAGCATCACAGGCCTCGTACAGCACGGAAACAAAGCGTGAATTTCTAACGCGTTTCACTTTTATCATATGGACCCTCCAACTCCAAGTTCCTGAGCTCCAACAGAAAAATTCCAATCCAACAGTTTCTTGGAGTTGAAAAGGACATCCTCCTCCAAAACTTTGTCTACTTTCAGAGTGACGACTGACGATTGACTATTTGCCAATGATTGAACAGATCTCTCTCTGTGACTCTGTCTCCAATTTCGATCTTCGACTCAACTCAACTGCACAGACAGCTGATTTGATGTCATCTCGTCGGAGGTTCCCTCTCTCTCTCTCTCTCTCTCTCTCTCTCTCTCCATCTCGGTGCCCGACCCAAGTAGCCCTAGCACGTACCAGTTAGCACCGAGACGGAGAGTAACGCCCAACTAATCAATCCATTCATCGTTAATGGCGTCCTCGTTATCGTTTCTATGCACCACTTATTCTCCATCTTCGTTACTCATCTCGCCAAGATCAATCCTCTACTCCCGCCATATTCTTCCAACGGTCTCAACGACCACAACTACCTCTGCCATTTCTCAGCAACAGCAACCATTTTCCTCAACATACAAAACATTCCTTTCACCTTCCACTTTCCCTAAGGGGAATCCTGATTTGAACCGATCAGTAAAGACCAAAGCTCAATTAAGCTTCCCTCTCATTTCTCCTAAGGACCATTGGGGAACATGGACTGCTCTCTTCGTTTCCAGCGCTTTCGGTATCTGGTAATTATCTTGTTATCTTCAAGTGTTCTGCCTAGAGTTTGGGATTTTGATTCTTCCAATTCGTGATGTATATATATTCTACCTCTCTCTCTCTCTCTCTCTCGTTTAACTTTTGTTTGATTTGGGCCTTGGGGGGCTTTGGAGTCGAAGGTCGGAGAAGACCAAAGTCGGGAGTGCTCTGAGTGGCGCACTGGTAAGCACTCTGGTTGGGCTTGGAGCGAGCAATCTCGGGATTATATCTTGCGAAGCTCCGGCGTATTCGCTCGTGATGGAGTATCTGCTCCCTATGGCTGTTCCATTGTTGTTATTTAGAGCCGACTTGCGTCGTGTCATACTCTCGACCGGCACATTACTCTCAGCATTCTTGCTTGGATCAGGTATTACTTGTCTACACTGCAATTATTTTTTCTTTCTCTTTCTGCTAGATTAAATTGTTCATGAAGCTTTATCTTCGATTGAATTCTACAATGAGGGAAAAGCCTGTCATGCTCTACCATGACCTGCGCTTTTAACAAGATAAAATGATGCAATATATAATTTTGCATGACACATGGAGGAAAAAAAATCAGCGCTTAAAACTGCCATGCTCTATCATGTTTTATAGAAATATTATCACATTAATCATGTTATGAATATCATATAATTCATATTTGTCTTTCTGTTTATTATTCGAATAGCCTGGTATTTATAGAATAATTGGGTCTGAGATGCTAACAAGCAGGAGGTAAGGCATACTTCCAGTCTATATTATTAACTATCCTTTGTTTTCTGGTTAAGTGGTGGTTGCCATGGCTTGTGAGTTGTGATATACATTGTAATTGAAAAATTCAATGTTTTCTCTTCATGCTTTATTACATAAAATGACACAAGCATAAAAGTAAACTGACAAATTACAGCCTCCAATACAATTACAATGGCCTTGTAGATTAATATGAGGTATAATATAGAATATTAACTTATCGTCTTTTACAGGAATGGACTTGGCAATTTATATTTTAAGCAATGCTAATATCACAGGAGTGAGCACCATGGAGGTCCTTAAATCACGAAAAGAGAAAACATAAATAAGGGTCATATGTGCATATTATTGTGAGGTGTTGCATTTTTTCCCTCTGTGATTTAAGGCCTACATACACTCGTTCCCTTGACATAAGCATTGTTCCTTGGTTTTTCTAAAAGACATCTTGTTTTTTTTTTTTAAATCTTCTCCCCTTTATTCAAGAACCTGTTCTTTTCATACATACAATGGATTAGGGTTTTACTTTAAGTTAATGTATCCTTTCTGTTATGACAGTTGCAACAACAATTGGAACAATAGTGGCATATCTAATGGTGCCAATGCGATCACTTGGTCATGATAATTGGAAGATAGCTGCTGCTCTCATGGGGAGGCATATTGGTGGAGGTAATTTCTAGGAGATGATGTTATATCTTTTTGGGCATACACATTACATTGTGACAAACACACCCAACTCAACTAAGCCTTGTCCTAACTATATGGGGTTGGCAACTTGACATACATCATATTGACAGACTGTTTCATGATGCTGAAGATCTCTATCTACCAACTTCATGAGGAAATGGATCAAATTAATTTTCTGTGTCTTTTATTGCTAATTTTTTTTTTTTTTTTTTGTGTGTCAAAACTGTTTGATCTTATATTGCTACCACAGACAGGCTGGTTCTGTTGAGGCAGAGCTTATGGCCTTTCTGTTCAGCCCTAGGTTTGCTATTTCTTGGAGGCCCTCCTTTCTCTTGATAGAGGGTATTTGAAAACTGTTATCAGATGGGTCCCAGGAAGGGCCATTGGAGTTTGTCCTACACTTAATGCAATCATTGATTTTTGTTGTCTGTTTTGACTTTTGAGAGATGGTTCTTAAGGAGCTGAATGTCACATTAGATTTGCACAAAAAAAGTCATATTGGATGAATGAGTAAGATCGAGAATAAGTCAGGGAAGTTAAAATTGTAGTATCATTCTTGTATATACAAAAAAGGGAGAGTTTTGGGGGGGAGGGGTCGACAAACCATCTGCCTCCCTGGGAAAGTACTCCCATTATTCCATAGAGCAGAAAACTACTCCTATACATTACCCCTTCACAAATTTCATTAGTATATAAAAACTATTGTGGTCCAATAATTTTATTTATTTTATTTTTCTCTTAGTGTGTGTGGTTGGGGAGGGTGGGAGAGGAGGGGAGTTAAGGTCAGTTGACCTTGACCCTCACTGTACAGACTTAAAATGAATAGAATGGAGTGGCCAACAGTGATTAAGCCTGAATCTCAACCGAACATGTTGAATATGGATCAGATGTACTTAAAAATTTTCATACTGAAATAAGAGCTTTAAAGTGTAAGAAATTATAGGAGTTTTCTAGATATAACTGCACTTATTAAATAAATCAGGTGAAATAATGAAAGAATGCTATGGAAATATTAAATATATTCTATACTCCTAGGTCTTGGGTTTGGTCAATCCCAAGACTGTGGCTCATGCTGCTATCTATGTATAAATGGTATAGTTGCTTAAAGTTGTCCATGAGATCATCAGAAAGTTGTTTACAGAATTTTATTGTTGGAAAACCTTATATTCTAGACCCAAAATACATCTCCAGAATTGCTTCTTTAATAACTCATATTTGAATTATTAGAGAAGCAATTTCCTTTTGAAGACTTGTCAAGAGAAAAGAAGAACTCATATTTGAAGTTTTCATTTATGTGGTATGAATAGTCCAATGCCGGTTGTGTTTTCTTTCCTTTTTTCCTCTGTCAAGCTCTATATCATTGCTGATGAAGTTTGATTTTCTGCAGCTGTCAATTATGTTGCTATTTCTGAGGCTCTAGCTGTTTCTCCATCAGTTTTGGCTGCTGGACTTGCTGCAGACAATGTCATTTGTGCTATATATTTTACATCACTTTTTGCATTAGCATCTCAAATACCTCCTGAGTCCACAACACCAACCAATGGTTTGTACTTGTATTACTATCAACTGTAAAACCATCCTAATTTAGATACTAGTCTGGAGATCCTTTAGCTTATTATATAATGTAAACTATTAATAAGATGATGGACTAATATGCAGACTACATAGTGCAACATCTGCAGTAGTATAGACTAAACTCCTTGTCCCCCAGTTTGTGCCTGCACTCTGTGGATGCTTATCCAGATCTCCATACTGTGTGATTCAAGAGTCAGATAAAGGATATCCAAATATGACCAAATGTTTTGTGCCCTTTCAACTTGAAGGGTATCTTCAGACTGGTGGAAATGAAATTGAGGGACCAATTTAAAAGTTCCCCAATTCAACAGTATGGATCTATTTATAGCAGAGTGGATCAGTGGACTATGAAAACTAGAGGTTTCTAAAGTTGTCCATTCCACCAATAATTCCCCCTTTTCAGGGGTTGGGGGCTGCATGTGAATTTAGTTCCATTTCCATCCCTATAATCCAATCAGGGCCTAAGCTTTTCTGCCCCTTGCTTGAGTTTGATGGAAGTGGAACAAAGAATGGAGCTTTTTGTATTTCATTTTTTCTACTCTTATCATGCAAAGTTGCAAACTAAAAGGCTTTTACTTTGAGATATCTGCATCTCAACTATCTAGTTTAAAAATCATAGGATGATTCATATTACTTGCTTAACAATGTATCATGGCACTTAGTATAAAAGAATAAACTAACTTAATGTTTGACGGTATTATTATAAAGAAATTACTCTTTGATGAAAATTTTGCTCTTGACAGATGATGTAATAGATACAGAGTCCCAGATTGGGAACAAGCTACCTGTGCTACAGACCGCAACTGCTCTTGCTGTATCTTTTGCTATCTGCAAGACCGGCACTTATCTCTCAAAGCTGTTGGGAATTCAAGGAGGCAACCTTCCATGCATAACAGCAATAGTTGTTATATTGGCAACTATTTTTCCAGCACAATTTGGCTACCTTGCACCTGCTGGTGAGGCTGTTGCTCTAATTCTGATGCAGGTAAGCAACAGCAACAACAATAACAATAATGAGATAAAGATAAATAGTTACCTGGTTTTCAATGTCAATTTGTATCATAATAATTGATTTGCTTATTGACAAAAGAAGCTTATTTTACAATAGAACACCCTAGAACACCACCTACTGTTGAAAAGTTCTTGAATCAGAAAATAATGATAAGTTGTATCATATTAAGAGTCGATTTATGTGTTAAAAAATGTGATTACCCAGTGTTGGTCCCAGTTATCTAGAGTCTTGGGAGGGTAAACCGTAAACTGGATACAGGCCTAACCTATGGCATTTTTTTTTTAAACTTCTTTGCACAAAGTGGCCACTCTCAGACTCAAACCCATGTTTTTCAGATCCTTAAAGTTGCTCTTGTGTTACTTCTTACCGGTGCTGTTGAACATGAAGTGAACCAAGCCATGATATGAAGAATCACTAATTTCTAACCTGCCTATTTGGTATTCATATTGCTGCTGATCTGATATGAATTCCTGTATTTGCTGGTCAAAACAGGTATTTTTTGCTGTGGTGGGTGCAAATGGGAGCATATGGAATGTTATTAACACAGCCCCCAGTATTTTCATGTTTTCTCTGGTCCAGATAGCTGTCCATCTGGCTGTAATCCTTGGAGTGGGAAAACTAATGCAATTTGACCAGAAACTTTTATTGTTGGCATCAAATGCCAATGTCGGAGGCCCTGCAACAGCATGTGGGATGGCCAGCACCAAAGGATGGGGCTCTTTGGTTGTTCCTGGGATCCTTGCAGGCATACTTGGCATTGCAATTGCAACTTTTCTTGGCATTGGTTTTGGAGCTATGGTTCTTAAAAACATCTAAGCACTTCTTTTATTGTATATACAACAATTTCACTGCTATTCTAGCATTCTACATTAGCTCATTAAGAGTTGGAGGTGCTAAATTGTCTGTGTGCTTGCACTTGGTAGTGGTGGTATTGATCACAGCTTGGTCGTCTACATTAATCTAGGAACTTAGTTGCTTATGTGTGGGTCTGCAGGAACATGGAGATGGGGATGAATACAAAATGTACGAGGTTTACATACTAGCATGCTTATATACAGTACCATTGATCTGGGAGGAAAACCCCTATTTTATTGTGCATTTTAATGGTTCCCTATTATTTGCCATAATGTTTAATTCTGTTTATTTACCTGTAATGATCCTATAACCCATAAATCAATACATATTCTGCATGCTAGACACGTATGTCACAGAGAACAAACCAAATGCAGAAAAAAATGCATGAATTATTCATATATATAATTCATGTTCTTGAAGTTTAAATTTCTTTCAAATCTGAGTGACGTGGCTTTGTTGCTCACCGTTGAAAGGGAAGGGAATTCAGAGGGGCTTCCCACAAGGCATGCCCCACAAGTGCATCCCTCATGTATTGGAAACATCTCCCGTGCTTGTCATGGGGAGATGTTCCCAGTGCACGGAGGGAATGTACTGGAATCTGCATTAGCACCCCGTAGGGCGTGCCCCATAACATGTATTGGAAACATCTTCTAATGATAATTAGAGGCAATGTTCTGAATGCATGCTGTGACACTCGGGATCTGCTACTTACAAGTTATTCTCACATCACCGCCGTGTATTGGCATTGGGAACATCTCCCATAAATGATAAAGGAGATATTCCCAATGCAAGCATTAATTATTCATGGGTAGGTGGGGATGTGAGAACTACTAGTGGGTAGTAGATCCCATGCTGAGATGTACATGTAACATGCCAATGTGAACTTTGTAGGGTATATGCGGAGACTCGGGAGATCTCATACATGGGCGCTTCACACCGACCTCCACCGTGCATTGGGAGCACCTCCTCTCAATAATAACTTTAAGTAGGGGAGATGTTTCCAATGTATGCTAGGATGTGAGATCGGTGTGAGGCGCCCTGGGTGAGGAGCAGATGCGATCTCTATCCGGATCTGGTCGGTTGACACCCAGTCCCAACCTATCCCTCCAAAAGACTTGGACGTTTCAGTATTTAACCGTGACGACTCACCTCTCAAGTCTCAAGTAATTAATGAACGATCAGATCTTTCTTCGATTCCGGAGTCAACTCTACTTCAGGTTTGTGGTCAAGTAGTCAAATGTTCTCCGAATCCTCCCCTCTCTCACACACCCCCCCTACCAAGTACCAAGTTCCAGGCTTCCAACTATTACTCAGAGACGAATAGAGCAAAAACCCAAACAATCAATCCGTAGATAAATCAATGGGGGCGTCCCAATTATCGTTTCTGTGTACTACTCGTCCTCCATCATCACAACCTATCTCCCTAAAATCATCGACCCTCTTTTACCGCCATATTCTTCCATCGGTCTCAACGACCTCGACATCCTCTTCTTTCTCTCGGCAACCATTTCCTTCCAGAAGCAAAACCCTTATTTCGCCTCTCACCATCCCTAAGAATCATGGACCTGTTCCTTCCCTAAAGACCAGGGCTCAATTGAACTTCCCTCTCATTTCTCCAAAGGACCATTGGGGAACATGGACTGCTCTCTTCGCTACCAGCGCTTTCGGTATCT
This sequence comes from Nelumbo nucifera, assembly GCF_000365185.1. Next base: position 373,709 of record NW_010729088.1, read on the forward strand.
GGTAATTTCTGTCGCCCACAACACGGATTTCTGTTTCTACCGAGGGTTCTAGTACTTCCAGTTTGTAATTTTTCTTTTCTTGAGACTTTGTTTGGTTTGAGATCGTAGGTCAGAAAAAACCAAGATCGGGAGTGCACTGAGTGGCTCCTTGGTGAGCATTTTGGTTGGGCTTGCAGCGAGCAATATCGGGATCATTTCTTGTGAAGCTCCTGCATATTCAGTCGTAATGGAGTATCTGCTCCCTATGGCTGTTCCGTTATTGTTGTTTAGAGCGGACTTGCGTCGTGTAATAATGTCAACTGGGACATTACTCTTGGCATTCTTGCTTGGATCAGGTTATACTTGTTTACATTGCAATAGCTTTCTCTTTCTCTATTTTTACTAATCGAATTGTTTATAAACGAAGCTTTAGCGTCTTGTGGGCTTGGTTGATTGATATGTCTGCTCTACTAGGAAGGCTGTATGGTCTACTGTTCACTATGTTCTAAACTATCTATTCTCGTTTTGTACGTATATACTGAAAACTAGAAAAATAAGCTGCTTTTAAGTGTTGCTTGTCTTGAATTCGTAGTGAACTTTTATGATTACGATAAAGAAAGAAGAGGCTAACATAAGGAAAATCTGTTTTTAGCACTTTACTGTACACGAATACCACCTATTTAAGTTAGTTTATATATGATCCAAAGATAGTCCTCGTTGTGCCAAAGTAATGAATCCAGAATAATATCCTAATTATAAGAGGCTGCTCACAAAAAAATTTTAACATGGAAAACCCCTTATGAAGATAAAAACCACATGACCAAGTCCAGAAAGCTTCCACTATAACAAATAATAACGAGTTCATAAATCCTGTCCAGTGACTCCACTCATGCCATAGGCCAACAATCATCAAGAGTAGAATGACTATTAGGTACCACCAACAACAATGATCTCAACAAGATAAGTGAAAAGATCTCACTGGAACTGGAAGCCTGCTGATGAGACAGAAACATCCACCAAGAGGATCACCCTTGGTGAAAACCCCATATTAATGGTCTGATCACCCCTCTCTTTTCAAGAGGATCACCAAGAAAACCCTATTCTTTCTTCTCTCCTCCCAGAGGTTAATCCGACTTTTCTTTTTTCTCATGAAAAATATATTGGAATATTATTACCCAATATTTCAACCTTCTAAAAACTAAGTCAGCAACATAATAGTAGAAAGTAGTTGCACACTTGTACTTCAATAAGGAAACTATATATAATTAAATGAAGTTAGTCATTTGGTCTCTTTTTCTTAAGCCCAAAGATATTAGGTTCCCATGGGGAGGGAACCCTAGTATTGACCTACCCATGAAAAGAGAAAAACTTCACGAATTGAATTTGCTTTTTCTTGATTCACTTCAGATTTTGGGAGCAGCAGCTTGTCGTCAAGTGGAATAAAGCCATAACTTACTGGATTTCAAAACCAAACCTGGGTCCAATTCTACCAAGGAACTTGAGGGACCACAATACCACATTTCAAGACTTCAGGTTAGTTTTGAAGATCACAATAAGCAAAAATATCTGGCCTTTTTCTTAGTTTACCACCAGTTGTTGCAGGACATTCAACCACTTGATATTTCTTTTTTACCTTGGAGTTTTTATGCTGAACTAATTTACTCAAAGGGCTAGACTGTCATAGTTTTCCAAAGAACATGTGCATAATAAGATCATGGATATCTAACTTGGAACTTGTTTTTTGGTTTCTAATTTTTCTGATAGTGCCTGTTTCTTGTTTTAAGATATTTTGGTTTATTTAATACATGTTTACTAAATATTTAGGAGTTCAAATATCTGTACGTGCACATGCATAAAAAATTATTAATTCGTGGATACACACACATAAATGTATGCATGTGTCCACTATTATCTCTTTCCTGTTATAATAACACATATGGCTTTTGAGAAATTATTAATTATTAGAAAGTGTATATGTATATCTGTCTCAACATACATTGGAATTTGGATTAGCTGAATGCTTTGACTGTGTAGCAGGCTGTGGGACATTATCATTGGTCCCATGTATTTAATGACTGGTGTGGGGCATTATCATTGGTCCCACAGCTTGCTCAACATCTGTTGCATTTAGCTAATCCTATCTCCATAAATTGCTCTTTGGGAGTTTGCATATCTTAACATTAAAAGCTGCTTTTGAAATTGGCATACAATAGGATTTTAATTCTTCATTTGGATGTTTGGACATTAAATGTTTTTTCAATCTATATCTGCATACTGAGATATAGCATGTTTTATATAATTCAGTATGCTTTTTTTTTTTAAAGTTTAGATGGCTAGTCTATTTAAAATTATTGTACATTTGGTTGTGTTGGGATGATGTACTTGCCAGGAACATATAAACCAAAGAATTTTACATTAGGGGGCTGAAATTTCACATTATGAAACAATTCATAAATCAGAGTATTCTGAAACTTTTTCTGAAGGATGTCGTGTATCTGTTTGTGAGATGATTTTTAGCTAGTAAATTTTTGGTTTGTAGAAGTTTGCTGTTGTAGTTTGATGATGATTCTCAGACCTGTGCTTTTTCAAGCACTCAATTGTACATACCTTATTTAAAATAACTCATTTTGCTTTGTGCATAAAGAGGGAAAAAGTTGCAATCTAAAGGCTATCTTGATTTCTCAAGAAAAAAATGTTAATCATGCTATAACTATCATATTTTATTTTCTGTCTATTTCCTTTCACAGCCTATTTCTCCTGTATAATTGGATGTAGGATGCTAACAAATAAGATTGATATTTTTGCTAACAAATAAGATCAAAAGCTGGCAATTCGATTGATATTTTTGCTGCAGTTTGGTCTTGTTTTGTTTTCTCAGGTCAAGTGATTCGAGTCTGATGAAAGTTTTATGGGAGGGGATGGGTTTTCAATTTTGTAACGTGGATAATTGAAGTTGGGTGGTTTTTGTTCTTGTTGATGTTAGTGTGGTGATATCTTATCATCCTCCCAGATTGTACTCTTTTTCCTTTCAATGATTTTTTATTCTACTTTCAAAAAAAAAAAAATCAAATAGGAGGTAAACCATACTTTTCAGCTTATTAGTTATCCCTTTCTTCTTATCTGGTTGACAGGTCATTTTATATCTAACTCTATTGTATATACAAATAATTGACATTTTCTTTTCATATTGCATAAAGAGGACATAAGTGTAGAAATGAAATCGTACCTTAAAAGAAGCCCCAATTTAATGATAATGTCTTTGTAGATCCATATGGTACACAAGAGAATATACTTTTTTTTGGTATACAAGATAGAATATTGACTGTTAGTCTTTTACAGAGACAGTATTTGCAGTTTAGAATTTTTTGAAGTATCTTTCTTTTCATACATACAATGAGTTAGGGTGTCCTGCAGGTTAATGTATATCTTTTCTGGTTTTACAGTTGCAACGACTATTGGAACATTAGTTGCATACCTATTGGTGCCTATGCGATCACTTGGGCAGGATAGTTGGAAGATAGCAGCTGCCCTCATGGGCAGGCATATTGGTGGAGGTAATTTTTTAGGAAGTCTTGTTGCAGTTTATCGAGAACAAGTTTCTCATGACCAAAACAATGTGATAAATCATGTATTATTGATATTGACGTTATGTTTCTGTTATATAAGTTACTAATTACTTCTGCATCTTCAGTTCATTACTTATCTTTGTGTTACAAACTCAAAGCATATTGTTCTTAGTGTATACTGTTTGATATGGTTGCAACTTTGCATAATGGGTCAAGAGTTCCATCAAATGTTATCATGAGACAATCAATCACAAAAGAATACCTAATATATAAATCTTCATTCTTCAATTTGCATGGTTTGTTAACTTTCTTTCTTATTTCTTCTTTCCCTGCTTCACCATTGATTAATGCTGCCGAATAACCCTATTTACTAAACTCTAGCAGAACCTGAGTTAAAATGTTTTTCTGTGGAAACACGGTTTGGACTACCATTGGTGTCCTAGTGTGGGTAATTATACCAAGGAAGACTTGATGAACTTTCTATTCAATTCTAGAGGTTCTATTTCTCAAAGGCCATTTTCCCTTGTGGTATAGGGGGACTTGGGAAATGTTGTCAGATGTGTGTGTGTGTTGTGTTTTGAGATTGATTTTTATGAAGCTGACCTACTTCTGATAAATGGTAACATCAGGGATTAATTAGGGAAGTTCATTCTAATATATCATAGGAAGCTGAATACCATCATAGGAAATTTGTAAATCTATATGATTGTACAACTTTTTGTTGTTCTTTTGGTTTGATGTCCATTCTTGTATATCATATTTTGCTAACAAATTTTGTGTAGTACTTATGAATGAAAAATCTGAAATCTTTTCCCTTTCCTCTCTCTCTATATTAGTTTTATTGACATACGAAAAAATGTGAGTACATCAGTTGTTAATTTTTAATTTATTATTTATCTTTGTGGGATGAGTAGCAAGCCTCACCCCTGATAGAAATGTCTTAATTGAGGCAAATGGACCTCTCTGATGGTGCATGATCTGGAAGTTCCTAGCTGGAGAACTGCCTGGATGTACTCACGTGGCGAGTTGGATCAATCTGTAAAACAATGCTCAGAGGGACTAGGGTGGAAGACCCGGTGAGGTCGCTTCGATGCCTAAGTCAGTAATCTGTGTGCTTGTGAGCTAAGTATGAATGCTAGAGAGCTTGAATGTGAGTAATCGCGCGTACCTTCACCTTGAGGATCGATGCCCTTATATAGTTGAGTAGCCGTGATCCTTACGAAAAGGCTCCGGGATCCCTGGGCTGCATAGATAAGATCCGTTCCGTTTCTGAAGGAGAGCATTGTGCCAGTTGATAAGGTTTATCACTTTCCTCCGATTCGGACAGGGTGAGGATGAGCCCTGTTATTAGACGTCGTGATTCTGGGAGATTCGGAGTCTGTTGGGGAAGCTTTTGGAGTCGATTACGTGGCGCTTCGGCTCTTTGGACCCGAACTGGCACCTCGGTTCTTTGGCTCCGAATTGGCAGTTCGGTTCTTTGGCCCCGAACTAAATTAGGTGCCGAGGTGACTTTATAATGAGGTGCTCAAGGTTTCGGGCTCCCGAGCTGCTGGTGAGGCTCCCTTGTTGAGTTGTCACCCTAGTGGCTGATTGCATCCACGTGTACCTCGGTCGCTAGGTCAGGCCAAATTACCCCTCATTAATTGCCTCCCACTCTTCGTGTGCGGGTAGTTTATAGCCAACGCAAGCAGGTTGGCCCAATTTCTTCTTGGCTCACCTCCCGATTTTATGGTCGGATTGATGTAACCTATGTGGCTCAATGGAAAAACCAGGTCGTGTGTCGAGGACGCGCGGACACAATGTGGTTTATAAACTCCGCGGACGCCAAAAATTGCGCTCAACCGAAATCTTTCCTCGAAGAGAGTGTGGCTGGTTTTCAAGAGAGCCGTAGGATCGTGTTGATCTGAATCGTCAGTTCTCGGATACAGTGGCTATAAATAGGGGGGACCTAGGTCCCCTTTTCTTCGTCCTTTCAAGTGCATCCGAGAGTTGAGGTCGTGCTTCCGTTCTTCAGCTCGTGTCTTGTATCCGGGGCAATTCGCTTCTTCTTTTGCCTTTCGGTGAGTTCGTTTGTTTCCTTTTTATTCGTTATGTTTGACCTTAGTTTAGATAGCCTTCTAGATGGGAGCGGCGAGTCCGCTAGGGCCGAGGTGGGTACCTCGGAGCCTTATCTTGCCGAGATGGACACTTTGGCACAGGATGAGGGGCTAATCCGTCCGAGGTAGACTCACCTCGACGAGAGCGAGAAGCTTCTAGCAAATCGGCCTCCTCTCACTGAGGTCGCCTGCCAGACAGCTTCGGTCCGTCTACAATGACAGCGGACAGGCTCCTCTCCTTAGTTGATCGCCATAGACTTCCTAACGACCTCGTTTATAGTATCCCCTTAGGCAATTTTCCTTGGGATCATGGTCATGACGAGATCGTGGTCTTCGAGGAACAACTCGTAGTTGGCCTTCGTTTTCCACTCCACCCTTTCATAATCGAGATCGTCAATTTTTTTGACATTGCCATAGACTAGCTCCACCCGAACTCCATTCGCAATATTGTAGGTACCATTTCCCTTTTTCACGACTATAATCGACCTCTTGACCTCGGCATTTTTTCCTCGATCCTTTTCATCAAGAAGAATTCTGCCTGTGTTCTACCCGAGCATAGGTGTAGTTACTACATGTTTCCTTGCCCTGGGTACAAGTTGTTACACGAGCTCCCTAGCAAAGTCCTAGCCTGGAAGAGGCATTACTTTGTAGTCTGTAATGTGGAAGGGTGGCCCTTCTCAACCCACTGGAGACCTGCCATCCAAGACCCCGACAAAAAGGTGCGGGAGGAAGTCCGGGCTTGGGCGAAGCTAGGCTTGAAGTTCGAGAACTTCGTGACCAAAGAGAAGCTCACGCAGGCCGGCCTAAGTCCTCCCGGTAGGTCGCTTACTGTTGTACTCTTTTTCTTATTTTGTTTTACTTTAATATTGCATTTGACTCTGTTCGTTGCTTTCTTGCAGTCATCATGGCTGACTTCTCTGCCAATGAGCTCTTCAAAGGCATGCAGAAGGGCAAGAAGAAGAAGAGGGCCTCCAAGAAGGCCTGCATTCGAGAGGAGGTTCCCACTTCGGGCGTTGGTGTCACCACCTCCGAATCCCCAGCCGACACCGAACAGCCCCCGGTAATCGACTTGGTCAAGGAGCACCAGGATAGGGCTTCCCCACGCCAATTGCTCGAGGAAACTACGTCTTCTGAGGCCCAGCAAACTTAGGAGGCTGCCCCATCAGGCAACGACATCCCAGTTCGGAGTGATTTGAGCCCGAAGCTTGGTCGCCTCAAGAGAAAAGATGCGGTCTTCCCTGAAGAGGTGACCCGGTGGGCTGAACTACTAGCCTCTCAGCTTGGGGGAAGAGTGGCGACACATCGCATGGTGGTATGTTCCCAACCTTCAATCCTTCTATACTTAGATTTTTCTCTCAATACTTATGTCTTGTTTCTTCTCTTGTCAGGTGAACTCTTCAATCCACACCCTGGCCTACCAGTCCGAGATGAACTTGAAGCGGGCTCTCGAGGCCAAGGAGTCATCTCGCAAGGCTCACTTCGAACTGAACTCAGAAAGAATTGTTGACTGTTCTGATGGCGTAGAAGGAGCTGAAGAAACGTGGGGTGGCCCTTAAGAGAGAAGTCTAGAACCTCGAGGAGTTGGTGAAGGCAAGTCCCAGTCGCTTCTTCGGCTTGGGCAAGTGAGTAGCCCATGCATAGACTGGTTGGGTACATACCCTACAGTGTCCATCCACCTCATCGTACAACAATACTGGGTTTTTCCTACTTGGAGTCTAGCTCGTTAGCTTGGCACTTCGGGATAACCAACACTTAGAAACAAATTTCGGGATAACCAACACTTAGAAAAATTTTTGCACACAAAAGATTTTTTGAATCACTATGCTTCATTAACAAAAAGTTTCGAGTACATGGAAAAAAAAAATAGAAAACAACTACAATCGAGCTTGGAAGCTCGGGACATACGCTATGTATGGGGGGTCCAAGAAAAGAGGCAAGTGGTATCAATCAGTTTGAGGCCCTTCGTCCCTAGTAGCAGCACCGGCAGGATGATCGGTCTCCATATGATCGTCAGTAGCATTGGCGACGTCACCTCCCTCTTCCCCTTCCCACGATCTCTTCGTTGAGGAGGTTGTCGCTCTCCTCCTCCTCGGAGTCGGGGTCCTTAGCTGCCTCGAGGGCCATCTCCTCGGTGATCTTTAATGTTGTGATGGCACTGAGGTCAAGGTGAGGAAATTCCCGCCGGGTCAACCACCTACTGAGCTTGAAGACTTTACGGTAACCCACCGTCCTGGTCTCGAAAAGCAGCACGCGTCGTTCCATTGAAAACTTGTACTCCTCGACGGCCTTGATCTTCGCGTCCTCCATTGAATGAAGTAGGATGTCAGTCTGCTCCTTCACCAGCTCCTCGAGATTCTGGACTTCTGTCTTAAGGGCCACCTTGCGCTTCTTCAGCTCCTCCTTCTCCGCCATCAGAATAGTCAAGAATTCTTTCTGAGATCGCGCATCCCTCAATAATTTGTTGTTCTCGCTGCGAGCCAAGTTCAGTTCGGAGTGAGCCTTGCGAGATGGCTCCTCGGCCTCAAGAGACTGCTTCAAGTTCATCTCAGACTGGTAGACCAGGGTGTGGATTGAAGAGTTCACCTAACAACAGGAGAAAGGAGACATAAGTATTGAGAAAAAAATCCAAGTATAGAAGGATTGAAGGTTGGGTACATACCACCATGCAGTGCGTTGCCGCTCTTCCTCCGAGTTGAGCGGCTGGTAGTTCGGTCCACCGGGTAACCTCTTCACGGAAGACCACGTCTTTGCTCTTGAGGAGGCCAAGCTTCGGGCTCAAGACGCTCCGAGTTGGGTTGTTGCTGCCCGATGGGGCAGCTTTTTGAGCTTGCTGGGCCTCGGAAGACGTAGTTTCCTCGGGCAATTGGCATAAGGAAGCCCTATCCTGGTCCTCATTGACCAGGTCGATTATTGGGGGCTGTTCGGTGTCGGTTGGGGGTTCGGAGGTAGTGACACCAACACCCGAAGTGGGAACCTCCTCTTGAATGTGGGCCTTCTTGGAGGCCCTCTTCTTCTTCTTGCCCTTCTGCATACCTTTGAAGAGCTTGTTGGTAGAGAAGTCGGCCATGATGACTGCACGAAAGCAACGAACAGAGTTAGATGCAATATTAAAGTAAAACAAAATAAGAAAAAGAGTACAACAGTTAGCGACCTACCGGGAGGACTTAGGTCGGCCTGCGCAAGCTTCTCTTCGGTCACGAAATTCTTGAACTTCAAGCCTAGCTTCGCCCAAGCCCGAACTTCCTCCCGCACCTTTTTGTCCAGCCTAATGCCGGGGTCTTGGATGGCGGGTCTCCAATGGGTTGGGAAGGGCCACCCTTCCGCGTTACAGACTACGAAGTAACACCTCTTCCAGGTCGGGACTTTGCTGGGGAGCTCGTGTAACAACTTGTACCCGGGGCGAGGAGACATGTAGTAACTATGCTTGTGCTCGGGTAGAACACAGGCAGAATTCTTCTTGATGAAAAGGATCGAGGAAAAAATGTTGAGGTCAAGAGGTCGATTATAGTCATGAAAAAGGGAAATGGTACCTACAATATTGCAAATGGAGTTCGGGTGGAGCTGGTCTATGGCGATGTCAAAAAATTTGACGATCTCGATTATGAAAGGGTGGAGTGGAAAACGAAGGCCAACTACGAGCTATTCCTCGAAGACCACGATCTCGTCGTGACCATGATCCCAAGGAAAATTGCCTAAGGGGATACTATAAATGAGGTCGTTAGGAAGTCCATAGCGATCAACTAAGGAGAGGAGCTTGTCCGTTGTCATTGTAGACGGACCGAAGCTATCTGGCAGGCGACCTCGGTGAGAGGAGGAGGCTGACTTGCTAGAAGCTTCTCTCTCTCGCCGAGGTGAGTCTACCTCTAACGGATTGGGGTCCTCATCTTGTGCTGAAGTGCCCATCTCAGTAGGATGAGGCTTCGAGGTACCCACCTCGGCCCTAGCGGACTCGCCGCTCCCATCTAGAAGGCTATCTAAACTAAGTCCAGACTTAACGAATAAAAAGGAAATAAACAAACTCACTGAAAGGCGAAAGAGGAAGCGAACTGCCCCGGATACAAGATGCGAGCTGAAGAACGGATGTGCGACCTCAACTCTCAGATGCACTTTGAAAGACAAAGGAAAGGGGACCTGGGTCCCCCCTATTTATAGCCACCATATCTGGGAATTGACGGTTCAGATCGACGCGATCCTACGACTCTTCTGAAAACCGACTGCACTCCCTTCAAGGAAAATTTCGGTTGAGTGCGATTTTTGGCGTCCGTGGAGTTTATAAACCACGTTGCGTCCGCGCATCTCTTACACACGACCTGTTTTTTCCATTGAGCCACATGGGTTACATCGATCCGACCATAAAACCGGGAGGTGAGCCAAGAGGCCAACCTGCTTGCGCTGACTGTAAACACCCCGCACCGGGTTTATGACCCCTGGCACGGGGAGTGGGGGCAATTGATGAGGGGTAATTTGGCCCGACCTAGCGACCGAGGTACACGTGGATGCGATCAGCCACTAGGGTGACAACTCAACAAGGGAGCTTCGCCAGCAGCTCGGGAGCTCGTGACCTTGAGCACCTTGGTATAAAGGCAACTCAACACCTAATTCAGTTCGGGGCCAAACGGCCAAAGTGCCAGTTCGGAGCCAAAGAACCGAGGTGCCAGTTCTGGTTCGAAGAGCCGAAGCGCCACATAATCAACTCCAGAAGCTTCCCCAACGGACTTCGAATCTCCCAAGATCACTACGTCTAATAACAGGGCTCATCCTCACCTCGTCCGAATCGGAGGAAAGTGATAAACCTTATCAACTGGCACATTGCTCTCCTTTAGAAACGGAACAGATCTTATCTATGCAGCCCGGGGATCCCAGAGCCTTCTCGTAAGGATCACGACTACTCAACTATATAAGGGCATCGATCCTCAAGGCGAAAGTACGCGCGATTACTCACATTCAAGCTCTTCTAGCATTCATACTTAGCTCGCAAGCACACAGATTACTGACTTAAGCATCAGAGCGACCTCACCGGGTCTTCCACCCCTGTCCCTCTGAGCGTTGTTTTGCAGATTGATCCAGCTCGCCACGTGAGTACATCCAGGCAGTTCTCCATCTAGGAGCTTCCAGATCGCGCCACCATCACCCTCCATACTGGAATGTTCAAAAAGATGACCCTGGAATCTTAAATCTAAGAAAAGTGAGCAGCTGGGTAAGAGAAGCCACTCTGAGGAAATCCTTGACAAAACATAGTTAAGGGGTTCATAGAAAATGAATTCCATCTCCATTACTCACTAATATTTCTGCGCTCTTCTTTTAATAGGGTTTTCTCGGTGATTCTTTTGTGAATTAAAACTTTATTAACCAGAGCTGCCCTCACAAGGGGGCCCACCAACTCCAATATGGTCCTTAATATTTTTTTATCAATAACCGAGATTCACTTATCATATATACAAAATATGTGTACAAGGTTTACATACATCCCAAGTATAGTCTAGAGCTTTCAACCTATCCTTTTTTTACTATCATATTTTGCATTTTAGCCCAAAAGAGCTGATCTCTATTCACCCCTTCTTTGTCTAAGCATCAACCAGACCATTTGCCAATCTTTGAACCCACTAAACTATAACCTCTAATCTCGTCTTAAGATTAGGAGCTAGAATGCATATTGGCTGCATTCTGTGAATTTAAAGAGTGTGGTTTAGAAATGTAAGAGCACTTTCTGTTGAGTTAGAAGTCTGTGCACCTTTTAATTCAGTGTAAGGTCTCTCTAATACAACAGCCTCCTCGCTCTATCTTTCCTCGTCTCCAGATCACAAGCAAATGAGCTCTGTGTGTGTGTTTAGTGATCAAAGAGATTCATTAAGGGAAATACTGGAAAGACATACATAATGGGCATCATAGAACAAATACAAACCCATCCATTCTGAAAGAAAAAAGAAGTGTAATACATGAGATCAAAGCATTGAAAAATGCTGTCAACTCTTTCTCTCTTTTTTTAGTAGTAAATAATAAAAAAGAAAATGTTATTAAATAAAAATGAAAAGGAGTACAGGGAAGGGGTTATGAGAAATCACCCAAGCATAAAGCAAAACCGAAACATCACCAAAAGATACATCAATTTTCACTCCTCATCCCCTGTTCCAATATTGACCAAAAACCAAGACTGAAAGACTCTATCAATATCCACAAACTCTGGAAGAATCATCACCCAATCCAAAATTCTTTTCCCAATGATTGAAGCAAGACGATCATGAGACTTGTTCCAGTGTTCAAAGATTCTTCTATTTCTCTCCTTTCATAACTCCCAACAAACTGCAAAGGAAATCAACTCCAAAATATCTTTGCCTTCCTCCTTCCATTTGTGACTGGCCAATGAGCAAAAATCTCTTTTGGAGACCTTGGATCTCACATCTGTTTTGAACGGATAGAAGTAACCCCAAATAATCTCTGCTTTTGATACAATCTTGGGTGAGAATAGCCACCAACCAATCAAAAGCTTCCACCCTTGTAGGAATAGTCACCCTCAACACCCTTGATGTCTTCCCTTCAACCTGGTTTCTTGCTAAAGCTTTGTAGAATGATTCTACAAAAGACATCTCCTTGCTACCTTCCTTCCTCCACCTCCTATTCATCCCTCTCTACATGCATCTCCTCTGTCTGCAATTGAGCTAGCAAGCTAACAAGCTAACAACTCTTTCATATTCACCAGACCTTGCTAGTCCATTGACAATAGAAGTTAAGTCCTTGGTGATCTTTCTCAAGGCAAGTATTCATGAGTGTTGGAAAACGTGGGGTTATTGGTTCAGATCTGAAAATAGAATTGTATATATTCCTAGGATTGTGGAAGGATTGATTTAGAAAGTTTTTTCTTTCTATTTCTTTCTTTCTATTTTTGTACTTTCTATTTTCTCTTCTTTCTATTTTTTTTTCTTTCTATTTTTCTTTCTTTCTATTTTTCTTTCTTTCTATTTATTGCAGCAACTTACTGTATAA
>NW_010729088.1:417126-479512 GCF_000365185.1 Nelumbo nucifera
GGAACATGAATCAAATGTGTACTTTATTCATTTACAATAAATTCATAATGTACATAATTCTGATTGAAGCTAAGGGCATACAACTGTCTAACAGGGATGTAGTTCTTAGAATTGTATGGTACTTGAAGGGAGCTCCAGGTTGCAGGTTGTTGTACAAACCAGGGGGAAGACTTGAGATAGTTGGGTATATAAATGCAGATTGGACAAGCTTGGTGTTTGACAGAAGATCCACTACAAGTTATTGCACATTTCTTGGAGGAAATCTGGTGACGTGGAAGAGTAAGAAGCAAATTATTGTGGTAAGGAGTAGTGTTGAAGCTGAATTCAGGGCCATGGCACACACTACATGTCAATTAATATGGCTGAAAAATCTTCTGCAAGAAGTTGGATTCTCAATGAGCAAACCTATGAGATTGTACTGTAACAATCAAGCTGCAATCTACATCTCATTTAATCCAGTTTTCCATGAAAGGACAAAACACATAGAGGTTGATTGCCATTTTGTGAGGGAGAAAGTCTTTATTGGAGAGATGAGCACAGGACACGTGAGTTCAGGTGATCAATGGGCAGACTTGTTTACAAAAGGTTTGAGTTCAGGGAGAGTGAACTATATATGTAACAAGTTGGGATTATACGACATATATTCTCCAGCTTGAGGGGGAGTGTTAGAGTTGGTCGAATAAGGGTAACTTAGTCTTTTCATTATAGTTTAAGTAGTGTAGTAATGTGGCAATTCTGTTTTGTTTTTTTATTTCTCGTCCCATACTTAAGTAGGGGTATATTTGACTTTGTACCCTTATTTTAATATAATAGAGATTATGGTCGACTAGGAGGGTTTAGACTCTCTAGTTCGACACCTTTCTTCTTCTTTCTCTTTGAACAGGACTTATCTGAACCACTAAAACACTAAAAAGAAAATGAAAAGATATGACTTAAAATAATTTTAATGATAGAGGGATAAGATTTGTGTTGCTGAACCCACTCAGGGATGATGAGTCCAAAAGAAAGCCTGAATTTGGTGAGAGTGATTTATAAGTACCCAAATCATATCATTAGCTCTTAGTTGTATAATTGTAATTTCTACCTCTTTTACACATCATCAAAATGACAAGCTTACCTTATGGACAAACTACAGCAAGAAGGAGCAACTAGACAATTTGCATAGCTACCAAGATTGTTGATTCGTCTTTGTTCAGATGTGGGTTCATAAATCATAATACAGAATTTGCATCCTTTTAATAAATAAAGTTCATTAGGGGTAGGCTTCTACTGTGTTTGGATTTCTTAGCATGCAAGTTTCATGTAGTAAATATACACAGATTAAGTATCTCATTTACATCTTTTGTGTTGTAGATATGATGTCTTACCCTTTCTTTTAGATTTTTGTTTATTACATGCTTCTGGGCAAGGTGTTAGGAGAAAATTAAGGAAGGTACCTTTTAGCTTCCTTTTTTTAGGTTTCATGTTATTTTATGAACTTTTCTTATATAGCTTCTATCAGATGGCATGCTGATTAGAATTGTCTTTCTTTAAACTTGGCTATATTTTATGGTAAAAGAAAAGAAAAAAAAAACTTGCTAATTAGTTCTAGTTGAATTAGTATGCAAATCAGAGTGGCAACTACCAATTCAGGTTACTAAGAACAATCATCAGATTGCGTGAAATTCTCCAAATTATAGAACTCATTTATTGGATAGTTTACAAGGAAAAGATGGTGATCTCAGCTCTTTTCTATGAAAATCAATGTTGACCTAGGGCTTGTCTATTTCCTCCTAACTCTATCTCTTAAGAGGAATCTTTTAACTTTAAGAGAAAAATGGTTGTCCGTTTCCTCTTATCTCTTATCTCTTAAAGTGAAATTATACAACTTTTTGTTTTCCAATGATAGCCCCAAATAGACAAACAAAAACTCTCATATATGGGGTCAAAATGGATATTTGATAATTTTTAGAATTCATAATTCAGAATTCAGAACAACATTCTCTACATTTATAGTTCAGAGGAAAGAAAAGTTCGCTAATGCCAATATACCTCTTAATGTAATTATTGCACTTTCAGATGTTAGACTTCAGAGCAAACGAACAGGCCCCTAGTCTCTTTTGTGGAGAAGGACCAAGTTTCCTTCCTTAAGATGTAGCAATTTGTTCTTTGGATAATTTATAATGTGAAATGGGAGCATAGTTTTCAAGGTGCTGAGGTGAGGCTAAGTGATAGGGGGGCGGGGGGTTGCCCTAGGAAAAGAAGAAAATAAAATAAAAGAATATCTTTTTCTTTTTTGCTTTGAAAATCAGTATGTGTTTTTTTTTTTCTTCAGACAGAGAGAGAGAGAGAATAATTGAATTTAGATGTCTTTGAGGGTTTAAGACAGTATACATCTTGATTGAACCCTAACAACTAAGAAAAATAATAAAAAAATAGTATTTTAACTCAATCTGAATAATTTAGTTTAATAATCTGCGTTGTTATCGTAATCTCAGAAAATTAAGAATATAAAAGTATTCAAGAGCACCATGTAAAAAATATCTTGGCAATTAAGTGAGGTGACCCTCCATGAGCGTCTTATTGCCTAGGCATCACTTTACATGTTAAGCTACCTTGGTATTACTTGATTGTCATAGTTAGGTAGTATATTCTAGAGGTAGTTTCTATTTTATATGATAGTTGGTTGTATCATTTAGTGTAACAATAATAGACATGCTTTTGTTGGGTTATTTGGTTTTTCATTTGATTGATAGCAGCATGTTTATGGTTTACTGGAAGGTCACAAGAAATTGTTGTGATTATGAACTCATGAAAACCAAATCACCCAGGCATGCACTCATTGGGTGATTTGATTCTGTGAATTGATAGAGACATGCATGCACTCACTGGGTGATTTGATTAGAGACCACAAGAAAGTGTTACGAGTGAATTGGTTATGTAAACTTGTTGCTGTACATGTCAGACTATCTTTGTATTTCTTGATATTCCTAGTAATGCAGTGGATACTAGAGGTAGTCTCTAATTCTATTGTATCATATGTAGCAGGTAGTGTATGTATTACTTGGGGTAGTAACAACAAGCTTGCACTCACTGGGTAATTTGTCTTTCGTTTGTTGATAGAATGCATATGTTTTATTGGAGGGTTGCAAAAAAGTGTTGTGACCATATAGAATAATTGGAACCAAATCACCTAGATATGCACTCATAAGGTGATCTGGTTTTATATTTAATTATTATTATTCTTGTAACTTATTGGAGGATCATAACAAAGTGTTGTGACCACATGAACTCATTGAAATCAAATCACCTAAGCATGCACTCACTGGGTGATTTGATTTTTCTTTTGATTGATAGCATGTTAGCGTTTTATTGAAGGTCACAAAAAAAATATTGTGACGGTGTAAACACACATGTTAGGCTACCTTGGTATTTCTTGATTGTAGACCTTAAAGGTATGTTCTTACCCCAAATGATACGAAAACAACCCACTAACATATAAAAATTAGAGACTTCCACTAAGGTCTACTATCTTAGAGGTGATCTAACAAGGCATGCACTCACTGGGTGATTTGATTATTAGAATTTGTGTTTTATTGTAAGGTTTCAATAAAGTGTTATGACCATGTGAATTCATCAAAACCAAATCACCTAGGTATGCACTCATTGGGTGATATTTTTTTTATTTGATTGATAGCATGGTTTGGTTTTATTGGAGGGTTGCATGAAAGTGTCGTAGTTGTGTGAACCAATCGCTCAACATGTTAAGCTACCTTGATATTTCTAAGTTGTCATAATAAGGTAGTAAATGCTAGAGGCAACCTCTATTTTTTCACATGTTATAGCAGCTTATTAGTGTGTCATTTGGGATAGCAATAGAGGGATGCACTCACTAGATAATTTGGTTTTTTGTTTGATTACAATATGTTTGTGTTTTATTAGAGGATCACAAGTGATGTGACTATGTGAACACATTGAAACCAAATCACCTAGGCAAACACTCAAATGGGTAATTTGGTTGATAGCATGTTTGTGTTTTATTGAAGGGCCAAAAGAAAGTGTTGTGATCATGCAAACTCATTGCTCCACATACTACGCTATCTTTGTATTTCTTGGTTGTCAAAGGTAGTGGATCCTAGAGGCATAGTTTTCAAGGTGTTGAAGTGAGGCAAAATGTTATTAGTATTATTATTTTTTGAGTAAAAACCATGAATCCTAGGGTAATTCCTTAGGTTCCATAGCTAGCAACAACCTATAATTTTCTATAATCTTCATTAAAAATGTATAAGCTTCATTTGAGTAAATCAACATGCTCATGACAAAAATAGAAGAATAGAAATTTCAGAAAATAGGGGGCCTGGACCTCTATTTTTGTCCTAGGAAAAGAAGAAAAGAAAAGAAAGGGTAAAAGAGAGACAAATTTCAGATCAACTGCTCATTGCAAATGAGTGTGTAGAGGAATTCAAGAAGATTGGGAAGAAAGGTATTGTTTGCAAATTGGATCTAGAGAAAGCCTACAATCTTGTGGATTGGGGTTTCTTGATTGAAGCTTTGAGCAAATGTGGCTTTGGTGCAAGATGGTGCAAGTGGATCTGAGGATGCCTAAAATCTTGCCACTTTCAGTCTTGGTGAATGGGATGGTTATAGATTTTTTTGGTGCTATGAGAGGCATGAGACAGGGGGATCCACTTTCACCTTTTCTATTCACTATTGTAGTAGAGGTGTTTAGCAGATTGATCACAAAAGCGGATGAAGTGGGTCTCTTAAGTGGGTGGAGAGTGGGGAGAGATAGGGTGGTGGTATCTCATCTTCAATTTGCGGATGACATCATTATTTTTTGTGGGGGGGAGAGTGAGGAAAAGGCTAGGAATCTAAGGATGTTATTGAGCCTGTTTGAGAAGTTGACAAATCTGAAGGTTAGTCTCAATAAAATTGTAAATATGGGTTAGGAGGAGATTGAGGTGTGGGCAAGGGAACTCAGGTGTGTGTCTAGTGATTGGCCTATGAAATACTTAGGACTCCCTTTAGGTGCAAACCCTAGATCTTTGACTTTCTGGAGCCTAGTAGTGGAGAGATTTGAGAAGAAATTAGCGGCTTGGAAGAGGAATTATATATCTTTGGGTGGTAAGATAACCTTAATCAAATCTACCTTAGCTAACATTCCGGTCTACTACCTATCGGTGTTTAGCTTGCCTCAGGCGATTGTGAAGAAGCTCGAGAAAATTCTGCATGTTTTCTTGTGGGAACTGGGGGAGACAAAGAAGGATCATTTAATCAGATGGGAAATAGTTTGCAGAAGGAAGGAATATGGAGGGCTGGGGTTAGGGAGGTTGAAAGAAAAGAACTAGGCTCTTCTAGGAAAGTGGTTATGGTGATTCCCAAGAGAATCGGGTAGGTTATGGCATAAAGTGGTTGCTAGTATTCATGGGCTCTTAGAGAATGGGTGGTATGCTGGAACTTCTAGCAGGGCCTCTTGCTCTTTACCTTGGAAAGCGATTCAAAAATGTCTCCCAATTTTTCTCAATCACAACAAACTTGATATTAATTCAGGTAACAAAATCAAATTCTGGGAGGATCTTTGGGTGGGTGAAGTCCCTTTGGAAGGATTCTTTCCCTTTCTTGTTCACCTTATCTGCTCTCAAGGGCAAACCAATTTCTGAGTTTTTGCTTCCTTCTCCTTAAGTTAATGGGTTCGGGTGGAATCTAGGCTTTCGCAAAATGTGTGGGACACTGAACTAGGCCATGTTTCTAACCTACTACACATTCTTGAGGGGGTTTTCCTTGACCAAAATAAACAAGATGATAGAATTTGGACTCTACATCCTTCTGGGGTTTTCAGCTGTGCTTCCTTTTTCAAGTTATTGTCTTTGCCTTCTCAACCAGTTGTTCCCTTTCTAGTCAAAGAGATTTGGTGTCATCCAATTCCCCCCAAATTGATGCTGCTTGTGTGAATCTAACAGTGAATCTGCTCATCACATTTTCATTTCTTGTCCGTTTGCTTGTCGTATATGGGATTGGCTTTTCTCTCTTTTTGGGTGTAGGTGGAATACTCCAGACAGATTGGACAGGTTGCTTGATGGTTCTACTTTCAGCTGGCCAAAAAGGAGGGAAGACTAATGTGGAGGTGTACAAGAGCAGCAGTAATCTCGACCTTATGGGAGGAGAGAAACAAATGTATATTCGAGGAAAAAGAAAAGGAGCAAAGAAGGATTAATTGAAGGGATTATGGAAAAAGTAGCTTTCTGGACAAAGACACTGGAGTTGTTTTCAGCTTTCTCTATTGATGACATATTAAGGAACTGGAGAACAATTGCAGCCGCATTCAGCCAAGTGGAAGGCACTAAAGGCTTGGGAACACCCAGAGTTAGGATTCCTGAAATTAAACTTTGACAGAAGTAGTTTTGGGAATACGGGTCTGTCCGGAATTGGAGGGGTTTTAAGAAATGAAAGCGGAGTGATCATGGGTATGTACTCAGGCCCCATTTGAGTGTGTGATTCTGTAACAGCAGAACTGAATGCAGTGATTTACGGGATGCAGAAAACTTTGGAAATGGGGGTAAGAAAGCTAATAGTTGAAGGTGACTCCAAAATATTAATAAGTTGGCTAAAACAGAATGAGAAGGCTCCTTGGTTTTTTAGAAAAAATCAAACAATTCAAGAGGTTCTCAAGGGATATGCAGCTGATAATTCAATGGACTCCTAGGTCGGCAAATGGTCTAGCTGACCAACTAGCAAAGCAAGGGGTAAACAGGGAAGTGTGTTTCTGGGCTCAGTTGTAAGACTGAATATTAAATTGTCTTTGTATTTTCTTGGTGGTAACCGAGGCTGCCTTTGTCTTGTACATTTCTCTTTTTCTAAGTAATAAAATTTGATGTTGATGCTGATAAAAAAAGAAGAAAGAAGAAGATGATGATGGTGAAAATGATTAATGTGTATTTATTGGTAAAATTGAATTCTTCCATGCTTATCAGTTCAAGTTTTAAGTCTTTGAGGGTTCAAGGTGGTATACTGTTATGTTTGTGGCCTGAATTCTTTGTGGTGACCTGCTTTTTTTGATAAATGAGTGAAATTTTATTAAACCAGAAAATAAGAGTTACATGCAACCTGTGGAAAGGCATGAGATGCGACCTTTAAAGCTAATTACAGAATTAAAAGTACAAAAGAAATTACACCGAAGCCCAAAATAAAGTATCCTGGGAAACCCCTTGTTTTGCAAGTGAATCAGCCAATGAGTTTGCTGATCTGCCTACCCACTGAACTCTGATTGTCATATTCCTTGTTAACCATTTAACCTTTTTGAGAAGATCTCTAAAACCCCAAATCACAGTGTCTGGATCCTTCAGTCAACCCACTATCACCTGGGCATCCCCTTCAATAATCAGAAGCTCTATGCCTAGCTGATTTGCAAGCTGGATTCCTTGTACAGCAGCCAATAATTCGGCCCTTAAAGAGTCTCCCACACCCGCTGGACCTGAGCACAAAGATGTCACGTTACTATCTTTTTTTCTCAGCACTCCTCCTATGCCTGAAGGTCCTGGATTTCCTCGGCTACTTCCATCAAAGTTCAGCTTGATAAACTCCTCCCTTGGTGGCATCCATTCAACCCTACGTCTGTCCTTCCTGGTAGAAGTATTTGTGGTGACCCGCTCCGAAATAATTTGAGAAAAACCCAAAGGCAAAATTTCATAGTGGTTTGTGGTGGAAGCGTAGTATGGACCCAATCCATATTCAGCTTATAGGTCTGAACCGAATACGAAGAGTTATGTATTTTCGGGGGTTTTCTCTCTTGTATACTTGGTCATTTTTCTTGTGAGAGAAGATAGAGACATTGAGTGTATTTTGGGGTTTTTTCTGTGAGTGAGGTTGTGAGTGCACAACTCTGTACTTCTCCATTGCTGACTACATAGTAGATTTCTGCTCTTCCTTTGCCTGTGGACGTAGGCTATAAGCCGAACCACATAAATAGTGTATTCTCTGTGCTTGCTTCTCTTTATCTCTGTTATACTTTTATTTGGGTGCCATTCGAATCTATTTTCTTGGGTTTTTCCACAACATATACATGTTGATTGAACCCTAACAAATGAGAAAAATAATAAAAAGAAACTAGTATTTTGACTTAAACTAAATAATTAGTTTAATAATATCTATTTTATTATTATAATCTCAAAAGGTTAAGAATATAAAAGTATCCAAGAGCACCGTGTAAAAAATATCTTAGTGATTGTAGAGAACACTGATGTGGGCCCCACAGCAGTGGTCCCCACAGTGTTCGTAGGACAGCATGTGTAGTTATTTGTTTCACTTATAGTAGCGTCAGTTTGGGTCAGTTTGTTAATTCAGTTGTTATTTATTTCAGTTTTTTATTTACTTTATTTATCATGTAAGTACTAAGGGCAGATCTGTCCTTTCCTTTATGTACTAAACATAACCTATAAATACTAAGAGTGTGGCGGCGGCAGATGTGTTAGAATCTGTCCCTCCTTTCAACCCCTTGTTCTCTTGTTTCTCTTCTCTTCCTTCTCCTCTCTCTCACCTTTCTTCTGCTTTTGTAAACCTAAAATCTATTAGGATTCAAGACTTATTACAGTCTTGATCTTCTACTGTGATTAAGCAAGGTGACCCTCCATGAGCACCTATTGTCTAGGTGTCCTTGACAACTATGAATGGTGGTACCTTTTTGCTTTTTCTTTTCCCTAGGGATGGGAAAGGATGTAATCCTACCTTCTGTTCAGTACTAAACAAGCAAGGAAGAAAAAACTAATAAAAGACATGACTTTGCCCTTCAAGTACACCTTGTTTAGATGTTCTTCTTTGCCTATTATACCTGAATATTCCTTGTTTTCCTCTATGTTTATATATTTATTCTTTAAACCAATAGTCAAATTGCACAAGTTTATAAAGCTATCCACCAATGGCCCAATCAACTCCATTAATATTCTGAAGAGAGGGTGATTTTTCTTTTGTTATTGTTTTTACCTGTGCTTTTCTTGTATATTAAGGAGATTAGTGTAGTTCCTATTCTTTAGCACAAGAGATGGAGGTAGCCATTGTATATTGTTTACTCGTTAGTATAAACTACTACTAACAACAACAATGAGTAACAAAATAAAGTTGATGAGATGAATAATCCAATCTAATGATGCCATCAGTATTCTCCTGTCTTGTGCTATAAAGGTCAATTACAAAGGGAAAAAAGAAGAAAACACTGAAAAGATTCTATATATTGTTTCTATGAGTGGTCTGGATTTTTGATACAGAAGAGTCCAGTGATACTAGCAAATATTTGGTCCATTTTGTGAAATTCTTATTGTAGAATGTCAAGTCCCTTTTATTATTTTCTGGAGGTAGGGTGTAGGGGATAAAAGAAGGAATTGTCTGAAATAATAAATAGAAAAATAAGTTGTGGATAAAGAAGCTGGGATTGTAGAAGAAAAAGAAGATATTGGTGTATGGTGCAAAACTGTATTAACACAACCCACCCTCTATTCAAAGCCTTGACTTTCACTTGTGTTTCCTTGTTAATGCTATTGCAAATGAAGTGAACCGAACAATAATGCTTAAGGAAGCACCAATTTCTGTCCTGAAGGTGGAAATTATTTTGCTGCTAATTTAATATTTTGGGATTTTCTGGTGAAAATAGGTCTTTTTTGCTGTGGTGGGTGCAAATGGGAGCATATGGAATGTCATTAACACGGCCCCCAGTGTTTTCATGTTTGCGCTGCTCCAGATAACCATCCATCTTGCTGTGATCCTTGGAGTGGGAAAGTTATTACGGTTTGACCAGAAACTGTTGTTGTTGGCATCAAATGCCAATGTTGGAGGCCCTACAACAGCATGTGGGATGGCAACAGCGAAAGGATGGGGCTCTTTGGTTATTCCTGGGATACTTGCTGGCATATTTGGCATCGCAATCGCAACTTTTCTTGGTATCGGATTTGGAGTCATGGTCCTTAAAAGCATGTAAGCATTTCCTTCATTTTGTATGGGAAACTTCACTGTAACACAATGTTAGCCATTAAGTTAAGATGGCGGTGTTATCTGTCATACTCGTACACAAATTTGATATTGAAGTTAATAATTATAATTGAACCGCCTTGCTGTCATATAATCGCAATTTGCTTGGCAAGAAAGATTATACAACCTGTAAACAAGGTATTTGACTCCATATGTATCATGCCATGGGGATATGTTAAGCAGTTGGTCCCACGGTGATCTGGGCTTGGAACTAGCATTTTGTTCCATCAAGTGATGGTTTATATCAGAAAATAGCAATGTTGGACATTGATGCAGCAAGGCAAGGCTATGGAAAAAAAAAAAAAAAAGTCAAAAAACTGGTCTGCTCCATTTGAGCAGAGTGGTTCTTTTCAGACTGATACTTCCCTTGAACTCGGTTGGGTTGTCAAGGCTTTTGGTTATGAGAAGCTACCGTGTCGGTGGAGCTTCTCCTCAAACTAATGCTGTCCGTAGAGTCTCTGCATCGACTGAATCCCCACCTGAACAGAAAATTCTATTTCACCATAAAATGCCTCAGGTATAAAAATACACACACTGTGTTTGATTTTGTTGTGTTTTAGCTAAAACGCTTATGTCCACACGTCTACCACTAAAATTAAAAATTCAAGGTTAGACCATGCTTGATTCTGCTCCTGTTTGGTTCAATGAAATTGTCCTTGTGTTTTTATGAATTTATTGAATGAGCTTTAGCATTAGTTTCATAATGGGTGTTACAGTATTGACCGTGGAGAATGTGCCAAGGTTACCACCAAAATTGTCTCATCTGATGATGGAGAGGAGCCACCAACTCGGGGAGATACTCTCATTGTTCTCTCATCTATATTTTCCAAGAGAGGATCAAACAGAGGTATGGAGAGTTTTTAGGATATTGAGGAAGCTGGATCTCCTTTACATAAAGGATTAGGAGGTGGCAATAATGGCAATGACCCTTCTTCTCCCATCGGTTGCGATTGGCAGTCCAATTCCAACTTAACCAACGAGCAAAAGCATAGCCGAGGAAAGGTTCGATTCTCTTTCCAAGTCCTATCCTCACTTAATTTTGGAGAGACGAGATGAAAAGAAAATTTCACAGCCAGCCACTGGCAGCAATGGTAATGCACGCGCCATAGCTTTGGGTGTAGGGACCATTGGAGGAGGCGGAGATGGGGATTGGGGATGAAAAGAAAAAGGGCATTGTTCTCGCAGTTTTTCAAAGTGAACTACGAGCGTTGGAATCAGGTTACGTGGTCTTTTCTTTTTGACGCTCAACAATTAAAACCCTTCACCCTCATTGAGAGTTGAGACTGAAACAACCCCGTGGAATCAGTTGCGTCCATCACTGGCATAAGGCCATGATAGTATGATACGAAGCCAGGTTAAAGTTGTTTTCAGAGGAAAATTCTCGCCTGAGCTTGGGCAATAGGTACATTAGCTTTCACTTTAGAGTTTGGACCAAAGCGTCGTGATCTGTTCATGGTCATCTTACATATGCGCAGCCGTGCATTGGGAACGGAGATGTTCCCAATGTACGGTTGCAAGGGCTGAGTACAGGTTTTGTGAGGACGAAATCCGAACTCCCCCCCCCAAGTTGGTGGTTGCACACCTTTCAAGTTTCAACTAAAGAGTTTATATATACAAAATGCCAGCATGCGATCAGATATGAATACTGAATATAAAATTTTTCCATTTAAATGCTCATCGAACATGATAAAGATCAAATGGTTGAAAATGATCTGATGGTGCTGGTGTTTTAAGGTTCATTCATTATGCCAGATTCACAATGTAAAAGACTTGAACATATCTGAATTTTCAGAAATTGACTTAAATATGTCTGAGTTTTTAAATTAGATTTGAATATACCTTATACACTGATCCCACTGGACCTAAACATACCCTCCTTCAGTAAATCTTCACATGTGAATTCATTTTAAATTTTTAAAATTCTATTTTACCTTTATGGTGATATGTTTTGAAAATCTGAAGCCATAGTTGATTACAACGGAAAAGCTACCTGACTAAGTTTTTTATCATCCTCTAGAGTGAAATATGGTTGTTTTCATTGCATAGGTTCAGTGTATGCTTTGTAAACATGGATAATGAGAACATGGAAGTAGCTCTACAAAGAACTCAGAACTTTGTGCTTATAAACCTGGAGCTGTACAAGGTTTTGGAAGGAGGGCACAAACTGGAGAACTGGCGCAACACCTTTGCTAACCTGGCCCTCCCTCTGTTATGGTTTAAGGTTTCAATAGATACACCTTGGTACTTCAACCAATACGTCTTTTATTTTCTGTAGTTTTTATTTTTCAAATTTTACTTTTAAGCAATATATATATTATATATATATTAAAATTAAAAAAATAGTTCGTGAAAACATCTGTAAACAGGTGCATTGGCACCCGAAGATACGATATAATATGCCCCAAATCGGGTGTATCGTATCATTACTTTGAACCTTGGTTCTCCATGGCAAAGCCTGTCCTTCCCAAGGTGATCTAGCATTGTGAGATGTCATGGATTGTGTGAGACTGCTGGGTCTTAAAGGATAATTCTATCTTAAGGCTGTGTTTGGTTTGAAGGAAAAGTAGAGAAAGGAAGGGGATGTAGGGAGACAGCGTCTCCTGTGGCAGTAGTCTTCTATACGGTAGTTATGTTCTTCAGGCACAAAGATTGAATGGAATAAGGTAGTTGATTTGGCCAGAGAAGTCGCTATAGTGGAGGTGCCTCTTTACAGGCACCATTTGGATGCTGTCATGGTGTGTGAAAGAGTCACAAGGTACAGTGTTTTCAAACTGTCGTTGAACCAGATGGTTGGACTGTTTGACCTGGGAATTGTCCAGGAAATTTGTTCCATTTTACCCCAAATCTGGTCCTTGGCCAAAAACCATTGAATTGATAAGGGACCTGCTGACCCAGGTGGTTGATCCGTCGACCCATTTAACAGTTGTTGAATTTTTTATTTTAATAATTTTTTAGTTGGAATGGGCTGTCCATTCTAATAGGATGGTTGAACCATCGACCCGGAAACTGGTGGACAGAACGATTCTGATTTCGGATCAATTTTTAAAACCTTGACAAGGTATGCTTAAGTCTATTTTAAAATTTCAGCGTATGATTAAGTCAATTTCTGAAAATTTAGGGTATGTTTAAATCTTCTACTTTTTTTTCCTAGTAACCAATTAACTAGCATTCATCCAAGTTCCTCGAAAGAACTTGCCTTATTTTATTTTATTAATGATATAACTGATCTTTAATGTTTTTTTCTCCGACTCTACATTATTCCCTTATTCCCTCCCATATGGTAGGGGTGATCATTTCTAGCCTAGCTTGGGAATTTTTGGGCTTGGGTCTGGGCTTTTCCTAGCCTTAATAAGTAGTTTACCCGACAAATTACTTTGTATAAACTTTGCATTCTTCAGTTTTATTATGCACAATTATTTTCTTTTCTATTCCTACCCATCCCTATGCATCTTACCTACGGTCTCATTTGCTTGTTATGATTATATAGGGCATTCACCCTACTTCATTGCTTTTAACAGGACTGATGTCTCAACTGTTTCATCACTACTCCATGTTCAATGTACCTATGTGCGGTGTAAGAGCATAGACATGCAAATTGCCATAGACCTAGTTTAATCGACCTTGAACCAGAACTGAATTGAATCAGTCCGGTCCAATGACCAACCCAAGTTACTAAGTAGTGATTCAGAATAAATTATAGAAGCAGTATAGGAACAAGCTAGTGGTTGATAGATAGCCACCCTGGATTACATAGCATGATTCTAGAAGGCTCTCGTGTCCAACATGGGGTACCAATCCTCTCTCTCTTATTAATAGTAGGGTGGAAATGGGTTGATTTGGTTCATTTCCAATGCAGAACCTGAAGCCTACCCTATAGGGGTTGGTTCTAAGCTTTTGGAACAGAAACTTACCCCTTCAAGATCCTTGGCAAATTGTTCTTTCTTTAACTCTCCTCAAAAAAAAAGGAACATGTTCTTTCATAGTTTAAAACTTAAATTATCTTTATTCATTAAATTGAATAATTTAATATGTAGATTATCATAATATATATTGATATATAATTTGGAATTTATCATTATAATTTAAATTTTATAAATATTATGTTTTACATTACTTATACACATTAAAATATTAAGTTGAAGAAAAATTGCTTAAGTGACTATGGTGAAATGAGACCATGGTCTTTGTGACCATGAGTGCTTGGGTTGCAAATCTTCAAGGCATTTTGGGATTTTTTTCAAGACAAGTTCAATTATTAAGACGGTTCTTTGGGTCAGTTCAAGTAGGATAAATCCCTAAACCTTGGAACCGACTTGAATAGAGGTAGGTTTCAAGAATTTAGAATCAAACCCTCCCTAATAACACAGATTGGGTAGGGCCAGCTGGTTCGAGATTGGCTTCATTTGGTTCTGGATAAAATCTATTCATTTACTCACCCCTAAAAAACAGTCTCCCTCTAGGGGTCCATAAGCCATTTTCCTCATACCTTGGGTAATTATCGACCATCAATGGTCCATGCCCCAACACTTGGATGCAAGGTTTTAAAAACCGACCCAGAAACTGAACCGTTCTAACTACCAGTTTTCAGGTCAGTGATTCAACTGTCTGGGTCGAACGGTTCGGATGGTTTGCATATTAGGGCAATATATGCAAACCTCATAAGAGATGCCGGCTGAGAGCAAAAAGAGAACTGTTGCTGAGGTAGAAAAAAAGAAAGAAGAAGAAGGAAGGAGAGAAGGAGGGAAGAAGAAGGAAGAGGATGAGGATGATTGGATGCTCACTGGCTATGATAGCAGCGACGGCGATGGCGAGGTGGTGGCAACAAATACAGATCTAAGATCTGAGTTCTTGGATCTCTGAGTTCCCAAATCTGATATCTGAGTTCATGTCTTCTTCTTGGATCTCAAATCTGAGATCTGGGAAGATCTGAGTTCGTGTCTTCTTCTTCTTCTTCTTCTTCTTCGTGCTAGATCTCATGTCTGAGTTCGTGTCTGATCTCAGATCTGAATCATCGAATTCTCTCTGTAACTTTATATTGCGAACTGCTGGCCGGGTCGAACGAGTCGACGGTTGTAACGCCCAGGTCAACGGTTTTCTGACAAAGTCAACGGGTTTTGACCCAATAACAGGTTAAGGATAAAACAGAATCGATTATCCGGACGATTTCCAGGCCAAACGGTCCAATCGTCCGGGTCAACGATGGTTCAAAAACATTGCTTGGATGTGACGGTCTTGGATTGGCATGACTTGACCTAATCACCTATACCAGAACATACCCCAATTTTAGGGTCCCGTTTTTTCTGCGTCTTTTAAAAATTTCCCCACAGTGGTCATTTGGGCAATTGCCGCAATTCTGGTTTCAAATGAATGATCCCTACTAGCCTAAAATTCAGGAACTTGCCAACAGCCCCTAAAATTTAGGAACAGATATATTAAGGGTTTTATAAAATTGAGATCCTTTCCATTATCAAGGGCAAAAACCGATCCAAGTTGTGACAACATTTGACATCACCAGCCAACATAATCAACTGATACTGATACCACTCAACGTACGGTATTCCATTTTTTTTTTTATTCTTTTTTAAGCCACAACGACATTCTTATGCACTCAATAATATACCATTGCATTCTATCTATCAATAAATCCACCACGCCAACGGGCCAGTTTTTCTATTATTTTTTGGATAAAGAAAACAAAAAATAAAATAAAATAAGGGCAACTGATGAACAAATGATTTATTTATATAAGGTGGATGTCAGTTCGGAATTGATGCTAAATTATAAACGAGCATAAATGTATAAAGTGAGAGTATTTGATATTTTAAATTTTTATAAATCTACAGTGGAATTCAGAATCAATGGGCCTGTCCTTATACACAACATGCTGACTACGGAACATGATATATAATGCTTTTGCCTTGGCATACACGCCTACAAAGACATGCACTAAGATGAACCCATCGATGTATCTAAAACCTGAGGAGCTATTTATATGCCCAACAAGTAATAATCCAAGCCTCCACCAACTAGTCGGGCTCCATGAAGAACGATAGGTTATACTTCTACTATCACACAACTCACAAGATAGAGAGAGAGAATAATAATTCAAGCTCAAATTAATGGAGCCCATATAATTCACATTACACTTCTCACTCCTCATTTCTGCCCAAAGAATATGCCTCCATTGTGCCAGCGTGGCGAGTTGACATTTATTCTATACCATCGACGACGCATCACATACAAACATCCAAACGTGCAACAGGATTTTAAAGGACAGAAGCAGTGTAGATGGGCATGAAGCATGCTGTTATTGTCTCTCATACCTTTCATTCTCTAATAAATAATGATTTGATTTAATTTAATGGAAATTTCTACTAAGACCACAAAGCAAGCATATAAGCTCGTCTCAAGTTCCAATAACACATCCTTGAGTTTGAGCACAACATTAATAGCAGCACCCTTTAGAATCTGTTTGGTCATGGATTCATCAGGATCTACAGTAGTAGTTAAACCATCTCCTCCACATTCTTCTTCTTCTCTGTTCAATGCAAAGAAGGGTCTTACACTTAGAGCACTCAAGGTGCTGATCCTGGTGCTATTTCTTGGGTGGCTCATGCTTTGGATTGTTTTGCCAACCAACATCTATAAGAGTCAATGGACACCTCAACTTAAGGCCAAGGCCAACTCCACTTATTTTGGAGGGCAAGGTTAATCATTTTGCTCTTTTCTCGTTTGCTTTGAGGATCCAAAATTAACTTGGTTTTATTAATTCTAATTTTCTCTGTTACAGGCACAAATCTTTTGGTTTTCACGTTTCCCATTATGCTCATTGCTGTGCTTGGATGTGTCTATCTCCATTTCCTTAAGAAATCTGATAATTATTATAACAAGAGGTACGTATATTAATTAGATGCAATGAGATGATCAGTTGCTTATTTTCTTTTAGTCTTTGGTAATCTCTACAAAAGATCGACTAGCTAGCTAATTAACACAAACTTTGTTGAATTGGTTCGATGGCAGTTGGTCTGCAAGCCACGGCCTCTTCTCGTGGAAACGACCATTTCTTGTGAAGCCCCCCTTGGGAATCGTCACTGCAATGGAGCTGGCCTTCTCCGCCATGTTTATTGCGCTAATAATCTGGTCTCTGGCCATTTACTTACATATCAGCTTCGGGCACCTCCATATGCATAAGACTGGGGAGAAAGTGTAAGTAGAAATATATATGTTGAATATCTTAATTAATTATTTACTAGCTTACAGTTATGAGATGGATGGATGGATGGACTTTGGCAGGTGGCAAGCTAAGTTCAGAAGTGTATCTCTTAGACTTGGGTACGTGGGAAACATTTGTTTGGCACTCCTTTTCTTTCCTGTAACTCGAGCATCATCCATCTTGCCTCTACTTGGACTGACTTCCGAGTCCAGCATCAAGTACCATATCTGGCTTGGCCATCTCTCTATGATCCTTTTTACCGCACATAGTATAGGTTTCATCATCTACTGGGTTATAACAAACCAGATGTCTGAGGTACTCTCTTTAATTTTGAAGTGAAGAACATCAACAGTCTTTAGTAATCGTTTTGCTGTCATGAATCATGATGATTGCTGTTGACAAAAGACTTAGATTTCTATTATGTATTTATGTTGTTCTGTGGCTGGAATGTTTGTAGTGCACCTCTTCAGTGAAACAAGCTGCAATTTGGAAAACTTTGGCTGTTTGGAAAAAACAGCCAAACTAGCTAGGCTGTCAGGGAGCTTTTCTTTTTCTTTCTTTCTGTCCAACCAAAAATACAAATAAGTACCTGAGTTGGATTGGATAGCGTGTGATGCAGTGATGTACAGTATGCTGAAAAGCAGCCTAAGCTGTTTTTGCCCAAACAAGAAACAACCAATGCTTTTTCCAATTAGCAGTCACAATTAGGGGTAGACAATAACCGAGCTTTCCGGGAGTAATTCAATAGTTTGGTTCATAGTGAAGCTTGTGCGCCTAATCAGGCTTATGTTATATATAATGTTTTTAATTTTTTATATGTATAACAATAAATTTGTATTTGTGTAATAAAAAATAACTCCTAAGCCTAATTGAGCTTATATTAATTGTATATAATATTTTAATTTTTTTATATGCATAATATTCAATATTTTATTGTATGAAGTTTAACCTAAAATGCATGCAGATGCTAGAATGGAGTAGTACTTGGGTGTCTAATATTGCTGGAGAGATTGCTTTCGTAATTGCATTGGCAATGTGGGCAACCAGCATTCCCCGCATAAGGAGAAAGATGTACGAGATGTTCTTGTACGCCCATCACCTATACACACTATATCTCTTCTTCTATGTCTTGCATGTGGGAATCCCTTACTTCTGCACAATCCTTCCTGGTGTCTATCTTTTCTTAATTGATCGATATTTGCGATTCTTACAATCACGACGAAGAGTTCGGCTTGTTTCTGCACGTCTTCTACCTTGTGAAGCCATTGAATTGAACTTCTCCAAGAATCCAGGTGATATTTTAATTATTTTAAGGGTATCGTCATGCGACGTTCATCCATCCATTTTGAATTCCATGCATTCATCTTAATTATTTTAAGGGTATCCTCCCATTAATGCCAGAATTAAGCTACACTCCAACTAGTATCGTGTTCATCAACGTCCCATCCATTTCTAAGCTTCAGTGGCATCCTTTCACCGTCATCTCTAATTCAAACATGGAGCCTGAGAAGCTAAGCATCCTCGTCAAAGGTGTTGGAGGCTGGTCCCAGGAACTTTATCAAACTCTTTCTTCCCCTTCCTCTCTAGACCAACTGGAAGTCTCCATGGAAGGACCCTATGGGCCTGCTTCATCTCACTTTCTAAGGTCTGTATTAGAATCAAGGAATTATAAAAATTTTATCAAACTCTTTCTTCCCCTCTCTCTCTCTCTAAGCTTCGATTCTATCTCAGGCATGAGTTGGTTGTGATGGTGAGTGGAGGAAGCGGCATTACTCCGTTCATCTCTATAATTCGAGAGATAATATTTAGAAGTACCATGATTGATTGCCAGCAGATTATTCCACGGATGCTCCTCATATGCGCCTTCAAGAACTCTTCTGATCTCACCATGCTAAACCTTCTCATCCCAATCTTTGGTGCCCCTTCTGATACCTCACGTATACAGCTTCAGATAGAGGCCTATGTCACCAGAGAGAAAGAGCCGTCCAACACTTGCGAAAACCAGCAGAAGCTCATCCGGACCATTTGGTTCAAGCCCAATTCATCAGATGCACCCATGTCTTCAATTCTAGGACCAAACACTTGGCTCTGGCTTGGCGCTATAATCTCATCTTCTTTTGTGATGTTTCTCCTTTTCTTGGGTTTACTTACCCGTTACTACATTTATCCAATCGATCACAATACTGACGTTATTTACCATTTTTCTGGGAGAGCTCTTTGGGACATGTTCTTTATATGTATCTGCATTGTGGTAGTGGCCAGTGCCGTGGTTCTCTGGCAAAAGCATGAGAATGCCAAGGAAGGGAGACAAATACAAAATGTGAATGTGCCAACACCAATGACATCTCCAGGGTTCCATGATGACTCTAATCGAGAGCTTGAGAGTCTCCCCCACCAGTCCCTTCTTCCTGCTACCAAGGTGCACCTAGGAGCAAGACCTGATCTCAAGAGTAAGCTCCCTCCTCTTCCTCTTAACACTAAAGATTATTTGACTTCTTAGATGTAATAATCACAATTGATTTGTTTTGTTTTTATCCCTTACAGATATACTATTTGAGCGTAAAGAATCAAGTGTTGGAGTTCTAGTTTGTGGCCCAAAGAAGATGAGACATGAGGTTGCAAAAATCTGTTCATGTGGTTTGGTGGAGAACCTACATTTTGAGTCCATTAGCTTTAACTGGTGATGTATATGCCATATGGCTCCAATTAAAGCATAATGAAGCTTTGTTTCCGTGTATGTATAGCTTTGTGAATCCGCAATAAAATGTTACCCACCATATGTCACATTAGTAAGACTAGTTCTTTATACCATATAATGATGATACTTCCTCACTTCACGTCCAAGTCATTAAAGTTAAATAAGAACATTTCATAAAATTAGGGTGGATTTGAAACGAGTGGACCTGAATACCTGACTATTTTATTTGAGTTCGGTTTCGTACAAAAACATGGGTCTCAAACTTGATTAGAGCTAGCTAAAGGTTATGGGCTCCAATTTGGTTCTACTCAAAAGCTCATATACTCAAACTCAAACTCAAAAGTGGGCCAAGCTTCATATAAAAAATTATAATTATGTATATAAAATTTATTTATTGTTATGCATATAAAATATTAAAAATATTATATATATCATATCAACTCAATTACGCTTGTGAGCTTCATTGGGTTCGACCTTGACTCGTCAGTTTAGATCGAGTTGAGTATATAATAATTATAATATCAATGTTTACAAAAGGTGGCCTGGTCATTCAAATATTTTCATTTTTAAAAATTAATCACTTAATTAATACATTTAATATAGCAAAAATGTCAAATTTAAACATATTTTATCATTTTACCCTTCTATCTTTATAAAGTAATAAAATAACGTAACATTGGTTGTATCCATGTATATATACGAGTGTAAGTGCATGTGTAGAAATATTAATCATATATCTACCATTTCCTTACAACCCAAGAAAAAAAAAAACCTGCTTTTGTTTTGAACTACAATCTATTTGATACATATATTGTTATTTATATAAGTTGACTGTATTAGAGAAACTACAATTGGAAAATGAGGTACATAAGTAAGCCATAAGGCCCCCACATAGATCCTAGTGTGGTCTCCACCTGAAAAGCTACAACTTTTCAGTCCTATGCATGTTTAAGGGTGCAAGTTGGATGGGTTGGTCCAGGTTTAAGTTCAACTGAGGCCCAACCCTAAGAATTGTGCTTAAAGCCTGATCCTAAACTCAAGCCTGATCTGTTCTACCTGAGTTCAGTCTACACTAAAATTTGATGCCCTTGAGTTGGGCTCAGGCCTGGGCCGAATTCAGGTTAGTCAATCAGTCCACACTAGTGTGCTTGGTTTGAAGGAAAAAAGTAGGGAAAAGGAGGGAAAGGGAGGAAAACCTTTACAAACCTTCTATACCCGAAAATCGAGAAAGCCTAAACTTTGGGCTTGGACCTAGCTTAAGGACTAAAAATCCAAGCCAACCCATGTAAAATTGTGGGCGGGGTTGGTCCAAGCATGGTTTGGGCCTGCCCAAGTTGTATCCTTATACATGTTGGCACTACTATGATACATGGACACCATATGTGAGCTCACATTAAGGCCTTGTTCGCTTTTCAGGAAGTTACTTATTAGGGTAAATGCATTTACCTGGGTAAGTGCATTTACCCATGTTCTTTCATTTTCTAGGTAAATAAGACAATTATCAATTCATCGATAAAAACACATTATTAAAAGGGGCAGTTTTGTCCTATCTAAGTATTGGCAACTTCCCCCTAAGTCGGAAAGTTACTTGGCCACCTAGGAAATGGGTATCACTTTTCTGTGAACCCCATATAAATCTGAAAAAAGAGCATGGATTTTTTATCAATGGAAACAAAATTTTCATTGACCAACTTTTCCCTCTCTCAAAATCCAAAAAAAAAAAAACGAACAGACCCTAACTGCGATCATGATCACAAAATAGCTAGTGAAATTCCAATATGCCAGTATTTGCAACAAATTCAATGCATCACATCAATTAATTTTTTATCTCATACACTGACATGTTCTAATTTCATCAGGGGTCGCTATGAAGTTCTACGGCCTTGGTCGCAGGTAATGTTTTCTCACCATATGCTATTCTTACAACCAATTTTTGTCATATTGTGACCCCCACTTGTTGGACCAACCCATGTTTAAGCCCTATTCTATTCTATGGTCCATTATGTAGGGCTTAATGTTGGCTCCAATATGCGGGTCGCAAATATGGGTTTCACTGCTCTATTTCTATATATTGGAAACTTAGATGCAAGCAGGCCTCCATCCCACTGTCTACTAGCGGTGCATACATAGATAAATGAGCTACAAAACTACGTTATGAAAGAAGGGTCACGAAGAGAATTGAATGAAAGACCCAATGCTTTGGTTCGAGCAGATGGCCTAGTCATGACTAGACCTGCGCCCTCTTGGTTGAGTTTTAACATGAATGCGGCAGTGTTTCCATATATGGGCAAGGGGTGCATAATTGGTCGGTTCGGTTCGATTTGATTAAAAGCAAAGACCTAACCTATTATTCGGTTTGATCATCTCTCCCAACTAAACCCGACTACAATTTAAAATTGAACTGACCCTAACCGCATTCAGTTTGGTTGGATTCGGTTTTAATATTTAATGAACAATTAGCTATTAATCTTTAGTCTAGGTTATAATAAACAATTAATACAACTAGTCATTTAATGAACAATTGAATGACTAATTATTAAAGCAACTAGTCTCTAGGCTATTTTTAACAAACAATTAATGAATAATTAATAATTAGTCTAGATTTTAATACTCTAATTGTTTAGAGTCTCTAGCCTATTTAATTAATTATTATTAATTAAAAGCTGGAATAGGCCCAACTTCCCATAGCACATTGGGAATCGCGAATTAATGATTACTCATTGAAAAAGATAATAATTATTAATTAATAAGTATAAAGTATTGAATAGAATATTATATATTTAATATAGATAATTAAATACAACTACTAATTCGATTTTCTGTTCCATTTGGTTCGGTTCGATTTTCGGTTTATCAGCCGAATTTGAACACCCCTAATAGGGGAAAAGCGAAAATACCTCTGCTGATTAGATACGATGGAGGAGACCATATTATGTGCAGATCCAGTCAAACCCATTACTACCATTGATATTGAAGCATAAACAATGGCCTTGCTTGAGGATTTGCACATAATAGTTGGGTCTCCAGAGGTATCCCAAAGTCGGGTTAACTCTCAAAAGAATGCTAGAAATATAAGGGAGAGTTTCAGGTCAGAACCTAGCTCGAACTCCGGACTAAAAAGAAGTGAGTAGCAACAATAACCTTTGCAGAAAAATACCAATGGTTAGGATCGTATCCAATATTTGTTAATGACCTTTCTTATTAGGGAAAATTTTTTAAACTATCCTTATGGTTTAATTAATTGACTAATTCATCCATATTGTTTGCATATTGTCTTAAAGTACCTCTATTGTTTTTGACAATTGTCTAAAACTTCCCCTATTGTTAACTTTTCATCACAAATCGTTCACAAGTGATATCACATGACTAATATATTTTTCAAAAATCCTTAAAATACCCTTTTGTCACAAAGAACTCAGGGCACCGAGACCAAGAGCGGAAACTTTGCTGTAGAGTTTCAAAACCAAAGTGCAACAATACCAAATTGTTCATTACATGGTTTGGTGCGGCTGCAGAAATTAAGAATTCTGCCTAAAAGTAGAGTTCCCATGAAGTTCGAAGATCTGTTGGAAGACCAAGGAATTCCATAGGAGATCGAACCTGTTCAAATGCTGCAAAGTGACTCATAGTGATTAGCAGATATCAATTGGTATTTGATATGGTTTCGAGTTGGGACATGCCAGTCAATATGCTTGGCTAGTACTACTCAAGCTCGAAAAGCGAGAAATTATCTCCTCCTCCTCCAATACCACTCCTATTATAAAAACAGGGATAGAGACATCAAGCAATACGTAGGGGTGCAAATGGATCAGATTCTGATCCGATCCGATCCTATTTTGTCATATTCGGATATCCTCTATTTGGATTTTCAGATTGGATAAAAAAATAGGATCCAATCAGAATTCAGACTGGATTCAGGTTGCCCCTATCCAATCCAAGATCTGATATATATATATATATATATATATATATATATGTGTGTGTGTGTGTGTGTGTATAAAACATATATGTTATTTATTTATAAATATATTATTTATATTTCATTTTTATAAATTTATTATATTGATTATTTTTTATAAAAAATATGTATATATGTGATGAAAATAGTTGAAAAGATATTTATATTTTTTGGTCTTATTTTTTAATTATTATATTTTATTTATTTTTTGATAATCTATTAATTTTTTAAGAAATTTAAATCAGATTAAATCATTTCTAAAAATCCGACTTCTTCATTGGATTTGAATTCGAATCCATACTTATGAGATCTGATTGGATCAGATTGGCTATTAACGGTCAGACCGGATTTGGATATACCCTAATTCTAATATGATCTTATTTGTTTGCATCCCTAGCAGTACGAGCATCTAACCTGATACAATTGATCAAGTAAAGGCACTAAAATGGCTTATACTTACAAGTTTGAAATTCAAATAATAGATATCTTTCACATGGAATAAGTTTGCATATACCTTCTCAGACATAACCTTGCATACTTTAAGGTGGTAGCCAAAGCTATAGGAATACCAATAACGGTGCTTTATTACCAGATTCTTTGGTCTCACTGGGTTGTCCATTTCCTGTTGGTCTATAACATGACAAATGGTCAATGGTGAAGATGGAGAAGACTATATAGTCCACTGATTCCTCACTATTTGATTGGTCATAAGAAGCAGAAACTTACATGGAAGATCTCAAGCTGGTCCTCTATGCTCTCGAGTGTAGTTTTAACTACATTAAAGCTCTTCATTTTTGCAATCGCTACCTCGTCGAGTGGAAATGTTTCAAGAACACGAACCCGTTCCAATCGTCTCTCCCCATCATTATATCATGTGAATGCCATCGCTGAGCTTATCGTGCAGGTCCTAAATCTTCCCTAGTAATTGCTTTGATCGGTCTCCATTTTTTTATTTCATGAGGAAGCAAGAAAAAAAATAAGAATAGTGTTTGGAACTTTCTTAAGATCTCCTCTTTGAAAAGAAGAAATGACGAAAAGAATTTGGAGCCAATAAATTTTAGGGACACCAAGATAAGAATGTAGAAGAGAGAAAAATAAAAAATAAAAGAATTCTTTGTATCGCTTGACTTGTCGACCAGGCTGAGATGGGTACAATATATATACACAAAGAATAAAAATAATAAAATAAACTAAGAATAGAATAGGCAGTTGCCTATGTACAAAGATTGCAAATTAATTCTCTTCTAATTTACTAGTTGCCAAATCTGTATGAGAGCCTTCATTAGTAACTGCTATTCTTGAAGGAGATCTTTCATTGGCAACTGCTAAAGATCCTTTATTGGTAGCTGCTAAGCTGGATTGAGAGTCTCCATTGGTAACTGCCAGACTTGTGGAGTTACCTTTTAGAGAAGTTTCCTTAATATGCCCCCTCAAGTGAAACTGGGCTGGAAGCACATGAAGCTTGGACCGGAGAAAATCAAATCGAGCTAGAGCAAGAGGTTTGATAAAGATGTCGGTCAGCTGATCATTAGTAGAAATATATCGGATGTCTATATTTTTACGGAGAATATGATCACGCAAAAAATGAAAGTCCACTTTGATGTGTTTGGTATGAGCATGGAACACCAGATGCGCTGCCAGATACGTGGTGCCAATATTATCACAGTAAAGAATAGGCGGAACAGACTGACGAATACCCAAATCCCGTAGTAGAGACTACAACCATAGTAATTCGGTGGTGGTGTTAGCTAATGAGCAAAATTCGGCTTCAATGCTAGAATAGGCAATGGTGGGCTATTTCTTCGCACTCCAAGAGATTAAATGAGACCCAAGAAAAATACCATAGCCGCTAGTGAACCGGCGGTTACTAGGGCAACTGGCCCAATCAACATATGAAAAGCAACTAAATACCTAGGAGGATTAGATGCAAAAAATAGCTCATACTCAATTGTGCCTCTGGTCATGTGAGTGTAACATATTGCAGGGCCCTAACAATGTTGTGATACTGAGTAGGATCAGGAAGAGGGTCTCCCTGAAATTTAGACAATCTGGACGTGGGAGCTATAGGCGTGGTCAAGGGTTTAGAGGCTTGCAGATTAGTTTTCTGTAAGAGGTCCAAAATGTAATGCCTCTAAGAAAGAAACAGCCTAGTCTTGTCTCAATGAGCTTCTACTCTAAGAAAATAGTGTAGAGATCCAAGGTTCTTAAGAGAGAAAATCCAA
Organism: Nelumbo nucifera; assembly: GCF_000365185.1. The sequence goes on from NW_010729088.1 coordinate 443,211, forward strand.
GACGGATCCAAAATGAGTTGAGAAACATGAGCAGCAGAAGAACCAGTAACAATAATATCATCAATATAAACCAAAATATATAGAGAAATATTATTTTTGGTGTAAATGAAGAGAGAGGGATCACACTGAGAGCTTCTGAAGCCAAGATCATGACGTCTGCTACAGAGTTAAGAGAACCAAGCCCCTTGATGAAGACCATAGAGAACTTTTTTTAAGCTTGCAGACATAATCTGGACATGTCTGATCCTCGAAACCTCGGGGATATTTCATATAAATATTTTCTTGAATAAATCCATTCAAGAAGGCATTGTGAACATCTAGCTGCTTAATGTCCCATCCTTGTGAGGTGGCCAAAGATAAAACCGTACGAACAGTGGCTAGCTTAACAACAGAGCTAAAAGTGTTTGTGAAGTCGACACCGGGAACTTGAGAGAAACCCTAAGCTATTAGTCTGGCTTTGTATCGTTCCACAGAACCATTAAGGTTTTCTCTTAATTTTGTAAACCCACTTAGAGCCAACAACATTCATAGACGAATCATAAGGAACAAGCTGCCACGTACCATTCTATATGAGAGCATGAAATTCAGATGACATAGTAGTGCACCAGTGAGCAAACTTGGACGCCTAAGAGTAGGAATTTGGTTCTACACCACTCTAACTACCATCTGTAAGTAGTCCTTCAGGTAAAGGATACCTTGTGGTAGTTTGTGTATGGTGGGAACTCATGGAACGAGTAGTCATAGAATGTGTTCGTATAGCCAGAGCAGGAACAACAGGTGTGGCATCCAAAATCTCTTGAATCAACCGTGTTTTCTAACGTGGCTGATCTGTCTGATTATCAACATGAGATAAAGATTCATTAGTATCAGTTGAAGACGATCTTGCAGTTATACCTTGTTCAAGAGATGAAGAGTCATGAGAAGAGATATCATTCTCCTACGCACCAGTGACTGAAGGAATAGGTAGCAGAGTGACTGGTGCCGAATTCAGAAGTTCAGAAGGATTCTTCTTTTGAGAGATTCCCAGAATCTGTTTCTCATCAAAAACCACATGTCTTGCAATAATTTCTTGTGAAGTGACCGGATTATAGCACTTGAACCCTTTATGAGAAGAATTATATCCAATAAAAATGCATCTAACAGATCTATAGTCCATCTTATGCTTGTTATATGGCCGAATAAAAGGATAGCAAAGACAACCAAAACTTCATAATATAGAATAATCGAGTTTTCGGCTAAACAACTTTTCATAAGGAGAGAGATTACCAAATGTTGGAGTAGGCAACCGGTTAATGAGAAAAATTGCAGTTTTTGCTGCTTCAACCTAAAAGGATTTGGGGAGAGAGGAGGACGCCAGTAGAGAGAGAGTGGACTCAATAATATGCTAGTGTTTCTCTTCAACATTTCCATTTTGCTCATGAGTATGAGGACAAATCACCCTGTGTGAAATTCCTTCACTATCCAAGAAGGAGAATGACTTTCGAAACTCTCATCCCCAATCACTTTGGAACATCTTAGTTTTAGTGGAAAATTGATTTTTAGCATGTCTCTTAAATTTAACAAAAGCATAAAAAACATTTGATTTCCTTTCAAGAGGATAAATCCAAGAAAACTTTGAATATGCATCTATAAACAAAACATAATACTTATAGCTTTTTGTAGACAAAACTGGGGTGGGTCCCTACACATTTGAATAAATTAACTCTAGAGGTTGAGAGGCATTACTAGAAGAAATTGGCAAATTTAAACGATGTGCTTTGCCGAATTGGCAAGCCTCACAAACAAAGTGATCATTCACATGTCCTGAATAAGGTAAACCAAATTTAGAAATTACTAATTTAACTACTTTCAAAGATGTATGTCCTAAACAGTGATGCCAATCCCGGAAAGAGGCTTTTTCTCCAACAAGTTTTTCGACTGAATTTTCTCAGTCATCATTGGCTCCCAGGACTGATAAAGTCCATCTCTACTGGGTCTTTCAATAAAAAGAAATTTAGGTGAAATTCAAATACTAAATTATTATCTCTTGTAAATTTGCTAACAGAGATCAAATTCTTTGTCAGGGCAGGAACGTGATAAATATTTTTCAAACTAAACTAATAATGATCATAATTTAATGAAGAAGAACCGATACTCTTAATTATCAAACCTTCACCATTACCAACTTTCACTTGGTCCATACCAAAAAATTCATGCTTGTTCTATAAGTTATTAGCATTTGGAGTCATGTGATGAGTTGCTCCACTATCAGGGTACCAAGTAGGGTCGAAATTAGTTGTTGAGCCATTGTAGGAAGACATACCACTATGAAACACAGCTGCAGGATCTAGAGAATTATTGTTATGTTCTTGGTACGAGAGGTCATACTATTTATAGCACTTGAGTGCACCATGCCCAGGTTTGTTATATACTTGGCAAACAATTGTATTACCTCTACCTCGACCTTGTCCTTGTCCAGATTGATTGCCACGCTCCCTGCCTCTGCCACGACCATAGTTCCCTTTGTTATTCTGAAACTAAGCATTATTATTGCTATTCTTGCCATTATTATTGTTACTAGTAATTAAGCACATGCGTGCACGTGATAAAATTTTCTTCATATTAATTACTTGAATTTTAGATATATCATAATTAAGATAGAAATTGAAAATTAACAAAAGTAATAATATGATTAAAAACAAAACTTAAATGCTTGTACTAAATAACAATTATTATTATTATTATTATTATTATTATTATTATTATTATTATTATTATTATTATTATTATTATTATTATTATTGTTGTTGTTGTTGTTGTTGTTGTTGTTGTTGTTGTTGTTGTTRTTGTTATTATTATTATTGTTATTGTTATTATTATTATTATTATTATTAAATTTTGTGTTCCATTTCTATCATAAATAAAAATAACTTTTATTTTAAGAATTATTTTTATTTTATATGATGAATATATAACATTAGAAATGTTCTCAAATGTTTTTGACAAAATTTTGTACATTTTCATTTTTGGTGTTCTATCTTCTTTTAAATATTTATTATTGAATTATGACATCATGTATTTCTTAGAAAAGTTTGGTCATTGACCCACCATCTAGATAAGAAAATAGATTTGCTTTCGAAATAGTTTTAAATTAGAGAAAATTATAGTCAAAACCGGGTTTACATTTAAAATTAGGCTACAGATTAGTCCAAAAATCAACAAAACTCTGACAACTAACTCTACATTTCAAATTATAAAACCCCTGCCATGTTGTCGGAGGCTTATGTGGCTATTGCCAACATGGAACTCTTAATCTATGTTGGACACAACAAAATGCTTATACTGAAATTGCCGTTTAATGTTGGGTGATTGGAAAACAAGAAAATGGTTTTTAGTTTCTTTCCCGCTCCCCCCTTCCTCCCTTCCTCCCTCCCTCCCTCTCTCTCTCTCTCTCTCTCTCTCTCTCTTTCACACACACAGTCGTCTCTCTCTGCTCAATGACTGTATGATTTTAAAATAAATAAAAATGGTTTTCAGTTTCTGTATTTACGTTCTCTCTATCAATTTGTACCATTCTCTCTCTACCTATCGTTCTTCCTCAATCTCTCTCAATCTATCGATCTCCATCAGTTTTTCTCACACTTCTCTTGTTCTTTTTTTCTTATTTTCTTAAACCTATATGGTATTAATCAGACCGTATAAAAGAACATGAGACCAATTTGGTATAGTTCAAAAATCATTACACCAATTTGATAGAAATTTATAATTTCATTGTACAAGTAGTTGGTCCCTTTAGTTCTTTTATACAATATGATTAATAATATAAAATTTTGTAAAAAAAATAAAAAAAGAATGAGAGAAGTAGCGGGAGAAAGACTAAAGGAGAATTATAGAGATTGAGAGAGAAAGAGATATTAACCAAGAGGTAAAGTCAAGAAGAAGAATGAGAGAGAGAGAGAGAGAGAAGTTTTGATTTGGCTACATACCAAAGTTGAAAGAGTGGGAGATCGAGAGATGATTGCGGGAGTTAGAGAGAAGGGAGGGAGATCGAGAGACTGAGGGAGTAGAAGATAAACTGAAAACCTATTTTTGGTATAAGCTTTTCTTTTTGTCCAACATGGATTAAGAGTCCCATGTTGTCAACATCCACAAAAGCCTCTAATGACATGGCAGAAGATTTTATAATTTGAAATGTAGAGCCAATTGTCAGAGTTTTGTTGGTTTCTGGACCATCCTACAACCTAATTTTAAATGTATAACTGGATTTCACTATAATTTTCTCTTTAAATTATATATTTCATTTACATTATATAAATAATGGGTTAAGAGTCTCTGTTGCCAACATCCATAAAAGCCTTTGATGACATGGCAGAGGTTTTTATAATTTGAAATGTAGAGCCAGTTGTCAGAGTTTTGTTGGTTTCTGGATCAACCTACAACCTAATTTTAAATGCATAACCAGATTTGACTATAATTTTCTCTTTAAATTATATATTTCATTTACATTATATAAATAATTTTTACTTATCACACTTAATTTTTGTTTGCGTATGATATTGTTTGACCCAAACCACTAACCCACCACCCAAAAAGAAAAATAGTTTGATTTCTAGGTTGGCATTAAATTTTGTATTAAATTTCCATCATTGAATTTTTTTCTTATGTATAATACTTATTTTTATTCAATATAATGAATGAATAATAGTAGAAATGCACCCAATATTTTATTTTTATAAATATATAACATTAGATATGTGTCCAAAATTTTCTCTCTTTTTTTTTTATTTTTGTGATTCTTTGTATTTTCTATTTTTAAAAATTTTATTATTTGACTATGACATCATTTCATTTCTAGGTAGATTTTAAATTTTGCATTCCATTTTCATCATTAATAAAAATACTTCTTATATTTTATACTTATTTATTTTAAAATTTTTATTATTTAATTATGAAATTATTTATTAATCCACTTGACCCTAAATGATCGAATTGCTTGCCCACTACTAGGAGGAAAGAAAATGGTTTTTTTTTTCAAAATATTTATTTGTATACTATTAAAATTAATATTGTGGATTTAATTACAAAAATTCAATGATGAGAAAAAATATATCTTAAAAATATGATTTAGTGAGAGAGAATAGGAAAATATTTTTATTTCCAATTGGTTTTAAATTTTACATTCMATTTYCWTCATTARTAAAMRCATTTYTTATTTAWCATACTTATTATTGTTTAATATGTATGTTAAAAATGTTCCCAATTTTTTTTAATTTCTATATTTTTTTCATTTTATCATTTTTTTCATTTTATTATTTAAATCGTGGCAACACTGATTAACCCATTTGACCCAAAATGGTTTAATTTCTTCCGCCACCTAGATGAAAACTCTATTTTTTAGGTAGATTTTAATATTATAAGCTTTTATATTCTTGAAATTATTAATTTATTGAGTATGGATTTAATTAATAGAACTTAATGATGAGAAAAAACAAAAATGACTTAAATATAAGTTTCACTGAACATGAATGTAATTTAATAAATTAAATATTATATTTATTGAGAGGGAATTGAATGCATTAAATATCATAAAATTACCTCTTTGCAACTCATTTAATATCAATAACTGATTACCCTATTTGTCCTCACTTTTATCAATAAATTTAAATGTAGAGGGGTAAATTTTGTCCTAAACAAACCCAAAAATATTCTTGAGGCCATGCTTACCCACCACCAGGAGGGAAGAAAATGTTTTTTTTTTCAAATTATTTTCCAAAATATTTATTTTTATTCTATTAAAATTAATATTGTGAATTTAATTAAAGAATTTAATGATGAGAAAATATATCTTACATATTGGATTTAATGAGAGAGAATAGGAAAATATTTTTATTTCCAATTGGTTTAAAATTTTACATTCAATTTCCATCATTAATAAAAACATTTCTTATTTATCATACTTATTATTGTTTAATATGTGCATTAAAAATGTTCATAATTTTTTATTTTATGTATTTTTTTTATTTTATTATTTAATTGTGACAACATGGATTAACCCATTTGACCCAAAATGGTTTAAATTCTTACCACTACCTAGATGAAAACTCTATTTTTTCTAGGTAGATTTTAAAAGTATAAACTTTTATGTTATTGGAATTATTAATTTATTTAGTATGGATTTAATTAATAGAACTTAATGATGAAAAGAAATAAAAATTACTTAAATATAAGATTCACTGAACATGAATGCAAGTTAATAAATTAAATATTGGATTTATTGAGAGGGAATTGAATGCATTGAATATCATAAAATTGCCTCTTTTTAACTCATTTAATATCAATAACTGATTACCCTATTTGCCCTCACATTTTATCAATAAATTTAAATGTAGAGGGGTAAATTTTGTCCTAAAAAAATTCCAAAATTATTCTTGACGTCATTCTTGCCCACCATTGGGAGGGAAGAAAATTGTTTTGCTTTTAAATTACTTTTTGAAATATTTATTTTTATACTATTAAAATTAATATTGTGGATTCAATTATAAGAACTTAATGATGAGAAAAATATATCTTAAATATAGGATTTAATGAGAGAGAATAGGAAAATATTTTTATTTCCAATTGGTTTTAAATTTTACATTCAATTTCCTTCATTAATAAAAAACATTTCTTATTTATCATACTTATTGCTGTTTAATATGTATGTTAAAAATGTTCCCAATTTTTTTAATTTCTATTTTTTCATTTTATCAAATTTTGAGTTTTATTATTTAAATTGTGAAAGCAGTGATTAACCCATTCGACCCAAAATGTTACCACCACCTAGACGAAAACTCTATTTTTTTAGGTCGATTTTAAAAGTATAAGCTTTTATGTTTTTGGAATTATTAATTTATTAAGTATGGACTTAATTAATAGAACTTAATGATGAAAAGAAACAAAAATAACTTAAATAAATTAAATATTGAATTTATTGAGAGGGAATTGAATGCGTTGGATATCATAAAATTACTTCTTTTCAACTCATTTAATATCAATAACCAATTACCCTATTTGCCCTCACTTTTTATCAATAAATTCAAATGTAGATGGGTAAATTGTCCTTAAAAAAATTCCAAAAATATTTTTGAGGCCATTCGTTCTTTTTAAAGTAGTATAGATATATTTGTATTTTTTCATGTTTTAATTTTTATTATTTAATTATGGAAAAATGCTACATGGGTTGACCTATTTGACCTAAAATTGTTTAATTTCTTACCACCACATAAAAATATAGCTTTTCCAAGTCAATTTCAAAAGTACACATTTTTATGTTATTAGAATTATTTATGTATGGATTTAATTAGTGGAACTTAGTAATTAAAAGAAACAAAAATGCCTTAAATGTATGGTTAAATGAGGGTGAATGAGAGTTAATACCTAGGAATTTAATAAGAGAGAATTGAATGCAATGAATAATAGTATTCAAATTATATTTTCTGCCCTCATAATAGATAGGGACCCTATTTAAAAAAAAGGGTATTTTAGTCAAAAAAATTCCAGAAATCTTAGACCTTATTCGTACTTTTTATAGTAGTATAAACTTGCAACTATATTGGCATTGGGAGCTTCACTGGAAACATTATGCTGAATAAGCCAAGATTCATGGCTAAGTAGTAGACCAAGAACATCATTCATGCCTAACTGATCAACATCAGTTCTATTAGTAATAACAGTGATAAGAGATTCATATTCACTTTCTAGTCTAGATAAAACGTAAAGAACAAGGTCTTCCTTAACTATTGGTTCAAAAACAACAGACATATTGTCTACAATAGTTTTTGCTTTCTGAGCATACTCACTTATGGACAAATTGCCTTTCTTAAGATTTTGTAGCTACTACTTTAACTGTAGCACCCTAGGTCATGATTGAGAAGAGAACGATCTCTCTAGGGCACTCCAAACTTCGGCTGCAGTAGACAGTCCAACAACTTGGGCTGTCAGAGATGCAACAAGCCAACTTAAAACAAGTTGGTCTAACTGTACCCATGAAAAATAGTTTGGGTTAAGAATTTTCTTACTACCACCATTGGGATCTGGAATTTTCTTTGGTGATGCCTTGGTTGAACCATCAATCAAGCCCATCAATTTGTAGGCTCTGAGAACTGGCAGAAGTTGAGCCCTCCATAGAAGAAAATTTTCTCCATTCAACTTGATGGTGAGATATGGAAAAATGTTGGGAATGATGTTCATCGCTATTGTACTAGTCATATTCTGAAGATCAAAGGAGTTGGAGCTAATGACTTCAAACGAATCAGCACTATGAGATGCCATAGGCTCTGATACCAAGATAAGAATGTAGAAGAGAGAAAAATAAAATAATAAAAGAATTCTTTGTATTGCTTGACCTATCGACCAGGCTGAGATGGGTACAATATATATACACAAAGAACAAAAAATATAAAAGAAACTAAGAATAGAATAGGCAGTTGCCTATGTACAAAGATTGCTAATTAATTCTCTTTCTAATTTACTGGTTGCCAAACCTGTATGAAAGCCTTCATTAGTAACTACTATTCTTGGAGGAGATCTTTCATTGGCAGCTGCTAAAGATCCTTTATTGGTAGCTATTAAGTTAGACTGAGAGCCTCCATTGGTAACTACCAGACTTGTGGAGTTACCTTCTGGAGAGCTTTCCTTAATACACCACCTACTTCTTATAGTTCTGCTCTCAGCTTGGTTGTGCAGGCTCTCTTTCTTTTCATTGGTTAACGATAACTTCACTTTTGATACGGCATTGTTTTAGGCTTTAGCGCGAGGCTCAAACTAATGAGCCCAGACGAGAGGAGATTAGCAGGAATACCTGACATGGATTTGTGCATTGTCTTGTTTGCTGCTCTCTCTCTACTAGCTTTAGTAGTGTTATTACCAAACTCTTTTTGGATTGGAGCAGGATTAATAATCCTTCCTCTAATCGTGTGACGATTAATTGGACCGGCCCAATTATAAGTACATATCTAGAGAAGGGTTGGTAATTGATGTTGTTTGGTCCATGGTGTACCGAACTGAGGATGTAATAAGATAAATCCCTACCAACTGGATGAAGTCGAGGTGGAGGGACAAAGTTGTGCATCAAGGTAATCTGCAACCATACAGAGGATTAGAAGCCCGAGGAGTCGTTCCCTAGGAAGGCACTATGACGCTCAAGTTAGTAACATGAAATTGAGAGCGGTTGGGATGAGTTGTTGAGGGCAGTCCGATGTGAGGAATGGATATGAGAGCAGAATGCTGAGTAGCAAAAGTCCTTTACCTCGAGGGGGAAATGTCTTTAAATAGCTAAGCATCCATTGTAGTCGGATGAGGTCCGTGGGATTGTCGGGATGAGGCTGCACACTAAGGTTCTCGGGAGGTCCCGCTTTCCTCGATGAGGCATGTCTCCTTATTTGTGTGGGACTTTGCTTCCTCGAGATGCCTTTCCATGACGTGACTGTGAAGACGTGTGCTGCCATGGTCCAAAGATGTTGGCCACGGAATCCGACACGTGGAAGCTTCAGCTAGCTAAGACACCACTCAGATAGTAATGACGGTGACAATGGTGGTGGTCGCAATATACGACAAATGCACGATGACAGAAAACTCACAAAGGTTCATGAAATTTTTCATCAGTTGGATTTTATTTTAAAAATTTGAAGAATAGTGAAAGGCAATTTCAATATTTGTTTTGTTTTTTTTTTCATTAGTGCTTAACAACGATATCAATTGTTAGAAACAGTGTTAGTTTAAGAAAATTGCCATTTTTATTATTGTCCTATTAAACGAATGTGTCATATATATATATATATATCTTGCATACTTAAAAGGTAAGCAAAATAAACGGAGAGTGGGCCTGGGATCTAGTTGTAGTATATGAGATTTTACCAGAAACAAAAAATCAAGTTTTAAAATCACGATCCAGATTGACAGTCAAAATTTTGCATTTTTGTAGTGGGAAATTTGGTGGTAGCAATGATGCCAAAGAGAAAATGCAAAAAGGACCATAATGGCAAATACAGCCAACATGTTTGAAATGATCCACAAGTATATATGGTCACTACAACTTCAAATTGGCATCAACGTACTCATGTCATGTGTGCTCCACATATTCACCTGTAGTGTGTCAAATAACAGACTTTAACGGTGTCCTGCAATGTGAATGATTTTGTTTTTAAAAACAAAATGAGCTGCCATGTCAGCAAAAACAATACATTATTCCTTCCAAACAGACCTTGAGTGAGTGGGCGCAATCTAAACTTGAATTGAGCTTGGGTAATCTGAAATCAGTCCATTCCAACCAAACCCAAGCCCACTCAATATGTATAACATTCACAACCATGTAGATTTGCACCCCAAGCCTGATCAAATCCAAACTTAGCCTAGCCATATATGAAAACGGTACTCCAATTCTTAGTAAGGATCACTTTTATAAATTTAATGTTAATATTATCATTATATGTATGTATGTATGTATGAAGATGGAAAAGGATGAAAGCATGATTTAGCCATATCAACGGATCGGGTTTATTTTACTTGAATCCAACCTGAAACCCGATCAGCACCACCACATGGGCATCCCTATTTAGACTGCGTTTGGAAGAGGTGTAAATCCCAGTTCGGTGTAGTTTTACACTATGGTCCACTTTTGTATGTGTTTGGTTGGGATGTAAAAGAACACCGAAAACTGGTGTAAAACTTTATTTTGAAAGATATTTACATCAATTATCAAATGTATAAAATACTTTGATTTCTTTTTTATGTAAAAAGCAATGGCTCTCTTCCTCTTGCTCTGTCACCATTGAGCTTCTTTCGCCGGCATCCTCCACCGTCAAGTTTCCTGTTTCCGTCGTCGTTCCAACTCCATGTGACCCTCTTCCTCTTCCACTCACTCCCTCTCTATCTCTCTTCTCTCTTCCACTACTTCACGCCCTCTCAAAAGAAAAAAGAGGGAAAAAAAAAGTCGTTGCCACCTCTACCACTTCTTTTTCTCCTCTTCATGGATCCATTTCGAATTGAAACTTGAAACTTTTCCCTTCTGGAAAACGAAAAAGAAAATAAAACTGACGACAATAATAATCACATATTAGAGTATCAAACCGGTTTGGATTGGATTTTTACGCTAAAAGAGTAGTCCATTAAGCTTTTCTCCTTTAGATAAAAACCCATAAATCTTTCGGAAAAGCATGAACAGGTTTAATGTAGATTTCTGATTCTCACTGCAAAGCTATAAGCATTCAGAAAGTCCAAAAATCACATTCTATGCACCCATATCCGCCCATGAATTGACATCAATTCTGAGCTGACACCTACCCCAAATGTACTTTGAGCCTATAAACTCTGACCCTGGGATTATCAGTCATTCTCCCTTAATCTATCTTATTTTAGTTGCCTTTCTTCATCTTCTCTTCGCTATTATTGTCAAGAAAATAGAGAGCTCAAACCAACAGGAAGAAAAACACCCAAAAATGGATTAAAGGGGTACCAGAGTAGAGAAGGTTAAAAGAATTTTTCAGCAATTCGATATGAATAAATATGGAGGTCCCAATAGGCAAGAAATGGTGTATCTCGTCGTCACCGAAAATCCTAGGGTTAAATGAGCAAATCAATGCAATCCTTGATGAGGTCTTCAGAGCCTACGGGGACTTCATTGACAGCGAAAATGGTCTCTCCTATGAAGATCTTCTCTGGACCTACGACGATGGTGCTGGTGATGTTGAGTGACTTTAATGTCCTGGGTTTCGACTTCAATAATGGCATTGGTAAAGCACCCCAAGCTTCTAAGGCCTCTTCCTCTTCTGTGAAATTGGTACCAATCGGCAGTTATGGGCGAGGGTAGTTTTACACCCATGTTAATTTCAAACGCTTGTAGAAAATACTTTCACGTTTTACACTGTTCTTCCAAACACACAACAGTGTAAAAGTAGCATCTATCCAGTTCATCTTTTGCTTTTGCTTTTACATAGTTTTGTATTTACACCTCTTCCAAACGAAGCCTTAGAAGTAAAATCTCATCATGTTTACAAATTGTTACTCAATTCCATGCACCCATTCCAAACTAAGAATATGTTCCAACTATTATTTTCCAATCCACCCAGCTAGCATCCGTTTTGGATGGTTAGATTCTTGATTGAGAACGTGGCTGGCTGAATGGCTTGAATTCAAGTAGGTTATGATTTAATTAGAGTCTCAAATTCATAGGTGTTTCTTCAATAGAGTTTGACGCATTGTTTGGTTAAATCGTTTATCAAACAAATATTTGTCTCGGTTAATGTTAAAACCATGTGTTAGATGAACCTTCTTTTTTAATGTGTATTTTTTTGTTATTCAGATTATGTGGCACCTAATCACGCCTAATAGGGTCTAATGACAAGTGCCTAATTATCAAAAAACCATTTTTCAACCATTAAATAGTGGACAATGGAGCTAAACAACCCCCTTAGTACAAACTGGCCAAGTGGCCAGTTGTTGAAGGAAGGAGACAGGCGTAGTGTGGTTGAGTGAGTAGAGACCAGAGAGGAGAAGAGACTTTTTTGTAGGAATTCCGGATTATATATTATGATCGATGCCCTATATCAGAGGTGGTCTGTGATTGAGGGCAGTGGGGATTTGGTCATCAGGGTGGCAGAAGAACATGAGATTAATGGATGACGGACGCATATATATGCCCAGTTCCATGAAGGAGCCATGGCGTGCACCATCTCCACCAAAAGCCTTCTCAGCTCTTTTATATCCATCCATTGTACAGACTAGAGAGACAAGAACACACGACCACACGCGCCCGGGGAACTACATGTCAACCTGGCCACTTGTGCAACACGCAACGACCACACACAGACACACGCCACCACAACTTGAAATTAAATAATATATAGAGGAATAAAACAGAGATTAGAAACAAACAGTATAACCCACTCAAAATCCGGGTGAGACTTGATTTGTTTCAAAAGTTGAAGATTTTTTTTCCACTAATTCCCATTCCCAAGTATCCAAACTCTCTCCTTTTAACTTCCACCGCTTCTTCCCAAGAAGTGGCAAAGCCAGGAGACACATAAATTGCGGTTATCTGTAAATTATTATTAATTAATCCATCATCGTCATCAATCTTAATTTGCTTGCCCACTCATCTCCTTTCTAGGCCTACTTACATACATATATACTCCCCAACACATCGTTTGACTCTGACATTAATACACATGCACATTCTCGAATGGAAGTCGATCGCCATAACTGCAGGCGTGGCGTGCAAAAGCAACTTTGCACTGTGTAAGCTGAACATGAAGCATGCTCCTTCCCCCAAAAATTTCCTTCTTTTATCTTATAATAAAATTAAAAAATAATAAAAATAATAATAATTCGGCTATAAATAAAGGGTGTCAACAACACAAACCCTCCAACCAGCAGTGAGGTTTGGAGTAGTAGCTAGAGCTTGATAGCAATATATAGAGAGAACATGACGAAAGGAGAAGGGATGATGAAGGCCGTCCGAGCAGCGTTAATGTTGTTCATCTTGGTTATCTCACTTGGGTTTCTCATAATCTGGATCATGATGCCCACCTCTACGTATAAGCAGAAATGGTTGCCCAGTATCCGAGCAAAGGCCAATTCTACGTACTTCGGAGTCCAAGGTTTGTAGCTTCTTCTTTCTGATGATGATGATGAGTATGCTCCCAAATCATCCCATCTCTTAGTACTCGACATGTCACTACTTGATGATGAATGAGTTGCTGATGATTTAGTTTCATGCATGGTTCTTTCTTTATTTTGTCATCACAGGAGCAACACTACTGGTCTACACATTTCCTGTCCTTTCCATTGCTGTTTTGGGCTGTTTTTATCTCCATTTGGGGAAGAAATATGGTGATCATCAGTACATCCAAAGGTACGTATGTGTTCTGTACAATTAATCTCTTCTCCATGGATCAACAGTCTCATTATTTTTAATTTCTTCTCTCTCTCAACCAAGTTATGAATAAATGATGGACTTTGCTTGGTTAATTTTAATGTCTTCTTAGCAGAAACCCGGCTGAAAGTAGTCGGTTGGCCCTATGGAAGCGGCCTGTTCTAGTGAAAGGTCCCTTAGGGATTGTTACAGGGATAGAGCTAGCCTTCTTCGCCATGTTCATTGCACTCTTGGTCTGGTCTTTCTCCACATATTTGCACGTCAGCTTCGCAAAGCTTACTCCACAGGCTGCCGAAAAGAAGGGGGAGCACCTGTAATGGATAGTTCCTCATTACTTGATGATCAATTTCTTAAATATATAAATATGATTAACAAAAATGATTAGACAGTATTGAGACTAAGTGATTATTAATTAAGGGAACTTGGAATAATTAATGGTGTAATTATTGTGCATGACAGGTGGCAAGCTAAGTTGGACAGTGCAGCTTTAAGGCTAGGCCTGGTTGGCAACGTATGTCTTGCCTTTCTCTTTTTCCCTGTGACTCGAGGTTCCTCAGTGTTACCACTTCTGGGTCTCACATCGGAATCGAGCATCAAATACCATATCTGGCTGGGACATATGGTCATGACCCTCTTCACCTCTCATGGCTTATGTTACATCATATTTTGGGCCACAACCCATCAAATTTCGGAGGTAATTCCAGTAGCTTAACGTCTTCCTCTCTCAGTAATTAACTACGTTCATTTGATATAAAATCTATATCTTTGTTCACAACAAATGATTATATATGTATGTTACAGAAAATACGTTTTTCTGTCTCTGTACTCGTAATAGATTATTTTTATAGCTAGTTCTTTATGGTGAGAGGAAAACTGATTAATATTGCTTCTTCCTTGGTGATGATGCGTTTAGTGTCATCTAAAATGAGACTGTTTCTGAGTAATTTTCTTGGTCTACGATCCAATATTAATTATATCCATCCAGTTAACTTGTTTTTGAACAAGGAAGGGTTGGAAAAGGTAAAATGCAGAAACATAGATAATGTTGATAGAAAGGGACCAAAGAATCTCCATTAATGGCGTATGTGGCTTCCGGCCCCCAATCTGCTGGTAGGTGTATGGTGCATTGGTGCGCCACTAAAGAGTTGGAGGAGGCATCCTTTTTATTAATTGCCGCTATTTTGTTCTTTGTCGTCAACTCTGCAAATAGGGCTTCTGAGTTGTGACAACTTAAGTGAGGTCCAAAGGTTTAATCCATCATTCCTTTGGGTTGGGCCCCATTAAACATCATCCTTCCGTCTTTGATCTTTCAAAAAAAAAGTCGTTCAAATTGGGCTCTATCTGTCTTTTACCATTTGCAGTTGGATATATATGTTTTCCGCGGCAGTCAGACCAGTGTTTTGATTAGTCAAATCATCAAACTGTTTGATGCCATACGAATTTATCGCAATTATTTTTATTTTATATGATGAATATATACTAATTTTTTATTTTTCTTATATTTTCTATTTTATTATTTTTTATTGAGATTACGAATTCATCTCTTGGGTGTTCGGTTTCCTGGGTGTTTATTCAATAAACATTGTCACATAGTAGTTTTCTCTCATGTTCTTCCGTATGCATCGAAAAGACGAGAATAGTAAAAAGTGATTTCGGTTTCTGTATACATCTACCATTTAGGAAAATTATTTTTTAAAACTTCCTCAAATGATTAGATATTTTTTCATTGTTATGCTGATGTGGTGCTTAATTGTCATAAACGATTATAATAATTACCTTTCTTGGTTTTGCAAGCAAATAAAGTACAAATGTTGGAGGAAGTTTATAAACGAAACCAAATACATAGCTTATAAGGCAATGGACTGTGGTCTCACCCTAAGGCTATGTTTGGGATGAAGGAAAAAGTAGGGAAAGGAAGAAAAAAATAAAAAAATTTATACAAGATTTATATATTCCCCTATTTTTCCTTTTCTTTTCCTACTTTTTCTTTAAAACCAAACACAGCTTAAAGGTATGAAGAGGATGAGTTCAAACCCGGGAGACAAAAAAAGGAAGAGAGAAGAAAATCTTGTCAGACTAATGGAGGGGCTGCCTACATATGAATGAGAGGGAATGGGTCTGTGAATAGTGGGTCCAAAAGGCCTTCAATTTGGGTGTGGCCGTGTGGGTTATTTATGGTAAATTGGGTCTCACACACTCCAAAAAAACTTGGTGGATTTTTGTCTTTACCATTTTACCTTTAATTATTCTGAAATGCTTTAACACTTAATGCACGTGCCTTTTATTATTATTCTGGAATTTGATCACAAATGTTCTTGATTAATGTTCTGGTATATTCTAAAACAAATGCTTTTTATTGTTCGAACATTCTAGTGAATATAGAAGGCTTTAAAGTTTAAATAGATAATTGTTTGGCCCCAAAAACGGTTTGGTTTGACCCAGGTTTTCGCTTAGCTGACCGAATCAACATACTTTTATAACATCATCGTCTTATAGACCTGTTTGATCCCGGCGTTAGAACCATTCTCCCACCACGTGGAGGTGAAGATTAGGGGGGGTGCAAGTTGGGTGGGCTGGGCCGGGTTTTAATTCAACCTAGGTATAACCCTAATAATTGGGCTTAAAGCTTGAACCTAGTCCAAGCCTGAATTATCCAGCATGAGCTCGGAAGATCAAACCTGAACTATTCAGCCCGAACCCAATCGACACTAAAATTTGATGCATTTGGATTGGGCTCGTGTGAGTGCTTTTCTAGAGTGGTAATGCCTTTTTGTCCTTCCCTCTCCCCCCCCCCNCCCCACACCACCACATAGGCTTTCTTGTTTATATTAATAAAAATTTTGTGGTGGCCCCTCCTCCACCAGTTGTAAAGTTTGGGGTTTGAAAAAAAAAAAGTTTGCATGTATGTATGTATGTATAGTTTATTAAAAAATTATGTATATATGTATGTGTATATGCAAATATATGTTTATTTATGTGCATATACATGTATATAATGGAGCCAAGCTTGGGTTAGGATAAGATTGGACCAGGTTTAAACTTCTTAAGGGTTAGGACCAAGCCCAGCCCAAAAAATTTATAAACCTAAACTTTTGGACCCAGGCCCAGCCCAAGGACGATAAGTTTAAGCCCAGCCCGTATAGTGGACTGGGCCAATCTGAGTTTGGGTTGGGGCCACCAAAGTTACACCCCTAGTGAGAGTGCATGGGCTCCCCACATAGTGCACTCCACAGCTTGATCCACCTTTGCATTGGGAACATCTCCCCAATTTATCAGGAGGAGATGTTTTGTATGCATTGGTGGTTGTTTTGTGGGGTGTGTTTTGAACATTCATATATGCATCTTATTTATAGAAAATATCTTTTCTAATTATATATATATATATATATATATTAATAAAATTTATACATATTTTTGTCCATTTCAAAACTGACCAATCCACTCATACCAGCCCAACCCAACCCGAGTTGTGTTGGACTAAGTTCGGATTAGGCCTGAATTGACCCCCAACCCGACCAAACCCACCCAAGTACCTGGATGGGAAAAGCTGTGTCATATGTAGCCCTCTTAACTAAATAGTCTTACTATAAATTTATGAATAGGTAGGAAACAAACTAAAGGAGACTAGTGGCCATTTGATAAGTGGCTGAACTAAATTAGGATTGTAAATGAGTTAAATTTGAATACAAACCTATTATTGTCTGAACTCGAATTGGGTTCTATCTCTTGGATTTCGATCATATACGGATATTATATATCATTAACAAACTAAACTACAAAATGAACAAAATATCATTTTTTGTTAAAATAAATTAAAAATAACTTCCACGGGACCTGAATTTATGAGCCGTTAAGGAAAATATGATATTTAGACCACCTTTATCAATAAGAATAAGTTGATGTTACATAAAAATATGCATATACATTACTAGTGTTATTGGTCTCTGATCTTAATTGGACGGGATTGGGATGGGCTTATTATTTGTCCTTTTCAGGGAAGCTGAAATTGGGTTGATTATTATATATTTATATCCTTGAATATTTATTTATTTGATCAAAAAAAAAAAAAAAGCAATAAGTCATTCAGTACAGCACTTTAGCAACTTACAAATAATTTTTGGTTTCAATGCAGATGCTAAAATGGGATAAGATTGGGGTATCTAATGTGGCTGGAGAATTGGCATTGGTCTGTGGATTAGCCATGTGGGTCACCAGTTTACCTCGCATTAGGCGAAATATGTTTGAGCTCTTCTTCTGTACCCATTACCTCTACACTCTCTTCTTCTTCTTCTTCGTACTACATGTAGGGATCTCCTATGCTTGCATAATGCTTCCTGGTTTCTATCTCTTCTTGGTGGATCGTTACTTGCGATTCTTGCAATCAAGGCAAAGAGCTCGGTTGGTTTCAGCTCGTCTTCTACCCTGTGAAGCTGTTGAACTGACTTTCAAGAAGAGCCCAGGTTAGGCTAACATATATCATTGTGCATATATAAATTAAAGCCTATGATGAAATCTTTCTGACCCTTCTTAAAGAAGAAATTACAGTGCTGGTTTTCTTTACCCCAGGTCTGAGTTACAACCCCACAAGTACCGTCTTCATCAACGTGCCATCCATTTCCAAGCTACAGTGGCACCCTTTCACCATAAGCTCCAACAGTAATATGGATCCAGAGAAGCTAACTCTTGTCGTCAAAGGCGGTGGGAATTGGTCCCAAAAGCTTTACCAGACACTTTCATCTCCTTCATCTATGGACCGTCTTGAAGTCTCTATTGAAGGACCCTATGGACCTGCTTGTACTCATTTTCTGAGGTTTAATTTCTAAACAGCAACTAAACCCACCAACATGCTTTCAAACTTGACCCCACTTGACACAAAGAAATTTACATGGATGCAGGCACGACATGCTTGTGATGGTAAGCGGAGGAAGTGGCATCACTCCTTTCATTTCTATTATTCGAGAGATCATCTTTCGGAGCATTACGCACAGCGGCAACACGCCGCGAGTTTTCCTCATTTGTGCCTTCAGAAGCTCTGCAGATCTCACCATGCTAGACCTCCTTCTCCCTGTATCCAGCACCCCCTTTGATATTTCCCGTGTGCAACTACAGATCGAGGCCTATGTAACAAGAGAGAAAGAGCCAAAAGCTGAGAACCAGAAGCCCCTACCAACCATCTGGTTCAAGCCCAATGCAGCTGACGCACCCATATCTGGAATTCTTGGCCCAAATAGCTGGCTTTGGCTTTCCATGATAATCTCATCTTCTTTCATAATTTTTCTTCTTCTACTTGGTATCCTCAACCGTTATTGCATATACCCTATTGATCACAATACCAACAAGATCTACCCCTTCTCCTCAAGAGCTCTTCTAAACATGTTATTCATATTTGCCTGCATAGCCATTACAGCCGGTGCAGCTGTTCACTGGAGCAAGAAACAAAATGCCATGGAAACTAAGCAAATCCAAAACATAGATTGCCCAACACCAATTACATCACCACGATCATGGTTCCACAACGCTGATCGAGAGCTAGAAAGCTTTCCCCACCAATCCCTCCTCCAAGTGACCAAGGTCCACTATGGTCGAAGACCTGATCTTAAGAGTAGGTTACTTCTTTTCTACAAGAATTAATGGAAGGGGCAAACATTAGGCGATTAAAACAAAAACCTCAAATTGGTTTAGTTTTGTTTAAGCTGAAACCGGAAAGTAAGCTTTGCTGTCTCTGCAGGATTTCTATTTGAGAGCGAAGGATCAAGCGTTGGAGTTCTTGCTTGTGGCCCAAAGAAAATGCGACATGAGGTTGCAACCATATGTTCATCTGGTTTGGTAGATAACCTCTATTTCGAATCTATCAGCTTTAGCTGGTGATACACCGTATACCATCTCAAATAAAAAGAAGACCACGGCTCATCTTTTGTTGCAGGTTTCTTTTTCCTTGTCCCTTTCTTCTTACAAGTATGGTTTGTTGTTGAATGTTAATTACCTCAAAATGTAAACAAACTCGGGAGAATTTTCTTCCTTTGAATGCATAACATCTGTTCATAGTTATCAAGTGGATATATTTTGCAGAAGAAGCAATTAATCCAAAAATAACATTGGTGCGGGAGTTATACATCCTTCTTAAGGGGCCTGTGCTCCAGTCCAGAGTTCAGCACAACCTGGGCTATAGCCCATATCATAGGCGCTTCCGCACCTGGGCTATAATATGACACATATTCAGTCTACCCCAGAAGTCGATGTTAATAGATCAAAGCACAAGCATGACTGAACCCACTGAATTCCCACACAAGTTACATTATCTGCTTCTCCTGAAAGACTCAATAGAAGAGGGAAGAAACAGGGAAAAATAAAAATAATAAATAACCCATGCAGATAATAAAAATTATGCTGAACCTTCCATCTTTCTGCTCTAACTTTCTATAGGAAAATCAAGGCCTTACAATGATATTTACATGTTGAAGTTCACTATATAATCACTTCTAGAAAATCATTGGTTTCACTCGTACAGGGAGAAGATCAACCGTCTTTTGGGCTTGTATCAGTTAGCAGTCATTCACCATTAAGACAAAACTTGGGATTGTCTTAACACGAAATGAGATATCCAATTCCCTGCTTATTTCCTTTTCTAAATTTGGGATGGATTAGATTTTCTCTTACAACACTTTCAGTAGATTGTGGTATTCGGTAAATGCTGGTTGCGACTGAAAAATCAAATAGAAGCATTTCAAGAAGGCTGGGTGGTAGTAGGAAACACACACAAGCACTCTTACAGTTTATGGCAGGGAAGAAGCTCTAATGAGAAAAAAAAAAAAAACGTACCTGAAGGGTTGTCATGTATGCATTCCATAACTGCATATCATATCAAAAAAGATCAAATAAAAGATGTTCAAAGTCCCATAAGATTCTACATCAGAGGATAATCACATAATAAAAAGGCTTTCAGGGTTAAATAAAGAAAACGTAAGATAAATTCCATTTGAATTTTTGTCTTTCTTTGTTCCGTTTCAGGTTTACATGAACAAAATATGAAAGAAACCACAAAATATACTTTTTCCTCTGTTTTCTTCCCCTGCATTTCTCTCAGTGTTGTCTGACTTGGATCACACCAGATGGTTGGGCCATTCCATCACACCAGATGGTTGGGCCATTCACCAGAAACCAATATGGTTTTTGAGTTAACTGGTTCTTAGAAATGTTGACTTAGTAAGATTGACCCTAAATACACGTGTTAATGTGTTATAACCTCTAATATTTATTGTGCTAAGATCATTTGGACGAAAATAGATTTAAAAGACAATCTAACCATTTTTATTTTCACATTCTTTATTTGAGCAATTCAAACAGTCAAACTAGACAATTGAACTATTCAGTCATGACCCAGTGACCAAAACAGTTTTATGTCCAGTCGAGTCTGACAACTTAGATGTTTACAAGCATGATTTATGCACCTCAGAGATGCATGATTTATGTATCTCTAGCCATGTCTTTCATGAATCATGAGTGCCCCTTAGTTGGAAAAGCCAGTTGTGTGGATCCTTGTGAATAGTAAGTTTCCTAACTATGGTCTAAAATTGGTTAGTATGGCCTTCTAAGCTAATCCATGGGTAGGGCTTTCATGGAAGGTGGTCCCATATAGTATGGGTGGTAAATTAGCAAGGGGAATTGTATGGTATGGGTGGTAGTTGATCCAGCCATCCAGGTCAGTCCAGATAATTATAAGTTTACTAGGCTAATTTTTTTGTGTAATATAAATGAGAGAACTTTACCTAGTTTCCAATATTATACTGACATTGTATAAACAAATGTGTGCATTTTTAAAGAAATTAGGTCCTTTAGCCCAAAGTATCC
The DNA here is from genome assembly GCF_000365185.1 of Nelumbo nucifera. The sequence goes on from NW_010729088.1 coordinate 464,947, forward strand.
CATTAAGAAAGGTGTAGAAATTTATTATAAGCAACACTAGATCTACATGCTTGTGATGTGAGGTCAGATTGAATTGAGTGAAATGAGATCAGCAATTGTTGATTAACCTAAGATCAACAAGGAAACGACATTTTCTGTACCAGGTTCAAAGTCCAGGAATACCTCTGAACGTCTTAAAAGTGTTGCCAATACATTATATACAGACAGACTGAGAGATAAAACCTCTCATCTCAAAACAACCAGATCCCTTACAGTTGTGCCCAGAACAATGAGTCTCTCTCCGCTCCTTGTTTGGCTAAGGCATCTGCTACAGAATTAGCAGATCTCTTAACCCACCCAACAATTATTTCCATAACTCTGGTTAACCACCTGATCTTCTTCCTTTCATTATTGAAAAGCCACAGTTTCAACCCCCCATCTTGTAACCAGCTAATCACCAGTTTAGAGTCTCCTTCCACAATTAGCTTTTGAATGTTCATCAGCTTTGCCCTTTGCATGCCTTCCATTACTTCCAACACTTCTGCTCTCAGGGAGTCTCCTCCAACTGGCCCTGAGAACATAGCAATGAATTTACCCTCCTCATCTCTAAATATACCTCCAATACCTGAAGGTCCAGGATTCCCCAAGATGACTATCCACTCTTTAAACTTCACTGAACACATATGAGCCAAAAGGAATTCAGCAGCTAACCAGCTCTACAAAGTACTGCTCATTTGTAGCTACAAGATATAACAAAAGTAAGATACCTGCTAAGAATACCGATAATTTCTTATTCTGACATATCTAATTTAAAGTTGATGAAACTTAGCAACATTCCTGATACCCCAACAGGGGACTTGTAAGCATTGATTACATACTGGAAGCTGCATAGTAGGCATATAATAACTTTGTACTTTATTTGTTTACCCAACTTCTTGTAACTTTGAGGGTTCAAATCACAATATAGTAAAAAATAGTACACATTTTCCTTCCATAAGCACTTATATGATCATAGTTGAAGTCCCATGCTATTGCTAGCTCATGTTGAGGCCATTCAATCATTTATTAAGAGAATAATGCCAGTTGGAATCAAGTTATAAAGCTTAATAAGGTATAATCTACAGGAGCAATTTCATATAGGGAATACTAAATTGTTCAAAAAAAATATCACACTTTTTGTGTGCATCAATTACTGTATTCTTTCCATTATCAATCAACTAAAAAATAAAGTATAAAGGCTTAAATGTGATCAAGTGTCAAGCTATGACACCTAGATACCTATACATGGCTAGCATACCGGTGTCAGATGTGATAAAGGATACTGCATGGATACCTCTAGATGTGCTTTATAGCATTAACACTTATATGTAAACGTACAATGGTATGTTTGAACAAATTATACCATAAAAAGATTGTAAATATTAGAAACTTTATTAAATCTTGCAAAATGTAAGTCTTGAAAACATGACATTTAGCTTCAAAAATTAGATATGAACACACTAAATGTGATAATACAGTACCTCTATCTGCATCAAGGATTCTAGAAAATGGAGAGTTGTATCCCTGTTTACTTATATCTATGTCCATGTCCATACCTGTATCTGGGAATCATCGTTGTCAAGGAAAAACCTAGGCAGATGTTTGCCTAGGCAATTAGGCGACCACCTTGACTTGTATCAAAAGGCGTCTATACAATTAGGCACCTGCCTAGGCGACCAATCACTTGCTGAGACAAGCCAGTTTTGTTTGATGCATTCCTGTTGAGAATGAAGAAGAAAAGAGATCTTCTTTTGAACAGGAAAATTTGGTCACGTAGAACTGTCACTAAACTCAAAAAGAAAGAAGAGAAAGAACTGGGAGTTGGCGCCTACATAACAGGCTGCTTTTAGATTTTACTTAGGGATGACCACGAGCTGAGCTGGGCCAGGCTTAGCACCTATGCAGTATGCTAAGGTCTCTAGTAAGAATAAAAATATAAAAAGACAAGTGGATATTATTTTTTTTGATAAACAAGTGGATATTATTTTATACTTTTCTTTTAAATGTCTTAACTCAAAGTCAAATTAGATTTAAAAACTCAAATATTTGAACAACCACCAGTTTCCAAAGATGAAAAGACATTTAGATTTTGAAAATATCTTAATTGTACTACTTTAAATGTCTTAACTTATTAATAGATTTAAATATTATATATCAAATATATGTTTTCAGGCTGGTCCCAGGCATGGCCAAAAAATTTTCAGGCTTGATGCAGGTCCAGACTGGGCCTGAACATAAAACCTAGGCCCAAGCCTGGGATGTCTGGCCAGGCTAGGCAGAAAGTGATCACCTCTACTTTTACTATTAATTTAAAAGAGTCAAGGGTTTTGAGAAGAGAAAAAGAAAGAAGAAAAAGATAAAAGAGGTTTCTTTTCTTCCTAGAACTCTCTCTCTCTCTCTCTTAAACATTTATTATATTATTGTGTTAATTTTGAAAATATTGAAATAGTTTATTTAAAATATTATTTTCTGTTAAATATGATTATTGGCCATGTTTTGAAAGTAAATTTAATATTATCAATAAAGATGATAGAGAATTTTTGTTTTTCCACTTTATATGCATACTGATAGGTACATAAAACTAGGGAACTAACCTAGAATTTAGTTTCTTTTATTTTATAAAATTCTATAGCCTAGGCATATAAGCACTCCACTGTTGCCTAGAATCAGCTATAGTCCTTAAAAACTATGATTATGGTCCTTGCTAAAATACGTGTTCCTCTAATTGTTCAGTAGAAGGTTACCCTAGCAGTGCCCTTAAATGGGAGGTGGTTGTTCAAGAGTTGGAGGGTGTAGTGAAGGTATCCAGTTGCCTAAACATCTCCTCCCCCTCCTCCTCCTCCTCATCATCATCTAAGCCTTGTCCTGAGTATATGGCGTAGCTGCACGAGTCCTGTTTTGCCAATCGATTCTGTTCAGTACCATATCCATTTTTGAATTATGGGCACTTAAATCATTTCTTATTACTTCCACGCAAGTGCTTTTTGGTCTGCCCCTAGTTCTTCTAGCCCCTTCAACTTGTAAGAGATCACTTTTTCAAGCAGGTGATGTAGATGGTCTTCTATGTATGCGACCAAACTATCTCAGTATAATTTCTCACATTTTATCACCTATTGGAGCTACTCCTAGGTTCCTCTGTATGATTCTAACCCTGTCCTTTCTAGTTTTACAACTCATCCATCTAAGCATTTGTATTTCTGCCACACTCATTTTTTGGACATTCTGCTTCTTAACTAGACATCAACTACATTACAAAAAATAAATGAAGTATATGTGTCATGAAATTACATGCTAATTACAAACTATTAAACTACAAAATAAATCAATGAATGAATAATTTACAACTTACATCTGTTTTTCAAAAAAAAATGATAAGGTTATTTTTATATTTTATCAGTAACTGTAATCTTTATTAACTGTGGAAAAGAATGTTTATGGCCTGTACAAAAGGTGCTTAGCATTACACAGCCCCTCATAGCCCCTCCGACCAGCCCGAGTACACCCTTTATCTATTTACATTGCTTTTGGCTGTGTCACCATTGAAAGCCATACGGTCTTTTAATCACCTCCCTGGTTCAAAGTAAAACCCGCATACACAAGGATCAAAAGTCCTAATCTTAGCTATAAATAAATTCGAGTTAACACAAAAATGGATTACAATCATATCAATAGGTGAAGGATCATAACAACTTATTTATCCCCACCATATAGGAAGCAAATATGAGACAAGAGTGTCCAAATAGGCATTCATCTTTGGAAAACATCACAGGTATTGAACTTTAAATAGAATACCCCCCATTAAAAAGCTCTTACTTTTGAAGGTATGGGATCTAACCAGATTGCTTTTACCAGAGAGTTCAAGAAGGGAAGCATAGATTGAGAAAAGGCTTTAAAGCACAAGAAGAGCGGCCAAGATTATCAATTGACCAAATTCTCTCATCCATCCTAGAAGGATCAAAGAAGACCCCTTCCAAAGAAGTAAGAAGATCTAAAACCACCAAAATCTGAAAGTCCCTCAGGCCTTTGCTGAAACCATCCATAGTCCCAAAATTAAGGAATATTTGTGGAAGAAAAAAATAAGGATATTGCCAAATCTTAGTAAGAGAATGAAGTATCAAAAACTTATTCAATAGAATAAAATCACCCCACCATAAATTTTCCCAAAATTTAACCAAGTTATCCTACCATGGGTCATATCCCATGAACTTTGTGAAACAGTCAAGGGTGGAATGAACAGCTTTCCAATGAGGGGCTAAGATCATTCTTTGGGCCAAATCAGCATCCTGCCCATTCATTGTAATCCATGAATGCTCTTAATCACAGAGTGCCATAGTTTGTCAAACTCAAGACAGGATCCCCACAACCATGTACCCAACAAGGATATATTTCTTACATTTATTTTACTCAACTCAAGGCCCTCCTCCTTTGATCTACACATAGTATTCCGTTTAATGGGATGTTCCTTTTTTAGTTTCTCCTGATTCCCACAAGAAGTTCCTCACAATACTATAACCTTAACCGGTGCTTAAAGCAAGAAGAAAGACACAAGGAGGTTCAAGAAAGTAAAATATAGTTACCTTGTTGGTTGGGTGGCCTCCAGCCTATGTTAATAATCTCACTGTATGGTTTTAAACTTCCACTAAAAAGAAACAAGAAGCTTCCACTTCCATGGAAACCCGAACAAAACTTGCACCATCGAAGTTTAGGATAAACTTAAATCATTTTTTACTGGACCTTAAAAATTTGAAGGAAGAAGGAAGATGTCTGCAGGAAATAGAATGGGAAGAACAGGAGTGGAAGTATTTAGGAGTGGAAATATTAAGAACGATATAGCCATGTACTAGAGCTAAAAATGGAAAATAGAAAGGGAGCAAGCACTTGTAATTCTCGTGTACACTACTTGAAATCATTTTTGTATATGCTTCATCAATATAGTTTACCATCTGGGTTGACATATACTTAACATTTAACAAGAGAACTCCATTTTATGAAAGTTGGTCACGTAGAGCATAATGCCATTTTCCTGTTTCAAGAACATGTCTACAATGCCAAAGTCAATTCAGGATTTACAAAGTTGTCATGCGGTACACCTCGTATCAGTATTGGACACTGACATACATGTCTGTATATTTTTCACATAAATCTGTTATATTTTTATGCAGTCCAAATGAACTTATGAAAAAGAAAACACATAGAAGGAACAGTCAGTTTTGCAATAATGTCGTCAAGTCCAATGTAATCTCAACAAACATATTAAGTTATTAACTAAGTTCAAAAATTTGCCAATAGATACTGGTATAAGAAGGCGTATCCTCCGTAAGATGGTAATATTGCAAATTATGGGCAAAGCAAAATTAACATGTCCTTTCCATCAAGTCTACGATTCAAAAAAATAATTCGCTATTAAACCCAAAAAAGGGACTTTCTTGGCGAATCATATATTTACAAAGAAATTAAATTCACTGAAAAAAGGAGTATACTGAAGCAGAATTAACTACAACTTAAGTGTTATCAAAACTACCAAGAACTGGTACTGTAAAAGTATAATTGATCCTACCTAAACACAATGCACTTAATTCAAGAATCCATCAGCAGGAAAAAAAAACCCCGAAATTTACAATCGACGAACAAAAAAACTTACAAGAACGGCAATTATTTTGGTGCTAGGAGTCCTGACAGCCTGCGAATTCTCCCCCTCCCTTAGCACTGAATCTGAATCTCTGTAGTACTTCCCTTCACCTTATGCTGAGCCGCAATCTCAGCAATTTTAGAAAACTATAATAAAAAAATAAAAAATGCTACAACAAATCCAAAGGTTTGAATAAAATAAAATAAAATAAAAAACTGGGAAGAGTTCCAGAGTTCTATGTGAGAGGGAGCGATGACGAGCAATAAACGATTGATGAATTTAAGATAGAAGGTCTGCTCGGGAACTGGGCAGAGCCCTAGTTGAAGCGGGATGACTTGAGTTGAGGCCATCCGTATGCCATATACATCCTGGATTACTGTAACTTGTCAAAAGAACGAGTTCAGGAGAAATGAAGAGGTGACAAATCAGATGGATCTGATTCTGACCTAATACGAGAATCCAGTGCAGCGGGGGCAGAGCGAAGAAAAAGCATTTAAAGAAGGGATAATCGGATGCATACAACCATTGTCGTCGTCCTCCTGTCGTGTACCTCAATAATCGGGGAAACTAGGAAATATGAAATCTACTTTTCTGCTCCTCCACGACTACATCTGGTTGACTGGCTCTAAGCAAATAGGGCCTTAGGGGTGATCAAGGCCCGGGTCGGGCTTAGCACGTATAGGCCAGGCTCGGTTTCAGGCCTGAAATATAAGCCCGATTTTGGCCTAAAAATTTTAGGGGATCTTCGGTCAGATCTCCCTCATAAGTCGAAAATTCAATTAAGGATGTACGGAAAATCGATTCAATGCCACCCCACCTAATAAATGTAAAATTTATTTTGACTCCACCGCCACGTCAGATAAGTTAAAGTTTAGATCCCATTATACCCCACATCTCAATGGTAATTTTCTTCCTCATTCAAACCGAATGCAGCAGCGGTGTCTTCGTCGTTTTCTTGCTCACCCCAGGCAAAGCATCTTCTTCCTCATTCGAACCGAATGCAACAGCGTCTCCGTCGTCTTCTTGCTCACCCCAAGCGAAACATCTTCGATCATCGACTTCTGAGGGGGAGCTGACCGAACCAGTAGCGTCTTCTTCTTCCTAACCGAACGCAACAGCGTCTCTATCGTCTTCTTGCTCACCTCAGAAGAAACATCTTCGATCGTCGACTTCTAAGGGGGAGCTAACTGAACCAACAGCGTCTTCTTCTTCCACGAAGAACTGAACCAGTTGCGTCTTCTTCTTCCTCGAAGAACCGATCGAGCAATGCCTTCTTCTACCCAAAGCTACCAACGGTAACTTTCAGTCTTCTTCCTCATTCGAACCGAACGCAGCAGTTTTAGTCTTCTTCCTCATTCGAACCGAACACAGCAGTTTCAGTCTTCTTCCTCATCCGAATCGAATGCAGTAGTTTCAGTCTTCTTCCTCATCCGAATCGAACGTAGCAGTTTCAGTCTTCTTCCTCATTCGAACAGAACACAGCATCTTACTCACCAAAGATAAATTTCGAAGCTATCGCAACGTCTTCTTCTTCTTCACTCGAACCAAGAGCTCTATAGCATCTTACTCACTGAAGTTAAATTTCGAAGGTCAAGCATTTTACCGCAACACCTTCTTCTTCGTCATTCGCACAAAGACCGCCTGTGTTTTCGGCACAACGCCTGTGTATCGATTCATTCTGGTTTGCCCACTTGTGCATTTACTTTGTTACATTTTTTTTCCCTAATTGGACCTCTGTAAATGAATATTTGAATGTTAACTAATCCAAATTAAGTGTTTAATGTTGATTAAGATATGAATGTCGTTATCGTGGGTTATTGAACATTTGTAGGTATTAATAGCCAACGGAGTATCGGAAATGAATGTCCGAGTAGTTTGCAATATGAAACTAAGTGTTGCTATTGCAATATGAAAATGCATTCTCCTTAACAACTCTGAGGTAATATTTTTAGTGGGATGATATTATTTGATAGCATCAATATAAGGCAAATATGTTGCTAATGACATGTGTTGCACTTGCAGGAGCAGGTGTTTGATAGCCCAACAACTGAAAGTGATTCTATTGGTGGTTGCAAATTTTTTGAGTGGGCAATTCATCGAGGTTGGTTCGATGAGGTTGCATCGGGAAATCATCATGGTGATGTTCTAGAACACCTTGAAAAAGTGGAGAGAATAGTTGATGTTTGCATAAGGCAGATTGAGTCTATGAAATCAGTGCATGAGTTATCTATTGAAGGGATGGCTATAGTTAACCAACTTGTTTTTGTTCTTTTTGTTATTATTCTCCTTACATTGGTGTTTTGGTAATAGTTCATCATTGATGGTGAATACGTAGGTTTAGTGTTTTTACTATTGCGTTGAAAGACTCCCCCTTTTGTTTCCATGTTGGTGAACTATTTTTGTATCTTATTGTAATTATTTTGACTTTTCAAATATCAATATATAAACATAAATTGCTTAGAAGATATTTTTTTCTTGGCTAAGAAGTATATCTTAATTCATCCAAGATACCTTCCGGCAAGAGGCAAAGAAGCTCAGGCTAACCGGGAAGTCTGCTGGATTGGCCTCTAGGCGATTCTGCCAATTCCCAAAAGTTGTCCCTGAGGGGGGTGCGGGGGTCGATGGGCAACAGAACCACCTCCACGGTGTGGGGAGAGGTCAGTTGGACATACCTAGATGAGGCGGAGATAACCCAGGCCAATGGGGAAGGCCGATAATGGGAAATGATACTTTTGCAATGATGCTTTTGCAGAACCACCGTTTCCCACCGCCGGCCCAAGGCATCAAGCCAATGAGCGATCGGAAGGTGTCGGGATGCTCGACGGGTGAGTGGCAGTAGGGGGAGTGGGTTTGGTGGCCATCGCACCCCTTCATAGCCACCAGATCGGCCTCTAGACAATTCTAGAAATTCCTAGAAACGGTCCCGGAGGGGGGGCGCGGGGGTAGTCAGGCGGCGGAACCACCTCCACGGGGTGGGGGTAGGTCACCTATAAGTTCTCAGATGAGGTGGAGACGCCCCGGGCCAACGAGGAAGGCCGACGATGGGAAATAGTGCTTTCATAGAACCATCGTTTCTCACCATCAGCCCGGGCCATTGGGCCGATGGGCGATCGGAAGGTTTCGGGATGCTGGTTAGGTTCGTGGCAGTAGGGGGAAGTGGGTTTAGTGGCCATCACACCCCTCCGCACCCGCCGAATCAGCCTTCGGGTGATTCTGAAAATTCCCAGAAGCGGTCCTAGAGGGGGGGCGAGGGGGTAGTCGGGCACCAGAACCACATGCACAGGGAGGGGAGAGGTCCCTTGGACGTACCCAAATGAGGTGAAGATGGCATGGGCCAACGGGGAAGGCCGGTGGTGGGAAATGGTGCTTTTGCAGAACCATCGTTTCCCACCGTCGGCTCGGACCATCGGGCCGATGGGCAATCGTAAGGTTTCGGGATGCTTGTTGGGTTAGTGGTAGTAGGGGGAGTGGGTTTGGTGGCAATCCCACCCCTTCGCACCCGTCATATCGGCCTCCGAGCGATTCGGCCAATTCCCATAAACGGTTTCGGAGGGGCGACACGGGGGTAGTCGAGCGGTGTAACCACATGCATAGGGAGGGGAGAGGTCCCCTAGACGTACCCAGATGAGGCAGAGATGGCCCGAACCAATAGGGAAGGCCAATGGTGGAAAATAGTGCTTCTACAAAACCATTGTCTCCCACCATCGGCTCAGGGCATCGGGTTGATGGGCGATCGGAAGGTTTTGGGATAGTCATTAGGTTAGTGGCAGTAAGGGGGAGTGACTTTGGTGGAAATCCCACTACTCCGCACCCGTCGGATCGGCCTTCGGGCAATTCGGCCAATTCGTAGAAACGGTCTTGGAGGGGAGAGGTCCCCTAAACGTACCTAGATGCACAGGGAGGGGAGAGGTCCCCTGAACGTACCTAGATGAGGTGGAGATCGCCCTGGCCAATGGGGAAGGCCGACGGTGGGAAACGATGCTTTTGCAAAACCACCATTTCCCACCATTGGCTCTAGCAATCAGGCCGATGGGCGATAGTAAGGTTTCGAGATGCTCGTTGGGTTAGTGGCAGTAGGGGGTAGTGGGTTTGGTGGCCATTGCACCCCTCCACACCCGCCAAATCGGCCTCCAGGCGATTCTGGCAATTCCCAGAAGTGGTCCCGGAGGGGGAGTGCAGGGGTAGTCGAGCGGCGGAACCACATGCATATGAGGGGAGAGGTCCCTTGGACGTACCCAAATGAGGCGGATGGCCCGATCCAACGAGGAAGGCAAACGGTGGGAAACGGTGGGAAACGGTGCTTTTGTAAAACCATCGTTTCCCACCGTGGGCTCGGGCCATCGGGTCGGTGGGGGATCAAAAGGTTTCGGGATGCTCGTTGGGTTAGTGGCAGTAAGGGGAGTGGTTTTGGTGGCAATCCCACCCCTCCGCACTCACTGGATTGACCTCTAGGCGATTCGGCCAATTCCTAGAAACGGTCCCGAAGGGGGGACACGGGGGTAGTCGGGCAGCGAAACCACATGCACAGGGAGGGGAGAGTTCCCTTGGACGTACCCAGATGAGGCGGAGATGGCTCGAGACAATGGGGAAGGCTGACGGTGGGAAACAATGCTTTTGCAGAACCACTGTTTCCCACCGTCGGCTCGGGCCATCAGGCCGATGGGCGATCGGAAGGTTTTGGGATGGTCATTGGGTTAGTGGCAATAGGGGGTAGTGGGTTTGGTGGAAACCCTTCCCCTCTGCACCCGCCAGATCGGCCTCCGAGCGATTCGGCCAATTCCCAGAAACGGTCCTGGAGGGAGGGCCCGGAGGTAGTCAGGCGGCGGAACCACATGCACAGGGAGGGGAGAGGTCCCCTGGATGTACCCAAATGAGGTGGAGATGGCCCGGGCCAATGGGGAAGGCCGACGGTGGGAAACAATGCTCTTGTAGAACCACCATTTTCCACCGTCAGCTCTGGCAATCAGGCCAATGGGTGATCGTAAGGTTTCAAGATGCTTGTTGGGTAAGTGGCAATAGGGGGAGTGGGTTTGGTGGAAATCCCACCTCTCCGCACCCACCGGATCGGCCTCTAGGCGATTCAACCAATTTCTAGAAATGGTCTCAGAGGGAGGGCACAGGGGTAGTCGGGTAGCGGAACCACATGCACAGGGAGGAGAGAGCTCCCCTGGACGTACCCAGGTGAGGCAGAGATGGCCTGGGCCAAGTATCAAAAGTGCGAGTAAGTATCAAAAGTACACAACTATTGCCATTACAATTTGTAGATAGCGACGGTACAACTACTAACATTAAAATTTCCAGATAGGAATTAAACATAAGGGTGGGGTGGACTACAGAAGGGACGAAACAACTACTGATGTTACAGATTGTTGCTCGATACATTGCTTTCGACTCGTGCTCTCATCTCTATGACTTCACGTCCAAGCTCCAAACTCTACTGGCACAAAAACAAATTCTCTTGCACCAAAGCGTCCACGTCTCTGTGTAGGATCCGACTCTGCCTAAGAGCGTTGCGGTATTCTGGGTATGTGATATCCACCACACGGACGTGGAGGTCTTCTCTGATATGATGAATTCCTTTAGCAGTCGTTGTTTGTGTGCTAGCTCCCGGCGATGGACGTAGTTTGCCGGTAAATGATACCTCATGACCACACATGTTGAAGGCCACGATTGCTTGGTAGAGGCCGTTTCCGAAACTCATGATCCACTCAGCATCCAATGCGTTCAATTGTAAATGTTTTAAGAGCCTGGGCTATCTGTCAATGGGTCACCGCATTGACCGATTGACATGAATCACACCGCAGTACTCATACTTTGCATTGGACTCCGGGGCAGATAATTCAATCTTATGTATTTGTAGCTTCAACAGTGAATCAATTGGTATTACTGCAGATGAGACCACAGAATTTGTTTCATTTGTGCTGGACATTTGTAGTTGTTTTAGGATCAACCCACGTGACACAAAAATATATTACACGATCCAGTGTGAGAAGAAACGCACCCTCAAACTTCATAACCAAAATTACATATAGACACTTATCCGGTTCAACACCAAAACTTCGGACATTACAGTCTCGTTGAATGAACCAATGAGGGATGTGGGCTGCTGGAATGATTATGGAGAACCCGACTCCGACGACAACGACCAAAGCATGCATACACATGTTGGCTCAAATGGTATGTCTAGTAGCAATAGCATGGCAGCAACAATGTGGCTTGGTCTTATAACCGGAGTTGGGCAAGTGTTTGACGATGTGGCTGCATTTCGGACTGCCTTGTCTAAATACTCTGTAGCCCATAGATTTTCCTATACATATAAACAGAACGACAAGACACGCAATCATGCACAGTGCAATATGGACAACTACTAGTGGGAAATTCAAGCTTGTGCACTGGGAGGAGGGCCTATGATTCGAGTGCATACATACCAACCTCAACACTCACACACCGTAGTTGCATCATCCTCTGTAAGTCTTCCTAGGTCGAATAAGTTTGTAGGAAATCTTCTTGTTGAGAAGATATGAGACAATTCATCATACAGGGCAACAGACATCGTGAAGGACATTAAACGTGACTACGCATTGCAGTTAAGGTATCAATAGGCTTGGAGGGGGAAAGAGGTCACAAAGGTTCTAATCAACAACAACGATGATGAATCATACTCATGTATTCCATGGTTTTGTGAGAAGATTCTCGAGTCCAGTCCAGGTTCATATGTCACTTATAGTATCGATGAAGATGGTCGTTTCAAGCGACTCTTCTTAGCATTCCATGCATCTATCCATGGATTTTGCTACGAGTGTCGGCCACTACTATTTGTAGACGAGGCACACTTAAATGGGAAATATCAGGGGAAGCTTTTAGTCGCCACCGCAATAGATGCCAACAATGGAATGTTCCCCGTCGCATTTTCCATCATCCCCGCAGAGTGCCTTGAGGATTGCACTTAGTTTATGGGACGTCTTAAAGCAGTAATAAATGATGATAGAGATGTTGTGATTGTTTCGAATAGGGTGCAATAGCTTGGTGGATGCAGTCTAGCAGATTTTTCGACTAGATCTACATGCCTTCTGTTGTTGACACCTCATGGAGAATCTAAAATCGTACATGACACGGCTTCGTTTATTGAAGGAGTTACGTGATGTAACAAAGTCTATAATATTCAAACTCATGTATGCGAGATCTACCGACAAGTATGAGGCATCAATGGGGAGGATTTTTATATTGAATGAACGCGTTGGCAACTAGGTAAGGCCCACTGAACCTGAGCATTGAGCAAACTCCAAGTTCCTAGGAATGCGGTACGACCAAATGTCGTCCAACATTGCAGAGATGTTCAATGGATGGGTGTCAGACATTCATGATCAGCCTATAATGACCATGCTAAACACATTTCGGTTGAAATTGGTGGAACTCCTTTGGAGGAGACATTGCAAATCCCAAGACTGCACAACAGCGGTAGGGAAAAGGATCGAAGAGAAGTTGCATGTGACAATTCGCAATAACATCTAGTTCAAGGTTGTTCGTGCGTCTGTTGATGAGTTTGAGGTCACAAAGGGGGAAAGGCAATATACCGTCTAGTTGGACCAACAGATGTGCCAATGCAAGGAGTGGCAAATAAGTGGCCTCCCATGTGCACATGCATGCACGGCCATATCGTACACGGGGTGGAATGTGTATGAATTTTTTGACTCGTACTACACGATTGAAAAACAAAGGGTCATATACTCTCAGTCGATACACCCTATGTCGTCCGATGAGTTGCATCCAATAGCCATGTCATCGATTGTGAGTGCAGACATCGATACTTCATCATCTACTACGCTATGCCCACCAAAAACAAAACGATCACTTAGCCGACCCCGGATTAAACAAATTGAGTCCCAACCTGTTGAGAAAAGGGAGGTTCATTGCGGATGGTGGGGTAAAACAAGACATTATAGGAGCACGAGCAAGGCACCCATTGAGTAGGGGGCACGGGGGTATTCTCCCTATTTGGAAATGTTAATGTTACTACGTGTATCCTCCCAATCTAGACATTTTAATGACAGAAATTGTGTACTTTTGATACTTGTTGGTACATCCAGGGGACCTCCCCCCACCCCATGGAGGTTGTTCTGCCGCCCGACTACCCCCGTGCCCCCCTCCGAGACCGTTTTTGGGAATTGGCCGAATTGCCCAAAGGCTAATCCAACGGGTGCGAAGGGGTGGGATTGCCACCAAACCCACTCCCTCCTGCTGCCACTCACCCATCAAGCATCCCAACACCTTCCGATCGCCCATTAGCCCGATGGCCCGAGCCGATGGTGAGAAACGGTGGTTCTGCAAAAGCATTGTTTCCCACCATCGGCCTTCCCCGTTGGCCCAAGGTGTCTCCGCTTCATCTGGGTGCATAGGGGACCTCCCCCCACCCCGTGGAGGTGGTTCCGCCGCTCGACTACCCCCGTGCCCCCCCCTCCGAGACCGTTTCTGAGAATTGGCCGAATCGCCCGGAGGCCAATCCTATGGGTGTCGAGGGGTGGGATTGCCACCAAACCCACTCCCCCCTACTGCCACTCACCCACTGATCATCCTGGCACCTTCTGATCGCCCATCGGCCCAATGGCACGGGTTGATGGTGGGAAACGATTGTTCTACAAATACACTATTTCCCACTGTCGGCCTTCCCTGTTGGCCCGGGGCATCCCTGCTTCATCTAGGTACTTATAGCGGACCTCTCCCCACCCCGTGGAGGTGTTTCCTCCGCCTGACTACCCCTGTGCCCCCCCTTCGGGACCGTTTCTGGGAATTGGCCGAATTGCCTAGAGGTTGATCCACACCGTTGGCCCGGGGCATCTCTGCCTCATCTGGGTACTTATAGGGGACCTCCCCCAACCCCATGGAGTTGGTTCCGCCACCCGACTACCCCCATGCCCCCCC
>NW_010729088.1:479569-561191 GCF_000365185.1 Nelumbo nucifera
GAACTTATAGGGGACCTCCCCCCACCCCATGGAGGTGGTTCTGCTGCCTAACTACTCATGCCCCCCCCCCTCCGGGACCGTTTTTGGGAATTGGCCGAATCACCCGAAGGCCGATCCGGTGGGTGTGGAGGGGTGGGATTGCCACCAAACGCACTCCCTCCTACTGCCACTCACCCACTGAGCATCCCGACACCTTCCGATCGCCCATCGGCCCAATGCCCCGGGCTGATGGTGGGAAACAGTGGTTCTCCAAAAGCACCATTTCCCACCGTTGGCCCGGGGCGTCTCTACCTCATCTGGGTACTTATAGGGGACCTCCCCCCACCTTGTGGAGGTGGTTCTGCCGCCTGACTACCCCTACGTCCCCCCTCCAGGACCATTTATGAGAATTGGCCGAATCGCCCAGAGGCCGATCCAGCGGGTGCAGAGGGGTGGGATTGCCACCAAACCCAGTTCCCCCTATTGCCACTCACCCACCGAGCATCCCGACACCTTCCGATCGCCCATCAGCCTGATGGCTCGAGCCGACAGTGGGAAATGGTGGTTCTGTAAAAGCACAGTTTCCCACTGTCATCCTTCCCCATTGGCCTAGGGTGTCTCCGCCTTATCTGGGTACTTATAGGGGACCACCCCTCACCCTGTGGAGGTGGTTCCACCGCCCGACTACCCCCACGCCCCCGTCCAGGACCCTTTTTGGGAATTGGCCAAATCGCCCGGAGGCCGATCACTCCTAATTGCTACTTCACATTGCTTTTTTATACTACATTTTGAGCAAATATTTGATCACAAGATTTCAAGGCAATATCTATAAAAAAATTGCTTTTTGCATTACTTTATGCCTTTAATCTATAAATTTATGTAGTTAGAGTTGACCAATCGTTAGCTCTGATACAAAAATTTCAATTGTTAATATATGCTTAGAGTCATAAGATGAGAGAAAGGAAAAACAAAATGGTTTCCAATCATCCTCGTAAGATCTTCAATTTATGGGATATGGTTCCAAATGAGTTGAGCCCCTATTTGCCACCTAATAACATCGATATTTCCCTACAGCAAATGTACTACATGTTAGTACTAACATGAGACATATAGGCATGTGCTAGCAAACAAAATTCACATGTACTCACTGGATCAAAGTCAAAATGTGAACCTCGCGTGATGCATTCCATGTACTTCATAACGAACACTCCATACTCGCTACCACTGTAAAAAAGATACATTTATTGACTCAATAACTACCTAACAAGTACCCCTACACCTAAGCATAGATCATACAACACGTACCCAATCTGTTGGGGGGCTGACTCAATTCATTAAAATGACCAACCAATGATCCCAAGAACAAATGGTGACAGTTTTTCTCTCAAAGATGTTTGCTGCCAGATAATGTAAAATTGTGCAGACACATAAGCAATCGGACTCATTATCTTATACCCAATTAGTAATGCAAAAATCAACTCATGATACATACCATGGATCTTACATACGCATCATGGAGGTTGCAGTTTAAGGAACTATAGGCTTCGATTCTGCAGTCCACCATATTCACCACTAGTAGCTGCCAATGTGAGCCATCAGATAAAGGTATTAAAACCTTATTGCATGTCAATATTTCATAGGGCTTTAACCATTGATAGAGAACATCATTGCGAGCATCCGATAAATACAACTGCATTACAAACAAATAGCATTGGGATTATATCACAAAATGAATCACAAGCATATGGATTTCAGTCGCATTGCAATCAACAACCCATACCAATGTCATCGAAGACACATAACATATGTTCATGGTGTTGGTGTTTCTTGCCTTCAGCAAAAACCCATATGCATCAATGACCTACACAACCGCACATGTCAAATTAGCCACATTGACAATTAGCCTTGTACAACATGCAACACTCCCCTAAACCAAAATAATACCTCATCGTATACTCATGCTTTTGGGTCGAAGAAGGGCAACAGATAATTCAGGGTAAAAAACACAACACCATCAGTCCATACCAATTGATCATTGCCATAACTAGTAAACAACCTCGTTACACAATAAAAAAATAACAATACAAACAAATTCTAGTTTAAAGCAAATCACTTAAATAGACACAATCTATTAAACAGTCATGTACACTTTCCCTTTCTTGTGGTTCTTCAAGAACCGTTTCACAACTTCAAGGTCCTCCTTTGGGACCAAGTCCTTCATCTTAAAAGAATTTCACAATGCACGTGCATCCACCGACTGCAACAAATGTTCAATGAATAAACTAATAAGAAAGTCAAATCAAACCAAAACAACCCTACAAATAACCCCAAGATAACACCAACAGTTATCATTTCACCTTCACCTTTACTTCTCTTTTGGACCCTACAGCAATAGAAAACTCTTTCGCTACTTGCCCTTGTTGCCCAAGAGCTTGGAAGGGCGACACCATCGTGCTACTTTGCTTTCGTTCTCTCCTTGCCCGAGAAAACTTACGTTTGTATGTTTCGGCAATGGAGGGCAAGCCATTAAGAATCTCGCATGATGGAGTTGCAATGCTAGTCCTTTCGGGAGATTGCTCTACCCCCGTAGTGTCGTATGCAACTCCAACAGGAAAAGTTTGCACCATAATCATCATCGTCTGGCAAGTAGTTTGCCAAACCTTCATGCCCATTACTAAATGGTGTTGCATCAGGGTCTAACCCATTATTTCTCATCATTCTGCAAAGCTTATTAACTTCATCACGAAGTTCCACATTCTGCTTTCTTCTCAAGTTATACTCTTTGGCATCCATACATAGAATTTGATATTTCATGGATTCCACGCAAGATTTGCAAAATTCATGAAAAATCAAGTTAGAAACAATTTAACAAATCTCAACATTAGCAGTAAGTCAACTTGTATATAACTTAAAACATGTATGATACGCTAATCATACCTTTTGCCCAGGCCGATGCCACCCGTGACTAACATCCTCTCCATCATAAAAAGGTTCCCCACCCACACCATGGCCCCCTCGGTCCACAAACTGCATATCAACACCAAAGGTTAATAACAATCATGTACTTAGGTCACATAGAGGACTCAACTATAAAGAAAAAAAATAAAACTTTCATAGCCCTTCGACCGAACATCCATTAAGGCCATCTCCTTGCTAGTAGGGTTCAAACCCTCAATAACCTGTAATAAGTTTAGAAATCCATATGAGATCTTCAGTTTCCACCAGAACTAAATAAATAAAAACTACAAACACCACAAGTAGAGGAGCAGAAGTGAGAACCATTTCTGCCCTAGCTTTCTTCAACAAATCGGCCCTCTTCAACTTCCACTGATACCCCATATTCCCCCCACTTAAACAAACAAGGACAGTCATCAGGAACTGAAGGACTGAATAATGTTGTGTGCTCGAAAAGCCATGCCTACAAAAAAGAAATCAGCCAATAAATGATAATCGATTGAATGAGAATAACATAAAGAATAAATAGACAGCCGCTATACGAGGATGAGCCTCTGCTCAATCCAGCACCACAACTGGAAACAAACTAATCAAGACCACCGACCAAGAATTGATGTACACATTTACCCTAGGCATAATCACCGATACGCTGTAAATCATCAACATATCCAGCCCAGAAGGAGCTCACCCTCGAACTGCCTTGGGGAAACAACACACAACCGAACAATAACAGAATAATCAGCTTTACCACCTCCTCAACATACTCCTCACCATCTAATCGTACAATCTTCTTTAGTCTACATCACACAAGATCCAGATCTATAGAGGCAAAGTGATTTTGATCAAAGCCAAAAGATCTTTGTAACAATCCACTACCAATAACGCCTTTCAATAGGGAAACTGTACTACACAATAGGCCAAGACCCATTATCAGGGCAACGTCAGCCTCGCTGAATTGCATAGTCCTTCCACCAACTATAAAACACTACCTAGTCGAGTCCCACAATTTCACTAAATAACTCAATAGGGACGTCTCTACAATCACCTGTGGAAAATCCAAAAAGTGTCCAAAGGAAGTCTCTTGGAGCCTTCTCTTGTGCTCCAAACATGGAGACAAACTCTACATCATCTCCCTAAACTGTTTCGAGGAGCACCTATTCCCAACTTTGTCACCCGCCATTTTTCTATTGGAAATTTAATAGCCTATTGTTAGCACAAGTAACAAAAAAAAATATAGCACCATTTAAATTTCATATATAAAGAATGGCAAAACTCAATTAGCACTAGGAGTGATCATTTCAGCCCGGCTCGAAAATTCCAAGCTTCGGCCTAGGTTTTGTGTTCAGGCCTGACCTGGGCCCTGGCCCACATCAGGCCCACAAATGTTCAGGCTAGGCTTGGGCTAAGCCCGGCCCGCATATATTTAAAYTTATACATTTTGTGTATAATGTATACATATGTATACATATTATTTTACATTATATTATATATTTTATATATAAATATTATAACATGACATGTATAATTTATATATTATATAATGTATAAAATAAGTTTATATGCATTTTAGGTCATTTAATATATAGATATATAATGTTTTATAGATGGGTGACATTAGCACGAAATTAGGGCCGGCCCGCCCCGGACCCGTATAGACCTAGGCTAGGGCTTATGTTTCAGGCCCAGAACCCCAGGTCGGTTCGGACCCGGGCCTAAGCTATAACCCTTATCATAAGTGCAAAGCCCGGTCCGGGCCCGGCCTATCCCGGCCCATGATCACCCCAAATTAGCACTCAATAAAACCAATAAATCATCAAAACCAAAATAAACGAACTGTGCAGAATGCAGACACAGCTAGATGCTTACTGCAATCAAAGCACTGGAAAACACGTTGTAGCTCCGGTGGTGAGAGATGATGGTCTGAAGCTCCAGTGATTAACGGCTATGAAAAATGGGGAAAACGCTATAGCTCCGACAATGAGAGAAGAACCTTCGGTGATTAATGACTAAGAAACGGAGATTAACGACAATGAGAAATGGAGAAGAGGGTGAATGCTGTAGTTTCAAAATGGGGAAGAAGAGGATGGAAAGATATTGTACCTTTCGGCTCTGAGAAACAGAGAAGAGGGTGAAACTATTGCGTTCGGTTCGAATGAGGAAGAAGACTGAAACTGCTGTGTTCGGTTCAAATGAGGAAGAAGACAGAAAGTTACCGTTGGTAGCTTCAAGGAAGAAGAAGATGCTGCTAGATCGGTTCTTCAAGGAAGAAGAAGACGTTGCTGGTTCGGTTCTAATGACGAATGGGGTGAGCAAGAAGACGACGGAGAAACTGCTGCTTTCGGTTCGAATGAGGAAGAAGATTACCGTTGGGATGAGGGGTAGACGATGGAAGATTACCGTTCGAATAAGGAATGGGGTGAAGCTGCTGCGTTTGGTTCGAATGAGGAAGAAGATGTTTTTCCTGGGGTGAGCAAGAAGACGACGAAGACGCCACTGCTGTTTTGATTCGAATGAGGAATGGGGTGACGCTGCTGCGTTCGGTTCGAATGAGGATGAAGATGTTTTGCCTGGGGTGAACAAGAAAACGACGGAGAAGCCGTTGCTGGTTCAGTTTGAATGAGGAATGAGGTGACACTGCTACATTCAGTTCGAATGAAGAAGAAGATGTTTTGCCTAGGGTGAACAAGAAGACGACGAAGACGACGCTGCTGCATTCAGTTCGAATGAGGAAGAAGATTACTATTGGGATGAGGGGTATAATGGGATCGAAACTTTAACTTATCTGACGTGGCGGGGGGGGGAGCCGAAATAAATTTTACATTTATTAGGTGAGGGTGGCATTGAATCGAATTTCCGTATGTCCTTAATTGAATTTTCGACTTCTAAGGGGGAGCTGAACGAAGATTCCACAATTTATATATTAATAAATATAAAATATTATATGTATGGAAAAAGTTAAAATACATAACAACAATGAGATTTGACCGATCAAAATCTAGGGCTGTCAATGGGTCGGGTCCGACCCAGCGGACCTGAACTGATTGGGCCGGTTCTGGTTTTAGGAACTAGAACCGATGGATCGGTTCCAGGTCTTGATATAGGGTCCTGATTACTATCGATTCGGAACTGCTTTCACCTAGTCTTGAACTAATTCAGACCCAACCCGATATATATAATGGGTTTGTCTATGACGCTAGAAAGACATGCTGAAAAATGTGCAACCAATCAACTGACATCATAAAATGGTCAGTTGGGTGGATTTTCATCGGTCCTTTTCGATATCATGTCTTTCCAACATCATAAATTTTTCCAATAAAGAGATATATGCTCTTTGATTGGATTGTCAAAAACCTCAACCCTAACCAGACTTAAGTAAAATTGGTTGACATTTTTAAACCCTAAACCTAACTTAACCTTCAAAACAATACTCGGGACAAACTTGCATTATTGCATATTTTTACTACCGAGTGATGGCTCGGTTGGTATGTAAACTGGGTAGTCATAGCATCTATCTGGAACCGTTATTGTTGCTCTAGAAAATGACACCACATCAGCACCATGTAGGAAAAAACAATACTATAGAAAATAATCATCTGTTTAGAACCGTTTTTCCATAGAAAATGGTGCTCCAAGCCATGCCTTGGAAATGAGCAATGCCAAATTTGGTGTTTCCTGGAGTTGCAGCTCGTTGCTACCAACAGGGCAGTGATGTGGCAGTGGATAATGGGTAGAAGTGCAAAAAAACGCTTCCTGGAGCATTGGTACCAAACAAAAAAAGTTGTTGTTGCTCTAGGAAACGTCCTACCTGGCAGAAACGATTCCAAACAAAAAAATGCACTGTTTTCTGATGCCACACATCAGCACTACAACTGCAGTATTGATGCCAAGCCCCGCTATCGGTTCCCACCCCAAATTCTGATTTTCACTGCAGACCTACAACATTTCAAAATGTCAATTACCCCCACCCTATACACCAATGCCCACGCGTGAATTGGCATCAATTCTAAGTTGGCACCTATCCCAACTGTATGTTGGGCCTATGAATTCTATCGCTGGGCTGAACCCTCATTCTCCCCAAGAAAAATTAAATGATTGGAGTCCAATAAATGTGCAAGAGACTACTGGACAAGGGACATGCCAATCATTCTAGAAAATGATGCAACTGTTGTATATGAGAAAAAAGGTAAATTGCTAAAACCTTCCCTTAAATTTCTGATTGTTGGTGACTTAATGAAGTTTGATAATTGCAATTATCACTCTTTCAATTTTATAATTATAATTTCAATTTTTATTAATTTTGGGAAATATTTATTAATGTAGTATTTTATTTAAGTAACAACCATTTTTTAAATAATAAATATGTTTTCATTTTTCACATATAATGTTTTTATTTTACACTTAATTGTAAACTAAAACAAATCAATCATTTTTTAAGGCAGATAAAATAAATTATATTTAATTTTCAGTTTTTATTAAAATTTTTGGGAAAATTAAATCTTAAGTTATTTGTTTCAGTTTTTATAATTATAATTTTTTGTTTTCCATTAATTTTGTTGGAAAATTTTATTTATTTAGTATTTTTATATAATAACTCTACTTTTTCAAATTATAACTATGTTTTCATTTTTTAACATATAATTATGTGTAAAATAAATCATCTAAGGTAGATGAAATTGTTAGACATTGTATGCCCTTAGCTCCAATCAGAATGATGTACATTATGACATTTAATGTAAATGAATAAAGTACATATTTGATTCATGTTAGCATGGTGTGTTTCTGTGTAATACCCTTAAACTGGACACATATGAGACTCGTGTTAGTTTAGAATCTTCACAGCCGTTGGATAGATCTAGGGAGATTTATCCTGCCAAGGCTGACACTGATGTGCCACCAAGTTGGTTGGGGTGGCTTGTCTCAGCTGCCAGGGTGAGACTTGAGGTACATGCAATGTGGGTTTTCTTGAAACCTTGAACCGGATCAGAATTCTAGTATTGCCCTGGACCTTGGAGATTGATGGGCAAAACTGGAATGTTACACCTGACCCCTAGACTCGATTATGATACTTCACAAGGTGTTGGATTTGATTGTCTTTGATATGCCAAATTAGTGAGATCCTTAGAGGGGGTCAAAACCTGGGTATGTTGGGACAGTCTGAGAATTCATCTGAGTGGGTGATCATAATGACAGGATCAGCCCCCTTGTCGGACAAAGTGAATGATCGGGGATGCACTCTCTCTAATGGAAACCAAAACTGCTGGTAGTCGATTTCAACCGTTGAAATTTGTTTTGCAAAATATATTTATATAGAGATATACATATACATTATGGTTTCGAAATATTTGCAAAAGGTTTTAATTCTCGGGATCCATGAGTGTAGAGAGTGCAGCACTGTACCTTGCAGCCGAGTGAGAGGTCCTCTCTTGTTAGGCAGTGCTTGATCATTATGGGCTGAGAGGTTAAGTGTAAGACCATTGAGGGTAATACCTGATGGGTTAATCTTGCATCTGCCCACAGTCCTTGTGTTTTTATAAGGTGGCTTGACCCATGGACCATTTAGTGTAAATGTTGGGCCCATTAAGAGCCCATGATGATGGACTCAAGGGTTCACTATCCCCTACAGTGAATTCGGCTAGGCCTTGTAACAGAGGCTGGGTTGAACCCATGTGGCTGATGTGTAGATCAATGTTTGGGTCCCACGCCAGACAAGGATATCCAACTGGGCAGCAGTTTGGAGGGTAAGTGAGCAGATAGACTTAATGGGCCTAAAGCCCAATTCGAATGGGCTTAATTAGATTAATTAAAAGAGGACAGTTCTGGGATTTTGATCATTTGATAAGATAAGGGATTGTCCCTATCCATCAGAGAGTCCGGATCCAAATAAAGATTTGGTTAAGGAAACTCCTAATTAGATTAGAAGGGCTGATCTTTATATGCAGATAAGATAAGGGATAATCCTTATCTCTTAAAGAGAGTCCAGATCCAAATACAAGAGTTGGATTAGGAAACTCCTAATGGGATTAGGTGAACCTCTCTTTAAGGCTATAAATAGGAGAGCAGGGCGAACTCTCAGTACACAACAGAAATCATCTGAGTGACTGCTGATTTCCAAAGAGAGACAACACAATTTGACTGCACTGTCTCCTTCTCTCATGCTCTTGCCGCCATACCAGTTCGATCTCCACCTCTGGGAGCGATCAAGAAGAGTTCTTGATATTACCTTTTGGCAGAAAAGGTAATCTGAAGTCGTGCTCACTAGTCCTCCATCAGATTCTTGCTAAACAACCATTCTACTGATTCTGCTTCATCTTACACCGTGTCATCTTCGGTGGAAGCAGTCTTTGGATCATTCCTTGGGCGTGAACACCTTCATTGGAGGTTATTACTACTTCGTATCAGGTATATCCCTCCACTCCCTTTTGGTTTCAGATCTGGTCTGGTTTAGGTTCAAGATTGATCATTGAAAATGCAGTTTTCTAAAATAGGGAATGTGGTTCTCACATGGGAGAGAGAAATTTTTGAAATTTCGCCCAACCTACCTACAGGGTTCGACCATCCACATGATGAATATCTCTCATCCCTTCACAAATATATTATTTTTATAATTTGTATGTTTTATTAAATTTTTTGGGAAAATTAAATCTTAAATTATTTATTTTAATTTTCATATACTATTTTTTAACTTGCATTAAAGATGAAAAACAATCCAAAAGTACTCAATGTACAATTTTGTCAAACTAGACATGGATACACCTCCATATCAATGTGTATCGGACCGTATCCACCGATGCGGAGGCGTATCATACCGATATGCACGACTCGTAGGATACGTATCCAGTCGTAGCGTATCCTGTATCCATGACAGATATGATATGCCCCCATATGAGGAGTATTGTATTGATGCGTTAATCCTTGATCCGATCCATTTGCACCCCTAACTCCAAGTAGATCCCCTTTGTTAGAGTTTTATAAAAAGAGGTAAAAAATGTCCAAAATACCCATACAATTACTATTGAGGCTGGTTTCACATAAAAAAACAATACAAACTTTATAGACAACAAAAAATAGAGAATTTGAAGTTGCAACTTTACATTTAAATGATTGATATGAAGGGAAGACTTGGAAAATAAATCAATTTCAGAAAAGAGATCAAAAGGGTTTGGGTCAGTGATTCATATGAAGAGAAAATTGAAAAATAAGCATTTTGGTCAAAAGTAACTGCATGGATCTTTTGAACATTTTCATGCTTCTTTTTTGGAAGATTTTAACAAAGGGGATCTACTTGCAATATGTCCAAAAGTTCAGAGGAAGTAATTGCAATTACCAAACTTCAAGGCAAGTAGTAACCAGAAAGGGAGGTTTCAACAATTTAGGCAAAAAAATGAAGCAACTGTTACAACATTCAACTGCCAGAATTCGGTTTATAAAATATGGATCTACCCCTATCAATATTAATAAAGTTGTTTTGAATGTCGTGCATTTTATAAGGGGGTGTTGGATTAATTTAAGTTGTTTTGTTCATGAAATATTGTAATGCTAATGTCATTTTATTAATAATATAATATTCTGATTTTTTTTAATTTAATTTATTTATACTATTCAACATTCCAATAATCCCAATTGAGTTTGACTCGGATATAAATATGATGGATAAGATTTTAATTAAATTTGGAAATTAAAACAAATCAAATTTGGGAGTTCAAATCAGCTCCCCACAAGGCTGCCCCCCACAACATTCCACATTACATCCCTGTCGTGTATTGAGATCATCTCCTGATGATAATACCAGGAATAATGATGTCATCATCAAAAGATGTTCCCAATACATGGCGGGGATGTACTGTGGGACATTGTGGGGGGCAGTCTTGTGGGGGCTGATTCGGTCTCCAAATTTGGGTCAACCTATATATGATTCAATCCGATCTGTTTACATTGTACTCCCATTTATGTCTTGCAATAAGAGCAGCGATTGTAATGCTAAATGGGGGTGATCATTTTCAGCTTAGGGACGGTCCGGCTGGCCTGGGCCCTGACTCTTATCAAGCCCGCAAATTTTTGGGCCAAGTCTGGGCCCAATACTTTAAGCCTAACCAATATATATATATATATATATATACACATATATATTACTTCATGTTATATTTTTATGAGTTTATAATACAGTTCTATAATGCATATTATATAAGGTTCGATTATGATATCGGAAAGAAATGATGATCAATCGATATATAACCAATGAGGTGGTATTTATTGAAATTCACAAGGGATTTTGATAGGGCTGTCAATGGGTCAGGTCTGAATCGGAATCAGTTAGAATCAGAATCAACCCGACATGAAATGTTGAGGGCTTGGACCTGGAACCAGACATGATAGGGTCTGTAATTTTTGGATCCCGAACCGAATCGATCAGTTCTCGGTACAATCAAGTCTGACCTGATTGTAATAAATAAAAAATAAATATTTATATTTAATATATTATATATGAAAAAATCTATGTTGGCGGAACATGCATACACCAGGATCCATGCACATATGTATCTATGTATGATAAGTCAATGTTCTTCAATGTAATATACGTCGCATTAATGTTGGAGCTAGCTAAACTTGGCTAATCTTAAGTTTAAGAAATGGGAATATTTTTCCCTAAGGCTCAGTTTGGAAAGAGTATAAATACAAGTTTGTAGAGTGAAAAAACTTGTATTTTGTATTATTCTGTATGTATTTGCATTGTACATATTTGTATTTGTATTCTTTTCAAACTGAGCTTAAGGTTGTGTTTGAGCGCAGTGCAATTTTATTTGTATTAGTAGAAATGCATGGGAGTGCAAATGAAAAAAAAATGCAAATTTTTGTTTAATTTTATTCTATTTAATATCTTAATTTACTTCATTTGTAATGCAATCAAACGAAATAAGCTAAAACTTGAAACAAAAATCATTTACACTGTAATAGTTTTGCATCAGTGCAAATTTATTTGCATTGCAACCAAATACAGCCTAAAAGATGCATTTGGTTTTCTGTACTGATGCGAAATTATGGTAGTGCAAATTATTCAAATGCAAACACTGATATATTTTTATTTTAAAATTTAACTTATGTTTCGTTGCAGTAAAGATGAAGTAAAATAAGATAATATCCAAGACAAAATTAAAAAGAAATGCCAACAAATACATGATCAAACAAAATTTAAAAGGCCAATAGGTCCTAGTTCAGTGGTCTAATAATTGAAGAAGTGGGGTTTAAAAGATTCTAGTTCAGTGGTCTAATAATTGAAGAAGTGGGGTTTAAAAGATCTAGTTCAGTGGTCTAATACAAAGTTTAAAGTTTAAAAGACCAATAGGTCATACAACCTACCTAATAAGTAGCTTGTTACAAAAATATATTTTAATGAATTAAAAATGTAGCTGTTGCAGATCTATTAAGAAAAAAGACGACGGATAGGGTCTGGAATCCGAATAGTTATGGGCTATTTTGATTCTAATTGTTTGGTTGGACAGAATTGGAATCTTATTTTCATTTCTGATGGAATAACATTTTTCTATTTGAGGGAATAGTCATTCTCTAATTCCTATCCCTCTCTTGGGAATGAAACCTTATTCCTATTGATTTCAATTTTCATTCCCATTTCAGTATGAATCAAACGTATAAATTATGGGAATAGACCATTTCAATTCCAATTCTAAAGAATTTCAATTCCGATTCTAACTGTAAATCAAAAGGACCCTAAGATTATATCCTCACCCTATAAGAAGACAGGCCGGTTACCAAATAGGGACAATTCTATCACAAAAGTAATCAGAAACATTAATACACTTCATATAATGCATAATAAATACATGATCAAACAAAAGTAAAGAAGAAATCCTTTCATTTAAGATAATTAAAATGGAGGAAAGTTGACAAATAGGGATGCAATTTTGATTACAAAAAACAGTCCACAAAATCTTGAAAGGCAGATCTATACTTTTTTTGGAAGAGTATAGATTTATTCTGGTGTGTTAATAAAATCTTGGGGTTGACAAATGAGAATATGGGGTTCAAGTATGAGAATAGAATAGCCATTTATTGCTACTATATTCAAGGTTAGGTTAGTAGTTAGTCCATTCCTCCCAAGTCTCAGGTTAATTTAGTCAAGATTGAGTTGAGTTTGACTTGGCCGGTCTGGCTACCAAAACCTGATTTGAATGTGGATCAACTTTAGTCCAACTAACGATCAAAAAGACCCAAGTGCCAGAGCCCGAGTTTAGTAGTGTCAGTACAGTTGTCCAATGAAAATGCTGTGGTTTGCATAATCAATAGCATGAATCAAAATGATCAAATAAATAGGTTTTAGGCTAGGACTAGGAGTACATCACGTCAATTAATGAAAAAGTCATATTACATTATATTAATGAAAAAAAGTAGTATGGACCCTAGATCCCCTCTATTTTATTACATGCAAGCTAGGATTCCAATTTCAAAGGCATCAAAAAAGACTAGAATTAGACCTACTAGGATGAAACAAAACAAGAGACTTTCAGAAAAAATAAAAAATAAAATATACCTAACTATTAAAAATGAGTGTGATAGAAATGCAAATGTTTAGATGAATGAGTGATAAAGTTAAAAAGAATTGGGCTGGAGATGAATGAACTTAAGAGTTGGCTTCTATAGGTGATAAAATAGGGGAGAGTAAATTGAGATGGTTTGGTCAGGTGTAGGGGTGGATTTGAGCTAAGCCAAGCTAAATAGTTAACTAGTCAAGTTCGGCTCGTCAAGATAGTATGAGGCTCAAGTTCTATTCAAGCTAGAGACTTGAATTTGAGATTGGCTTGAGTCAAAAGCTCATAAGCTCGAGTTGATTGTGAGTCAAATGTTGTATAAAAGTAAAAAAGAAAATTATATATAAAAAATTATTTTTATTTGATATTTAAAAAATTAATAATTATAATAATTAGTTATTATTATATATAAAAATAAAAATATTATATATTTGTATGTATGTAGAAGCTCGATTAGCAAACGAGCTTATAAATTGGGCTTGAACTCGGCTCGAAGCTCGGTTTAAACCGAGTTGAGCCGAGCTCGAATAGCTTGTGAAAAGCTCGGCTCATTGCCACCCCTAGTTAGGTGTATAGAAGACCATCCACAACATTTGTTAAGAAGAGTGATTTGTTACAAGTTGAAGGGACTATAAGAGCTAAGGGCAAGCCAAAGGGATTGGGTGGAAATACCATATATGATTTAAGAATCCATAATTTACCATGAATATGATACTTAATAGAACAAAAAAGACAATATAATTTGGACAATGCTTAGATGATGATGATGATCAACTAAGGCCATGTTTGGTTCACTGCTCTATGACTCATTCTCTTAATTCTTGCTCATTCTAGGAAAGAATGAATAACATTAGTGTTTGGTTACAAAATTCTTGCCAAAGACCACATTCCTTTTAGAATGAAAAATCAATCCCATGGCACAAAAATTTGACTAGCTTGTAGCATGAAAAATAATCATGCCCCATCTTGCTCATTTCATTCTTTGATGAAACTCTACCTAAAACTATTGTCATAGATGTTTACTTTTGTGAAAGCACTTTTACAAAAATACTTTTAAGAAAACACTTATAAAAGTACTTTTGCGAAAGCACTATTGTAAAACTACTTTTACATGAAAGCACTTTTATGGAAGTATTTTTATGAAAGCATTTTATAAAAGTACTTTTATAAAAGCACTTTTACGGAAGTACTTTTACAAAAGCATTTTTATAAAATCACTTTTACGAAAGTACTTTTATAAAAACACTTTTGCAGAAGTACTTTTACAAAAGCATTTTTATAAAAGCACTTTTACAAAAGCACTTTTATAAAACACTTTTATGAAAGTACTTTTTTGAAAGCACTTTTATAAAATCACTTATACGAAAGTACTTTTATAAAAGCACTTTTATGGAAGTACTTTTACAAAAGCACTTTTACGAAAACACTTATAAAAACACTTTTATGGAAGTACTTTTACGGAAGTACTTTTATAAAAACACTTTTAGGAAAGCACTTTTACGAAAGTACTTTTACCCATTCTTTTCCATTTTAGAATTTCATCTTGGATAAGAATGAGAAAGAATGAGAATTGAATCAAACATGACCTAAGAAACCACCTAAACAAAATTTTTTTTTTTAGGTTAATGGTTTTCAGTTTAAAGAAGAGCCCTATTCCGCTAAGTTGAACAGGATGACCTCCCACAAAGGAGATGCTGCTGTAAACACCAAAGTAGCAAGGTCTGAAAATAATTAGCATCTCTTGGAAAATAGGAGTTAGAGAGCACAACCATCACATACATTACCGAATTCACTTGTTCTTACATTGAGAAATATTATTATAGAATTAAAAATTCCCAACTAATTGCCGAGTTACATGAACATTCTCAAAATATTTTGGATACTCTAAGAAACTCAATCCATTAAAAAGATTAGCAGTGCTTGTGTGCATCAAATATCAAATATCTAACGCTAATCCTATTCATTGCCATCACAAAAAAAGAGTCAATGGCATGTTATAAGAAATTAACCAATAGACCTGCAACAACCTGGGTTGGGTCGAAAACTTCCGCCCCTATAAGGCTGCAAATGATTCCAATTCATCATGCCCTTATAATTAAGTAATTAATTAACTACATTATCAATTTTGAAATTCCAATATAAACAACACCAAGCATTCGCATATGAGAGGCCCATGATCAACTATATATGTGATTTATGTGCCTTGATAAAGCCATTGTTAACATTTGATCATAATGTTCATAATTGAACATCGGTTTGGTGTTCCTTTCATTTTCTAATTATGTTTTATTGTTATTCCCACTTCATAAAAATTTGGGTAAATTGTTGAAACCTCCTTTGAAGTTTCTGACCATTGCCGAAACCTCCACTAGAGTTAATTAGTAATTGCAATCATGCCCTCTGAACTTTCTGATACAATTGCAAGTAGACCTCCTTTGATAGAATCTTCTAAAAATAGTATAGATGCCCAAAATACCCATGCAATTACTATTGAGGCTGGTTTCTACAAAAAAAACAATACAAACTTTATGAACAATAAAAACATAGAGAATTTAAAGCAGCAATGCTTTGAGTGATTGATATGATGGAAATTTTTGAAAAATAAATCAATTTCAGAAAAGAGATTGGAAGAGTTTGGGGTAATGAAAGTGATTCATATATACGAAAAGAAAATTTAGAAAATAAACTTATAAGCATTTTTGTCAAATGCAACTGTATGGCTATTTTAGACATATTTATGCCTCTTTTTAGAAAATTCTACCAGAGGGGGTGTACTTGCAACTATCAGAAAGTTCAGGAAAGGTGATTGCCATTGCCAAACTTCAAGAGAGGGTTCAGAAATTTAACCTAAAATTTTTCATATGGCAGTTTTCTTTAGTTTTGCAGGGGATCATTGGTTGGTGCAATGGTGTCAAGCATGAAAATACTGGTTCAAGTGTGAGATTTTTGTTCAAAAATGTCAAAAGGTTTATGGTCCGTATCCAATACCGCCCCCCCCCCCCCCTCCACACATACACAGTTGGGACACAGTTGGGATCATTGTGGGGTAACGGCCCTAAAACAATGAAACCAAAAGTCGTCAATCACATTAGATATTTTTTCTTTTTCTTTTTTTGCTTTTAAGCTTTTACATATGAATCATATTTGTCCATACATACAGTACCGAATTCTCTACACAGTCAACTACCAATCTCCTATTGGTAAGTTCATTTTTTGTATTACAAATGAGAGAGATACTATTTATAAGATAAAAGTATAATCTCTCTACGATTGTTTTTTAAATAGCAAATGGGAATAGGGTCCATGGATTGATTATATTTAAAGAATTGGAGTGACAAAAGCATCTGACAATCCTTTTTAGGTTGCTGCTGCAGCGTCTCTCTCTCTCCCTAAGTAGAAATACGAAGAGAGCACGAGCAAATTTTGTACGATAAGACCATTCTTATGATAGATATGTTGAAAAAAGTATTCTTTTACTCTTTTGACTTGATAAGAAATTCCTAGGTTCATCATATAGATTCAAAAGTTCTAATCAAAAGTAGGTTAAAATCCCAGTTACTCCTTTCATCATCATTGTCCAGTGAGCTGCTCCATCAACGCATAACACTTCTTCAACTATATCAGAACTCCTGTACTATCCAAAAGCAATATATATATATATATATATATATATGGTTAAAAGGCAATGTTTTTTACTTTGATTAATCTGTTAAAACAAAATAATTATGACTGAAAATCCAAAAAATTAGTGAAATAGATTTTGAATAGTCAAATTCACAGCTGAAATTTCTGGAATAAAAAAAAAAAGAAAAATCTAAGATTTTGCTAGAAATAAATCTAGTCCTTTATAAGTTAATTTCATAGTGCTTGAGCAATAAAAAATTTTTTCTATAGTTTGTCCACATTTAATCTAAAGGCACCTCCAGATGGGAAAAAGGCTGTAATGTTAACTAACCTCAAATTCTAATGAATCAAAGGCTTGCGAAAATACAGCTGCAGGAGAGAGAGAGAGAGAGTAGCAAGTAGTAATCAAGGACCACAATCTTAAAGTGATTGATCAGGATATGAGATTTAAGGCGACATTAATTGTTCAAACTGAGGACTCAACCTGATGGCTTGTTATTTTGTCCACCATTATATTTATTGTCCATTATCATGCATCGATCATCTTGCAAGTTTTGTTCTACCTATGCATTCAAAAAGATTAATCAAGCTGCCGACTAATTAGCTGCTTTTATTAATCCTGTGGATCAAGCTCGGTTCTTTCTCCCAGTCCAAGATTACCTAGCTAGCATTAAATTATGTTAATCCTGACGATGCTAATGCCTGCTGTTGTTCATAACTTCATCTTTTGGGTCATCAGGTTCTGTTGTCGTCACCTTAACTCCGACTCTATGACTTATCCAATTAAAAGAAAAAAAAAATATACAGATAAGGGGGAAGAAAAAAAATAACTACATTAAACTAGAACCACAAGTGATTCAGTCAGTCAAATTGGTGGTGGAGGTGGAGAGAGAGAGAGAGATGAAGGGAAAAAACTCAAAAAGTATATGTATATCCTTGCATCAATGGATCAATGGCAATACAAGTCCAGACAATCAGATGTTGAATGAACTAAACAAGCTATATAGTAGACTATATATTAATTCCACGATAACGACACAAATTTACCATTCCAGCTAGCTATATAGCTGCAAAGTAAGTACGTTGGATCATAGTATATGTTGATTTATGTTTATGTATGGGAGTATGTACGTATGATCATCTATTAATTACCATCATTCTTTGACATGCAATTAACTCCAGCTGGCCGTCTCGGCGGAGACGGAACAAATGTTGGGTCGAGCTTTAATTTTTCTGCTGATTTTGTCTACCCAGCCAAGTCATGGAGCAACTGCGCTCCCATCAAGTTCCTATACGGTAGATTATTTTGTCCTTCCCCATCTAACATGGAGTACTGATGAATTGATTGGCAGTCTTCATTAATGTGATCTCTTGGGAAGAAAAGAGAGTGCTGTGATGCTGGGGAGAAGGAAAGACTCACACCGCTCCCACCGTGCTGTTGCAGTCCCAGTGTTAGAGACACACCACCGCCGATATTCTGATGATGGACACCGCCATTATTTGCAAAAGATATGGTGCTAGCAGCTGTATGCTGGTTGTAAGCTGAGAAATCCAAATCCACGGCACCAAACAGCTCGGGTACTCTGCTGCTACCCAATTGTTGTTGTTGATTCTGCTGATGATGACAGTGGTCTCCTTGATCGTTTCTACCATTAATTTTGCTGCTGCTGCTGCTACCATTTTTTTCAGGGTTGCTGATGATAGAAGAGAGAGACTCAGATTCGGCGCGGACAAGTTGGTCTGTTGTTGGTTTCTGATCCTCGGAGTTGGGCTGAGGAGTTTGATTGGAATTATGGTTTTGGTTTGGCCGGCGGCCGGCGTTGTCCCCGTGACTTGTACCACCTTCTGAGGAAGTCATGTTGTCAAGATCCTTTGTTTCTTCCAAGTACATCTCTTCCACCATGGGTTTCCATAGTCTAACCCTTGCGTTTATGAACCAATTGGACACCTGCGCGCATGCGGCAACAAACAATTATTATTATTATCTTTTAATCGTTGTTCGTAATATCAATATATGTACACAATGGTTGTGAGAGATATGGAAACGTGCCTGGCTTCTTGAAAGGCCTGTTTGGCGGGCTAAAATGTGTTTATCTACATCGCTTGGATACCTGCGAAAGTTAAGTACTAATTAAGTAGAGAATTATAGAATTTAGTAGTTGTTATTGGCAATGTAACTTAAGTAAGGCCACATACATATATAAATAAAAGTAGAGGTTGGGGTGTTAAATCACATATGGGTCCTCATGCATTATAAAGAAGCACAACAAAATCATAGAAAATATATATGGAAGAAGGCATCTCAATTGGCATTTGAATAATGATGGACATGGACAGAAACAAGCAACAACATGTTTGTTTGTTTGTTTTCAATAAGTTGAAACTGGTGAAAACACTACTATACATATATACATGGATGGAATGGAGAAAATTCAAGTACTAATTAATTTGATATAATAAGAGATCTATAGAGCAAGAGTCAAGAGAGGAAATTACGGGTGAAGGAAATGTTCGAAGAGCCAGGCTCGAAGTACAGAAACAGAACGTTCAGGGAGGCCTCTCTGTGGTCTCCAGGGATGACTCTCCATCATGCTCATTTGCTGAAAAGCCCTTTGTTGTCTCAGGGCTTGGTCAATAAGCCTGAGCCTTGGCGTCTCTCCCTTTGTCGTACCCGGTGCAACTAGATCCTTCTCTCCCATCGCCTTCTTCGTCGCCTTTATCTGACCAACAATTCCATCTC
The DNA here is from genome assembly GCF_000365185.1 of Nelumbo nucifera. Next base: position 499,409 of record NW_010729088.1, read on the forward strand.
TCAAACACCTAAAATGCTTCGACATGGCCTTTGACGCTAACGCCGAGTACACTTTTGCGCCTCCCGTCCCAGCCACTGCTTCAAATGATGATACGACGCCCTTCATCTCTTCACAATATTGCCTGTATCTCCTATCCACCTAAACAACAAAATTAAAAGAAAAATACAAAGACAGAATGTCGGTGAGTCTTTCTTTCACTCTATTCTCCTGCTGATCTCACCAAGGGGAAAGGAGAAACGGAAATAAAAAGTGATAAAAAAAAATCACCAATTACAGTATGGAAGATATGAAAGACGACTGTGTGATGCCATGTAATAAAGAAAAGGAATAGAGATGATTCTGAAATTAATTTAATGAAGGAATGAAATGCCGAAATTGTCATGATGCGGGGCATTAATGGAGGAAGGCCCTCAAATCAATTAGTTCCAGATTTAATTTTCCATACCCAATCAATCAAACCACCCAGTAAAAGTAGAGCTACGTTTCCACTATTATTTCAGGTTGAAAAAAAAAAAAGTCTTTATGTATTTGGAGGAATAAAAACCAAAAAGTTGGGAACGGAAGAAGATTAGTTGCAGTAAAACTATAAAGAAGGAAACGCAAATCAATATACCTCCTCGAGCATGGAAAGCAATTTGGCTTTTCGTTTCTGCAATTCAAGTAGGTCTAGGGTGTACAGAGGTTGCTTTTTTGAAGAATCACCACCATTCTCCTCCTCCCACTGGTTGGCCTTATGGGGCTTCTGTTTGGGTTGATCAGTTTGCTTTGTTCCAAGGTTGCAGACCTCGTTCAGAAGCTCCTGAGCAGGTGCTAAGTACTTTGAGTTCTTTAGCTGAAAGTGGACCTGGTGAACATTTGCAGCTTTTCCGAAAAAACCATCTTGCAGGATTTGCTGCTGTTGTTGATGATTTATTGATTTTCCAAACAGCCCATCTCTGGAGTTGGATGAAATAAACCTCATATCATCTTGATGTTGTTGATGATGATGATGATGATTCGTGTCTCTCAGTTCGAACGACTGTAGTCCTATGCTAGAAGGTTTACTCGAAGAAAGAGAGAGTGAAAGTCCTTGACTCGGCCTCTCGTTTCCTTCACATGGAAAAACGCACCTCAGGCAGGAATCATCTACTAGTAGTCTATTGTCGTTCCAACCCGGTTCAGGTGTAACCATCAGGTTCTCACCCGTTGTTTCAGAGAACCCGGTTGGGAAGTCGGCAGGTTTGTTGAATTCGGGTTGGTAAAAATCGCTTGTATGGCCGGTCATCGTCTTTGAAGAGGAAGATGCCTGGTTTCCTTGTTTGCTGAAGAACCCTTTCCACATAACCGAGTTACTGTCTCTCTGCTGTAGGTTTTTGGAAGGAAATCCTAACATCTCTATACCTGAAGTTAGGTTGAAAAGCTCTGGACTTGATTCGAAGCTTTGCATCTGGTTCACGAGATGGCTTTGAATGGTAGGGCTGCTGTTAGACGAGGTACCCAAGTAGCAAAAACCAGTCGGAGACACCAAGTTCTTGGGTTTATCTTGTGGAGATTCACGAGCCATACAAGAAATCTTTCTTGTTGTTACTGCCGTCCTCTACATCTGCCGTTGGTTAAAACGATGTCCACGATTCTGCAACTGAAATACCATCGCCCGCTTATTGTCCATTCCCAAACCGAATTCTCAAAAACCCTAAAAGAAAAGTAGAAAACCCACCATTAAAATTAAAAACACTATAGAAGAATTAAAAAATAAATAAATAAACGAGATCAACGAAAACAACCAAGCAACCCAACTCCGCTTTGGGCTCAGAAAACTAAAAAAAAAAACAAATTTTCATTTTTTTTCTCGTATGCGTGTGTGTGCATGTGTTTGAGAGTTGAACGAGAAGGAATCATGTAACCAACCGGCGATGGAGGTGTGTGAGATGTTGTTGGTGGTGGTGGTGAAGGGTTGTGATATAGTGGAAAGGCGTGGAGGGAGGGAGCCGGGGAGAGCGCGTACTGCGCCTTTTCTTCTCTGACTTCTCCTAATAACTCAACATAGTGTGCAATGAAAACCAACCTCGGAAGGGAAGTAAGATCAGATATCTACTCAGAAACAGTAGTAGAAGGAGAAATAGGCGATGATAACCACCAAGCAGTGATTTGATTCCCCCCTCTTTTTTCCATCTCCCTACTGCACAATTTGGTGTGGGTCAATGCTTCGTGAGATAAATAACATCAAAATAGGCATTCCCAGAAATCTATCCATTCTTAAGTCTTTCCTCTCTCTCTCTCTCTCTCTCTCTCAATTATTTCATGGCATACGGTCCCTAGTCCATACCCAACAAATTATTAATACTGAGTACAATAATAATATAACATAAGAAAGGAGAATACAATTTATATTTTAAATAATGAAAAAACAACCATTCCCCTGCTTTTCCAAGTAGGTAGTGTCAAAGAAACAGCAATTGCAGAAAAGATAATCGTCCTTTTCCTGCTGCTTCACAAACTACAAGCCGCCACATGACCTATGCGGCTACGCTTTCACTTTAACAAGAGCTCCAACCCACTCAGAACAGCTTCATATCTTCGGATCTCTTTAAAACCCCATCAACCCAATAGTTTTATTTAACAAACCAAAAAAAAAACAGCAAGAAAAGGACAATAAACAAGGAAGAAAGAAAGAGTAATAGAATAACCCATACGGATTTCTGATTGATAACCCGATTCCCAATGACTCCTAAGTTCACTGGCTTTTCAGATGGGTGTCTGAAATCTGTTCTGTTTGCTCTGGTGCATCAGAATTTCTGATCATATCACTGATTTCCTTAATAACACGGAGAGACTTTTCAGAAAAGGTTTTGGGGAGAGAGAGAGAGAGAGAGAGAATAGATGCGGGGTTGTGAAAAATGTTCTAAAACTGGGGACTGGAAAGGAGTTGAGATGAGGTGGTCCAACATTTCCAACTAATTCCAATTAAAACGCCCATTAAAGAACTCCTATCTCCCCTTCTCGTGTATTTGATTGAAGGAAGAGTTGAGACGGGACCGCATCTTCTCTCTCTTCCTCTCTTCTTTTGTTTTTCTCCTCCTCTTTTTTTTTAAGCAATTGGACCTATCATGCTCTCTCGCCCATTGCCTTTCTCCTACCTTTCCCTGTTAACGCTATACAAATCCCCCCATTCCCTTATCGTATTGGTAATTTGGTAATGCTGACGACACTTATGTTGGCTTTTCTAATTTTATTTATTTCCTTCTTTTTTTTTGCTTGGGGTGTGATGAATAGATTCAATACGCATGGAGCGTACATTACAATATAAATCAAGAGTGATTACCTTATTACATTTTTTTTTATGGGTAGATTGCCTTATTACTTACGTAACATAATACTAACCTAATATTTTAGCGTGTACTACGTTTTGGCTTATATGAATGGGTGCGTATTACACACCCCACCCTCTCCACGGCGCATCATAACTCATGTACGATGAGTACAGACTACAGTCTACAGTAGAGCAGAAGAAGCAGAAGGGTTCAGGCTCCCATAACAGGCGGGGTTAAAAAACTGCCGCTCAACCACTAAGTTTTACAACAGCTTACGTTTTGGGATGTTTTTACAGTTGGGAAATAATAATAATAATAATAATGTGGTCCCGCCATAGTGTTACAGCTGCTGCATGGACCATCCTAAACTATGAGTTATCGCTACAACAGTCTTAACTGTTCAATGGGTGTGGGGCCACCATGTTTTTCATCCTGGATTCCTGATGATTAAATGGTGAGAGCCTTGGAAGTCCTTGTATGGAGAGACTAGAAATGCCCTTTTGGTAAATGGATGACTCAGATTGATTGGGTTGGTGGGCTGGGGCCTGGGAGTAAAAATGTAAAATGATGGTTGTAGGGCCCATCATGGATGATGACGATGGTCCTCCAAGTATATCATGACTTTGTCAACTTATTCCTCAATTTCTTTTTAGGGAGACACAACTGCGCTTCATGATAGATATACTACAAGCATGTCCCAAATGGGCCTTCTATTGGTGGACTAATTCCTCTACACTCTTAGCACCTCAAAAGAAAGGAAGAGCAGTTGTTACTGGCTAGTTGTCCCAATTTCTTCTATTTTTTCCCTTATCTCTCTCTCTCTCTCTCTCAATTTTATTTATTGTTGAATGGATTGTCAGGGTCCTCCCATATTTGATTCAATTTGGGAGCTATGATCAGTCTAATTTTGCTCAAAGTTGTGGGTTCTAGATTTTAATGCAATTAATGGGGAGACAGTAAAACGAAACCTTATATTATCATCCTCCCTCCCTCGGGAGTAAGAGTGAGAGAAGGGGTTGGTGGCACCAAAAACAAGTCTGCTCCAGATGGAAACAAATGGTCTTTCCCCCTCTTCGATCCCTTTGTCCTTTACATTTGGCAACTCAACCCATAATTTTGCCACCGTTAAGACACTAGAAGGTTCCTTTCCTCAAATTAATTTCAAAGAGACTTCATGTCCATCTATCTCTAAATGACATTAATTGATAAAAACTATTGGAGCCCCGAATCCGAACAAAAGGGACACAGAAGGAACTCGAAGGGAGGCTGGTTTGTCTGAAAATAAACATAGACCCAGGCTCTTTCCTCATCACCGGTGATGATGTTTATAGTTCCAACAATTTTAACTGTCAAGCCCACAGGAGTAGACACTCAATACCCACTTATTTATAATTTATAACCAGGTTGGGTCCATATAGAATAGAAGTGATCAAACATGATTTGAAGAATTACATAGTAGGTCTACCCATCCTCCTCCATAGAATTACCCCAAGTAGAATTATCATCCAAAAAGAAATTGAATTAACCCAAGCCCATACAGTTGTTGAAAAAGAAAGAGAAAGTAAAGTTTTTTTCTGAGACTGAGGCACAATTGATTAAAAAAGCAGTCTAAAGAAAGAGCAAGCATAAGCTTATGGATGTTTTGTTTGGGGTGAAGTGATTTTACATGACAAGTTGGAAAATTAAAAGCAATCCCTTTGGAGGGGGATGATGTATATGCTGCAATGGTCCCCCATTCCCCGCAAAAACAAATGTAGCCTAGCCTAAACATGTGGACTATAAACGGGGTAGCACACGTGTGGCCCACAAGCATGCTAAGGAGTAGGAGACGGGACCAGTAATTCGTCCATTTCCCACCTTGGGGGATCCTCTAGTGTCCAAAAGAGATGATTCCATCAATAAAGAATTGTAGCCGTTCAACCAATACTCTCCTTTCTCCTGCGCAAATTACCATAAAATATGTTTTGTCATTCAAAAGTGTGAAATACATCAAATTGCTGAAAATGAGAAAAGAAGAGGGGGAGGAGGAGGAAGAAGAGGAAGAAGAAGAAGAAGAAGCCGACACATCAGGTACTAGTACTGACGACTGAAGCTAGCAATATATTTAATTAGCTAACAAGAGAAGAGACCCAGAGTCCCAGACTGGATTTATCAATGCTTAATTGGTTCATTGCTTATGTACGCTTTCGCTGGTGAAAGACTACAAAAGAGAAAATTAAAAAAAAATAAATAAAGGGAAAGGAAGCTTGAGGCTCAGTCAACCATGATCAGATGAGCAGCGAAACGACCGGACCCTCAGACACCCTTTTTTTCTTCTACTATGTTGGTTGGGCTTGAAAACGAACGGTCAAATGAAAAAAGAAATAGAAAAACCTGGAGTTACAAGTAGTGTAGGAAAGTTGATGTATATATAAGTCCACCAAGATAAAGGGTGTGAGGCTGAGAAGGCTCGTGTGAAATGAAATAGTGTGTTATAGGTATGGGAGTGTACGGGCGGGCGTATGGTGGCAGATTATGATGACAAAGCTAATAGCTAAGCCAGCCAGCCAGCCAGCCCATTCCGATGACCCATAAATTAAATGATCGTCCAGTTTTATCACATTATGTCGGAGGGATGGTCGGAAGAGAACGGCCCACTTCCACCCGCACCACGAAGTAGTTGTGGAGCAAAGCGACTGATTGAACCCCCCTCCACGTCCTCCTTTGCTGGTTTGGCTGAGGAGCTGCGCGACGCACATACAAAGGCATGGCTGCAGTATGTATGTGTATATATATATATATATATGCATGAAATCAGAAGATGTCAAAGACCAATCAAACCCAACTCGCATTTTTTACCAAGTCTTCATGAGGGTGAGGGTGGTGGTGGTCCCCAGCCCCACCACCGTCACCACGACGGAACCACCAATTGCAGCACCAAGAGAGGATGGGGAGGGGGTGTTTCTTGGGGACTGGGGACCTCCCAAAAAAACTTTCATGATTGAGGGGTTGCCTTGCGTCATCACCGCAGCAGCTTACTCTTGTCCATATCTTGAGTGCAGATGGTGGTGGGGGCCTCTGCTTGTGAGTTTTTGGTGGTGGACGCTGTGCGTCTGTGACTGTGTATTATATATATATATATACTCTCTCCACTCTCCTCTTCCCTTTAGATGCTTGTTTGATTTGATCAACTATTCTTTTTAGACGGTGCCGTGCCGAACTGCCGACCCACTCACTTTATAAGGTCTCCAGCTGGTTGTAGCGGAGATACTTGAGATAAAATCCACTGTCACCAGGGGTTGGGACTTGGGAGTTGCCAATTGGGGATGGGGTGTGTTATGGTGGGTGGCTAGGGGGACGGGCTACCCCATTAGTGTAGCAAGTAGTAGCACCCGATTGCTTAATTTTACATTCATGACCGTAACGAGTGACGACTGACGACGTCGTCGTTCTCAGTCTCAGACTCTCGGGTGCATGCATGTGCGTAGGACCCCACCAATTCCATGAGATCATCTGGGCCGTCCAATCGGAATTCTGTAAGAGGATTTTTCATTTTTGATTCCTCACTAACTTCTAATTCTAATAATCCACACAGTACGTATATAAATACAACATAAAAATAAATTAGGAATTAAAGATGGGGAAAACGACAAAACTGCCTTTTTTTTTAATAAATTAAAAATATGAAAATACTAATAAAGGTGGAGCAGCAGCCGTGCCAGCCAAGGCCCAATAGCAACTTGGCAAGTATGCCGTGCGTCCAAGGAATTAAGGAAAAAGGATGACATCTTAGCTAGCATACGTCCACGGTCCACTGCTTTCAAGGGAATCGAGGAATCCATAACGTGCTGTCACCTTCCTTAGTATTTTCATGTACGCCAACATCATGGCCGTACGTTTGGTTTGTTTGTACAACGTTACGCTGATCAAGACCGTTGTATCTTCCAGAATAGTCCAGACGAGACGAAACGCAAACGACGACACCATCTTACTTCTTAGGAAGGCCGATACTCGATAGCCAGGCCCTCCTAGGCCGGAAACAACCAAAACGACGATTCCATTCCGACTGCGATATGGCCTGGGCCGCCTGGCTAGTGGCTGCCTGCTCATCTGCCTCTGCCCACGCCACCTCTGAAAGCCGGCGTTGTATATATATGTTTTTAAAAGTAGTAAAACGTCCCTTTTTAGAAGGTCATTCCATTCCCGTTGACTTGTGGATCCCTGAACCAAGTTGGATGTACGTTGGTTTGTAGTTGTACTAAGGCCGGACCGACTGGATCATATAATGCCATCACCTCCAAAATCCGGGTCCGGATAGTCTGCGTTCGGGTTCCAAGGAACTTTCCTTTCACTCCGGCAAATGGCCTCCACGTCAAAATACAACGGATTACGGGGTGGCCTTGTAATTATAAAAGTATAATGTAACCGCACATCGAGATGTGTGACTGCAATTTAAGAAGAGTAGAGTGTGGGGAGAGAGAGAGAGAGAGAGTAATGGGCAGGAAATCCTATTAGGACAGTCTTTGGAGCTGATGCTGTCAATGCATATGGTATGCGAAAATATTTATCGACGGGAAAATGTTCAATGAAACAGTGAGCGTTTCTTCAGAGAACATATTTCTTCAGTTCAAAAAACCTACTATGATACCGAAATGGTTATACCATCTGATTGGTTAATATACCAGTTGGTTGGGTTTAGAAGTTTTTACGGTATCATAATCAAACCTATATAGTATCTGATTTTATCCTTCTTTATCTTTTAAACCTTTTTTTAAATAAAATAATGAAAGGATTTCCTCTTGATATCTCTTCATTCAATTACACACCGAGCGGGGTCCCCATCAATCAATAACAGCAACGACAACAAAAATGTCCCCAGGACCACTTTGTCATTTGTGGTAGAAAGAACCAGATAATGCGGTCTGTGGTTCCTATTTCATGAACTGTGATTCCTATTTCATTCACGAAGCATCCCTTAATTACAGGCTTGTAGGGTTGCAACTTGGGCCATGTTAGCCTGAAGTCCCTGAACCCAACCCAAAAAAGAGTAGTCAGGTTGGCAATCAGGCTGGGACATGGTTTTTAAACCACCGTTGACTTAGATGCTCAGATCAAAAATCACTGTTAATTTAGACGTTCGAATGGTTCGGCCCGGGAATCGTTCAGGCAACTGGTTTTGTTTAATCCCAAATTTGATCTTTGGCCAATAAATGTTGAATCGGTCAATGATCTGTGGATTTGAGTGATCGAATCATCGGACCCGTTTAACAGTTTTGATCGTTTTTTATTTCAATTATCTTTTTTAATTTTTTTAATTATTTTTATCAGAACAGACCATCTATTCGAACCAAACAACCATCGACCCAGAAACCAGTGGCCAGAACAATTCCAATTCCAGATCGTTTTGTAAAACATTGGGCCATTGAGCAACCCAACCCAATTCCATTACATATGAATGTTAAAGCCCTGACTTTAATAACAAGTTGTCAACTTTTATTATTGTTGATTTCATGAGTTAAGATTTTTCAATAGGAGATGAATCATAATAGGCGCATTCCATTTAACCAATAAAATAGGATACATCAAGAGGGGTAATTACGCAACAATAAGTTCAAGATGCACTCAAGAAGAGAGCCCACCAAGCTCTTAGTTAAGAGAGTTGAAAAGAAAAGCCTGCTGAGCTAATGTCTGAGCAATACCCCCACTCTGTTTACATTACATGTAAAATCGAGAAGATAAAAAAGAATGAAAGATTGGAGGAGGGCCCTGCACTCGGTCCTCACCTGTTGGAGAGAGAGATCTTTATTTATAACAAGGCATGGACTACTTCCAACAAATCTCTTTCAATCAGAATTTGATCCCCATGATTCCAATCATTTAAATGTTTTTCACGTTCATACCAAAAGAACAAATAAAAACATTAAACAACAAGTAAATACCAATAAAAATTAGGTATCAATTGGCTCAATTGAAGGTCTCTGGCCAGTTATAGTAAAGACTTGGGAGTTGGGATTAAATTGCACATTCACTGGGGTTGGGGTGGGGTTATGGGTTTGGGGGATTGGTACCTCCCATTCTGTAGTCCCATTCTATGGAACAAATAAAAAACCATAAAAAAAAAATAGATTAATACAATCATCATCATTATAATCGCCACCATCAAAGCCTTATCCCAATTATATAAGTAAGCTACATAAATCTTATTTTGCCAGTTTGTTCTGTTTAATGTCACATCTATTTTTTAAATTATTAGTCCTTAAATCATTTCTTACTACTTATATCATGTTTATCGTTTCTTCTTCTATCTCCTTCAATTTGTAACAAATCGCTTCTTATAGCCATTAGCCAATTATATATTCCTCTATGCACATGACCAAAACCATCTTTAAGTCTATTTTCTCTCATTTTATCATTTCTAGTTTTCTGCACTCATTTATCTCAGCATTCACATTTATACCACACCCATTTTTTAGACATGTTGTTTCTTGATTATCCAACACTTTGCTTCATAGAACATATATGGCCTCACAATTATTTATAGAATTTTCCTTTTTGATTTAAATGGTATTCACTTATCACAAAACCCCAAATGCACCCCTCTAATTTGTTTATCATGCTCTAATTTTATAAGCATCTCTCCCTTATTATGAATTATCAAACCAAGATAACAAAAAAGGTTGAATTTAAGATTAAAAGTAGTCTAGAGAATTTATGATATTTTTAGGTTATGTTTGGTTTGAAGGAAAAAATAGGAAAAGGAAGGGAAAGATATGAAACCCTATACATGGTTTGTAAAGGTTTTCCTAATTTTCCAATCTTTTCCCTACTTTTTCCTTCAAACCAAACACAACTTTAAGGAGATGGAAGAAAGGTCGGATTAGAACTAACCCAAAACCTGAGGTTAGGATTAGGGTGGGGGTCGAGAACCACGGATTGGGATTAGGGTTGACTTCTCAGCCCAAAACTTGTAAATTTTGATAGAAGGAAAAAAGATGTGATTCTAGAGCCTGAAACCGACTTTATTTTCAGGAATAAGAGACCAAGGCAGAGATAGTAATATTTCTGAAGTCATCCAATCCATACGTCTTGACTACGCAGCTATGCTGCTGCTTCTTTTGTTGTTATTTAATTAATAGGCCAAAGCCAATTAGAGTTGACAGGGGTGTGTGTGTGTGAGTGTGACAAACAATAGCGTAGTAAAGAGGTAACATGGCATGAAAAAATCATATACACAACCATACAGCCCAGCCCAGTGGTCCTGGATAAGTCCACGCATTTTGCTACATCAATCACGCTCAGGTCTTGTGGCAAAGGTTCAGTCCAACAACCTCTCTTACACACACACACGGCACATCTTTTCCTGAGCATTCATCTGTACTCAAACCATTGATGGATCCATATTGCTGATGATGAATTTATTGGTGAAGATTTAAGGCTGACATGGACCCTCACCAAGAAAAGAAAAGGCTGACATGGACTTTTTTCTAGCTATTGATTAGCACATTATATTACCAATTCATCAAATAGATCCGCCACCCCTATCTAATGGAAAGCTTGGACTAGTTCTACATGTCCTCCACATAGTCAAAAGTTATTCCATCACTGTCTTCAACTCAAATGTCACGTATGTTGCAAGAAAATATCTCTTCAATAATGAAGATTTGGACCCCTTAGATACTTTATATGCTTAGCTAGTTAATTAAAACGTCTCTTCTTCTTAATTTCTGTATGGGTGTGCAAAGAAGTTTTAGGGCTTGTTTGGTTTGTTGGAATAGGTGTTTAGAATCAGAATCAAAGTGGGTCGTTCTGATTCCAACTATTCGGTTGGATGGAATCGAAACCTCATTCCCATTCCACTGTGAAATGGCATTTTCTCATTTGAGGGGGAACAAAATCCCCTTTTAGCAGAACCAAACAAACTACAGGAATAGATTATTCTAATTAGGGGTGTTTACATTAAATATCAAACCGACCAAATCAGCCTGACTAAACCCGAATTGGCCGGTTTTCAAAACTACCAGTCGGTTTCGGTTTGTATAAGAAAATAAACCGACAACTCGATTCAGTTTAATGATGAAAACTGAAACCAAACCAAACCAAACCGGTCCTATATGTTTAAGTAATTATTAATTAGTCCCTACCAATATGTTAAATGTATATATTTTATGTGTTTTGTTTGAACTTTGAAAAATTGGTTATTTATGATAAAAACTAAAAACATAAAACCAATACAAATATAATACAATGGTACAATATTTAATTCAGTTTAGTATAAATTTAAATATATATTGACAAAAAAATCAGTTTTGCACAAAAACTAATCGATTTAAATATATATTTTGATTTTGCATAAAAACTAAAAAGAAATAAACTTAAATATAAATAGACATTTTAGTTTAAAATATATAAAAACTGACTAAACTGATAAACCGACCCTTCATATTTGGGTTGATTTTGCTTCAAAGTCGGTCGGTTTCAGTTTAGTCAATAAGTAAATCAAATAAGTCGAGTCGGTTGAAGAAAATGACTCCAATCGATTCCAACCCGACCTATGAATACCCTTAATTCTAATTCTGAAGAAATTTTGATTCCGATTGCAAACCACACATACTGTAAGATCCCCCCCCCCCCCCAAAAAAAAAAAAAAAATCAGAAGGAATGGGAGAAAGCACCGACAGGGGAGTAGATGGATTTGCACTAATGAGATTAACAGAAATAATATATCATTATCAAGTGTTGACAAAACATGAAAGCACCTTTTTAATTGCTTTCCCACTTTGGCAAACAAAATTTTCTTTTGTCTACTTTTGGAGTCTGTGTCAAGTTGTCTGTTGTTTCTATATAGTGGTTTCGTCATGCATTCCACAACTCCATCCATCTTGTACACAGATTCATCCCTAATTGAACTTACACGAGTGTCTACAGAGTAATCTATATTATGTTTTAATTTTATCAAAGTCTCCCAAGTGCCTAGCAATTGGATACTGAGAGAAGAAATCAAAAGCAAATCTAAAAAAGGCTAGTCTCTGTGGATTTTGATTATTTTATTGATCTCAATCGTCAAAAGATATGAGGATTATATTTGAGTGTTTAAATTAAAAATAATTGCTTATTGAATAAGTGCTTAAAAATAAGTGTTTATTCAAATAAGTACTTATTTGTATTTGGCACCCAACTTTTTTAAGTGTTTATTTTTTAAAATAAATATTTATTTTATATTGGGCGCTTGATAATTTTTTTCTCTAATAAGCACTTAAATAAGCATTTATGACTATTTTGTCTTTCATTTTCTTTCAAATTTTCAAAAAATTACCCTTTAAAAGCACTTTTAAAAAAATACATTTATGAAAACATTTATACAAAAATATTTTTATGAAATCACTTTTGCAAAAATAAATGATAATAATCATGTAATACAAAATACATACAAAATACAAGATTGTGCATTCTACATATTTGTATTATACTCTTTCCAAACTGAATCAATGTCCCGATACTAAAGGTAGGGTTTAATCAGGCCAAATAATAGAGAATAGGGTTGACATCAATACTTTCGAAGAAGACATTTCTTGACCTTCTAAGAACCTGTGATTCAGCGACAGAAGATATTTCTGAATCATTGAAAGCATCATTCATTCAATTTCAAGCGTTATATGTCTTATCAAAGAGCTTGAACTCTTACATTGATTCCTAACAAGCTAGAAGGCTTCTAGGCTTCTATGTAAACAGTTGCTTCCGCCTTCCAGTTTGAGGGGGGGTGGATCCCTCACAACCTCTTAATAAGTTTAATTCGGTAATTTAAAACCTCAAGGCATGTGCAAAATATCATAATTTTCTTGTTTAAAGCTTTGGACCGGCAGTCCATCTTCATTCCCAGAATCCCAAGTTGGGATTAGTAAACGGCCAATGACATCTTCAGAAGCTTGATTTAGATCTCTGGGGTTTTTTCTTTGGCCTAATTGACTTCTTCACAGGCCACCTGATGTTGGATAAAACCCTAGAGTGATGCAAAGAATTCACCTATACACAACCTCTTTCCTTTGAAGAAGAGATTGATGAGCCCATCCATTTTTTATTAGACATGTTTATGGTCTGGATTTGAGCTTAACTTTTGCCTAAATTTAAATGAATTTGAAATAAAACTTAAACCCAACATAGTATAAGTTCAGGCCCGAAGGACAGCCCATGAACAGGTCTATTTATGATCATGTAGCTAGGGGCAAGGCCTGTAATTGGACTTGAAGTCTTCGACCCCAGTTGACCCATGAGCAGGTCTATAACCTTTCAAGCGTTATATGGTATTAATTATTGATTGCATGCTGATGAGAGGTGAATTTTTAATACTTAACCATGCACTAATTCCTAGATTTTACGATAAATTAGATTTAGTACAAGTGGATCTAGATAGAGTTTATATAATAATGTTTTGTAGATTTATTATATGATTAAATATAATAATTAAATAAATTGGCTTATAATAAGATTTTCTGTGTCCAAATATGATGCCCAGGCATTGTTAAAAAAAAGGTAATGCCTAAATGGCAATGTATTTTATAAGGAGTAGCTGGATTCCACTTTGGTTTTAATCATGTTGTTTCCTAATCAAATTAGAAAGCTAGCTCATATTCTTTAATCACAAATCAAATCAAATATAATTCAGTTTCCTGACTCATGACTCAAATAAAAAAACCCAACAAAAGGCTTTGAAGACATTTCACTGGTACAACTGTGCAAGTCTCGTTAACCCAAATTAATATAGTTGCTCACTTGCTCTATAGTAATTAAGTAAGAAAGAGATCATTAGTAGCTATAATTTCTAATTTTTTTAGAGCTCAATTATAATCTGATGATAGGCACATTGCAACTCTGGATAGTTGCGTGGTTTCTAATTAATTAATGCGCGCATACAAGAGAAAAATAGCACTTATAATGCAGGTGAACTTCAGTAACTTGTAATAAGGATATATTTAAGTTGGATATACAGGCTTCGAAACTATAATTCTACATAAGAACTAGCGGGGGAGCCCCTGCGAAAACAGACTGAACTATTTGGTTTCTTTAATAAAGTAAAAGAATACCTTGTGTTCAGAATTAAATTCAATTCGAAGTTCTTGATTTGTTCCATAAAATCAAGTTCGAAGTGTAGGAGGGGCAACATAGAAAAAATGTTAAAATGGATTTTGAACCATTTTAAGCAAAACTTTCCATATCAGAAAATAGTGAAGCTCAAGTACTCGGTTTGAAGAGTCTAAGTTTGAAATGTTAAATGTGATTACCCTTGAAAACCCATCATATAGATAGTTAACACTGTTTGAATATCTATAATTGTACATCTAATTAACATTGTAAGAAAATACATCCATATGTAAAGTACAAATTTACACCAAATACAAATTTGAATCTCTCCTATATGCATTCCCTTTGTGAAGTAGCACAGGTTCAACCTCCACAAGAGCAAGATGTTATCAAACCCTGGGGTCTATAACTATCTAGGCTATTCCTCCTAAACAATCAAGTCAGTGTATGTAACTATCCAAAGTACAACAATAAGCAACTGTATATATGAATAATTCAAATTTTTGATAGGTCCTAGGAAAAAAAAATGCATTCCTTGTAGAAATCCATGATGTATAAGGCTGATATTTGTAATAATGAACCTTATCCATTTTATATGTATATAAACCTTACATATGTCATCTATAATTGTACTTGTTAAACAACCAAGTTAACCATTTCATTGRGTAGAAATCAATAGGTTGGTATCCTTTCCAATTTTCTTAGCAAAAACCTATGCAAAGAAGATTAGGGCTGATAATAAAGTAAGATTTTCTTACGCAATCACTTTATGCTAAAATGAAAGCTATAGAAAGAAAAGTACAAATAAAGTTCATAAACGAAGGAGATCAAATAATCAAGAGATACAAAAAATACTGGAATATAGTAAAAAATTTATGGGGAGATACCACATAACATAATAAATGCCATTGGTCCTTACRAAAAATATAAATAAATGAATAATGAATGCCTTGAGGAGTCTAATGTTGCTAGAGGATCTTATATGAGTATGTACCTTTATTAACTAACTGTTGAAGCTTGTCTTTTTCTTCCATCAAAATTGTTCACCATTGAATCCCAAAGGTGGGTATCAAGAGTCAAGACTATTATTCTAATTTGGGGAAAAAACATAGTAGAATTCTCTGTTTCCTTTTGCAGTTTAGATTATAGAAAATTAAGTAGAATCTCATTCTCATATTTGAATTGAACACTTAATCATTAAAATATTATGAAAATTAAGTTAAGAAAACACAACTCTTATCACTATTGCTTTGCCCAAGATGTGCTCAAATATTTAATGAGTTTTTTTTTTTGATAATTTGTGCTCAAATGCTCAATGAGTATGTTGATTTACAATTGTGCTACATCCTAACTGGTTCGATAGAAACACCTCTAAACTCTCCCTTACAATGCCCTCCTCTCTCCTTGGCAACAATGGTTTAACTTGAGATTATTAGCTCACTGTGCCTTACTTGTCAGTTATAAGTCTTGAAATACATTTATGAGATTCAAAATTTGAATCAAGAAAAGAAATTGAATATAAAACGGTATCTTTAGACTCCCAAACATGTCATGGAGACCACAGATACAATAGTACAAATTACAAAACCAGCATTCATGTATCAAAGTTCAATTATTGAGCCCTATCTTATTTGAGATGTAAATATACAAAGGCACATGTATCATATAAACAAATAAAACAATGTTTTTTCAGGAATTATCAAATGTGAGTGCAATTTTAAGATTTATTGCAAAACAATCAACAATGATTGTTTTGCAATAAATCAGGATCTTCTTCCACGCAAAAGACATTTGTTAAACTATATGTTTTTAGAATAAAAAACAATTTTTTGTTACGTGACTTCAGTATAAAACGGGCGAAAAAGCCAATACGGAGATTTATTGCACCATATCAAATCAGGAATGTGACCATGATTCTGCATTTGCACTCTTTCAACTGGAGTCAGAATTTGCTCCTAATGACTTTCTGAGAAAATTTGTGAGAATATATAGTTGTCTTCTTAATAATTTTGTAAATAAAATGTTCAATTTTTTATCAATGAAAATAAAATGTTTAATTGCAATGCCTTGAAGCCTCCAAATATGAACAATCCATAATCCCAATATAGAGATGAATTATCATTGTGAGAAGAACATCAGTTCTATGTTTTCTACATGTTTTAAGGATAGTTAATTTCAATTATTTGGGGTAATGCTACGACTTCCTCTGCATTTGCAGATTATCTAAGACAAACCTTTTAATCATAGAGATAAAAGTAACTCATAATATAGACAAAAGATTCAGATTTTACCTGCACAAGATTTTTGCACATGCTGAAGCTAAGATCTTCCTCATTTCTCTCAATGCTGTGTCTCCTTCCAATGAATTGTACCATTGATGCTGGGCCTTCTGGTTGTGAACCATAATTTCTAATACCAATGGGTTGTGCGAGCCCAGCCCAAAGCACATTTGACCTAGACGTTATAACTTACAACAAATGCAGGGAAACCAACAGCAAACTGGTTCATGCTATCCATCTGATCAGAGTTCACAGGACCTCACTACTCATCCATTCAATGTGAGAGAGAGAGAGAGAGAGAGATTCGTTTACGCTCCAGTCTCCACGTTTAACTCTTGGATTGCGGTTTTTTCTTTTCAGCAACAGAAATTTCAGGGCTATGATTCGATGTTTACATTTGCAAAATTTTTACTATGAAAAATGGTATATATATACCACAAAAGTCCAAAAAAAATCGTCGAATACTTCAGTACCATTTGTCTCTTAACTGTACTATGACCATTAACCGGAACGGGATCTGCTCCTCACACAAGAGCGCCTCACATGCACATCCACCGTGCATTCCGGGAGATGTTCCCAATGTATGGTACAATGTGCGTGTGAGGCGCGAGTGAGGCGCCCTTTGTGAGGAGCAGATCCGGTCTCCCATTAACCCTCCTTCGCACGTGCCACTCCTTGAAAAGCCACGTCACGTTATGATGATGCAGACCAGGAAGATGATTCCCATCTGATGGTAGTCATGATATGGAGAAAGAAAAAAAACAGAGTTTTTAGTCTGAGTAGGTTCTGCCATATTCGTCTTTAATAGCTTATTCTACGCGTACCGTACTCGAGCTCTCTTTATTGTTGTATCTGCAACTCGAACCAAGAAGAGAAAATAATATCAAAATGGGGAGGTATGCAACCATAACTTCCACCTTCTTCTTCTTGTCCAACTATCTATCTGTTCTGTGTTCTTTTTTTTTATTCTCTTTTATCGATTTTGGATTTCTTGACTGGTGACGGACTGACGGTATAGTGTCTTGTTTCAGGAAGAGAAGAAACCGGAGGAGAAGAAAGTAGAAGATCAGAAGAAAGGAGAAGGGAAGAAAACAAAACAAGAGAAGAAGGAAGAAGCCAAGCCCGATAAGCCAAGTGGGGAGAAGGAGGAGAAGAAAACAGAGGAATCCAAGGGTTTAGAAGAAGCCAAGGAGAAGGAGCCCCCTCCTCCACCAGAAGAAGTCGTTCTTAGAGTCTACATGCATTGCGAGGGGTGCGCTAAGAAGATCAAGAGAAGCTTGAGGGGATTTGAAGGTTCGAGTTTAAGAGATCCATTTTGATTTTGACTTGCTCTGTGAGAGGTTATTGAATGTGGGTCTCGCCCTTTTATTTTTGTGTTGAAGTTTTTTCCAGACAGAGAGAGGAGAGATGAGAAGACTTCACTCACTGTTCGAGTCTTCGAGAGAAGGAGACAGGGAGCATTACCCAAGAGAGTTCGAGAGACCCGAAGGCACTGCTGCTGCTGCTGGAAACCCAAGAAGCTTAAGCAGGTCGGAGTCCGAGGGATTAAAGTTAAGGAGCCGGAAAGAGGAAGAGGATGACGATGGAGAAGATGATGACGACGATGACGATGAGAAGCGACAACAGAAACTAAGAAACCCTAGACGACAGAAACAACGCACGGAAGATGAGATTAAAAAATGAACAGAAGAAATAAGTATATATGAAGAAAAATCAAGAAAAGAGAAAAGAAATACCTGCGCGAAAGAGAAACAAAGCGAGGATGCGATGGGCTTGAAGAGCAGATCGGGCGTTCAATGGACCACATATCTTCCATTGAAGGCCTTCTCATGCCGCAAACCCCTACCGGAAGAGACCAGTGAAGAAGAAGAAGAGAGAGAAGGAGGGAGAGAGAGTAATGGGAGAGAGAGGGGGGGAGAAATAGAGTGGCCTTCTCATGCCGCAAACACTCTCTGTCATCTAGTATGAGCGGCGAATTGACTTCAGTTCTGAAATCAGGAGAGAGAGAGAGAACGCGGGGTGAGGACTGAGGAGAGAAGTGGAGAAATAGAGTGACACATATAGAAAGAGAGGGAGAGCGGGAAGACAGAGGAAAAAAAGTAGACACGCGTTATGCATGATAAATGAAGGAGAGAAGTGATCAGAGTTATCTCTCATGCATTGTTCACACGTGCAATTCATTGATCTAATGCTAACTATAGTACTAAAAGTAAAACAATAAGATTCAATTTTGCGCTTTACTATATATATATATATAAAAGATGAGTGAGAGAGGTCGACCCACATAGAATAAGGTCTGAAATTGAGTTGAAACAGAGAGAGATGAAAGGTTAAAACCGGAAAATATCTGAGATAAATAGTTGGTGTTGATGATAAGCAATAATGATACGAACAATTGATTTTGTGTATAAAAAGTTAGGGTATTTCAAAAGTCTCTATACCAGTACCAGAAAAAGACGTAGAAAAAAGCTAATTGTTGCTAAGAAGGATGGGTCGAGGGTAATAATGTAATTATACTTTTCAAACGAGGTCTTGATAATGTGTATGTTAGAACCGAGTGCTTATAAGTCGAACCTGTAGAGGGAGTAGTACATCAAAGGCGCCGGGTATTATCCTAAGGGTGGAGGGTCAAACGAGGCCCAAGTAGAGTAGCTCAAACAAGGTCACCAGGAAGCTAGAAAGATTAGAGATAGCTTACCTAGGGAGCGATACCATTTATTTATATTTGAACCTGCCTAGAGTTAGTTATGAGCAAACGACCAGGATGCGATCTAGCTTGTGCCACGTGTCCTTATCCTGGGCCTGTCATGTGCATCCATGCCATTGGGCTTGCCATGTGCGCCTATATCATTTTCCCCCCACTCTCGAGGCTATGGTAGAAATCTGAGTTGGGACTTCGGCTTCGGCCAAAGAAAGTGTATCGCCCTTACTGGGATGCGCTAAGTAACGTGTTCTGGCGAGGACCTCGGCTTCGGCTTCAGCCTTGTCAAAGACAACCTCCTGTAGAGGCATGGAAGCGTCGGCTTTGGCTTTGGCTTCGTTGGGGATAGCCTGGCTCGGGAGCATGGAGATGTTAGCTCTGACTTTGGCTTCGTTGGAGATAGCCTAGCTCAGGAATGTGGAGACGTTGGCCTCGTCTTTGGAGGGCTTCCCTTACTTGTCTCAATGACAGGTACTTTGCTTATTCCACCTCTTGAGAGAGTTGTGGAGGGCCAAAAAAAGTGAAGGCATTGGCCTCGGCTTCAGAGAGCTCGGTACTGTGCTTTGTATAGGTACGAGATGCATGTGCCCCCCCCATTCGTGTGCTTCATAGATGTGTTGACGAGTCCATGCATAGGTCAGGCATCAGCCTCGGACGATTGCCACCATATGGGGTACGAGTAACGAGCGGGCATGCCGTGGCCGTGCATGAGAAGGGTGTTAATGTCAACGAGTTGTGGCCGTACAGGAGACGAGTCTCGGCGTCGGGTAATAACCGAGTGTGTGACGGGTCTCAGCGTCAATGGGTCAGAACCGTGCCCGAGACGGGCGTCGGGTCATGACTGCATGCGATATGGGTTGTCGCGTTGTGACCGTACACGAGATGAACATTAGGTCGATCGGGTCAAGTTGCTTCTAGCTCAGGATCGGCGAGCGAACCGCCTGATTCAGTGAATGGACCAGCTGACTCACTCGGCGTTGTTTCATCTTCCCGAGGCGATCGACATGTGTCAGGCGTCGATTTGGATTGTTGAGTCAGCCGCTCTATGTCCGTTGGATCGGAGATGATCTGAGCCATCCGTTTTCCTTTAAATAGGGCACTTAGTCGAGACAGCCTTACCATTTGCCTTCAAGAGCTTGAACCTTCAGAGACCTCGGCCTTCAACTTTGGTCACCCTTAAACTTTCCAAGACCTCATCCGTTAGGTAAAGACTTTAAACCACTTTAACCTCTCAGGGGCGAGCTCGCCTCGTACCATGACGTCAACCAGTAGTAGTGAGAGCTATGGCTGCAAGTCCAAGGGCTCTCGTCTAAGGCCTGAAATCTAGGTGTTGAAGGAGAGGACTGCTCTTGTAGGTTCCAAGTGTAGCCGAGGGGGTGATGATTCTCCTAATGAAAGCGCCAGGTTGACGAGGCCAAGGGAGGCAGAGTGCCTTCGGGTCGCCTGAGGTGGTGGAAAGTGAAGAGGCCCCAAAGCCGAGCCCAAGGTTGGTGGCCAAGCATACAGCCCTGGGGTAATAATAGAGTGCCTTGCACACTTCGAGCTGGACAACACACTTAGAATAGAGCAAGTGAAGGCTCTTACTAAGGAATATCACATCTTGAAGGGATATAGGCTTAGGTTCCCTAACATTGGCGATTGACCGTAGTAGCCAGACAAGGGCGAGGTGTGTGTGCACCAGCATTAGCTTGAGTTTGGCCTTAACTTTTCCCTTCCTCCCCTCATCCTCGAGTTGCTAAGGTGTTACAACATCTCCCCGAGCCAGTTGATCCCCAACGCCGTCAAAACTATTATTGCTGTGATGGCTCGGCTTGGCTTTGAGGTGTCGAGATGTCGACGAAGATCTTCCTATGCACATTCGTTCTGAGGAAGCATCCCTCCGAGGCGGGTATTTATTATTTCCAAGCACGCCATGGAGGGTGATCAACAACCCATCATCCATGCACAACTGGAAGAAGGTCTTCTTCGCATCTTGTCCCAAGGGCTGGTCCTTTAGATTAGATTGGGGGAAGTTGGACCTCCTGGCCGAGAGAATAACACCTTGGTACAAGGACGAGGTGATAACCCACATTCGATTGAACGAGACCATCAGAGCCGAGCCCTTGGTATCAGAGGAAGCCTTGGTGTGGGTTGGCCTTAGCCCTGCCCACCTCGGTAGAGAAGCTCCTACAGTTGGCTTAACACGTCGGCTTGCTTTTTTGTGTGTAAGTACTAGCATGCTTGTTGTCCTTTTGCATAGATGCGTCTGAACACCAAAGAGTTCCTATTGGAGGTGGCGAAGTTGCTAAAGAAGAACCCAAGCGAGGGCCTGTCAACAAAGCAGGCACCGGGAGGAGGGGCACCAACCGAGATGACCCCTAAACTGCAGGCACCCACTGGTGCTAGGCTGAGAAGGGAAAGAGACCAGTCGAGGTAGACCGACGAAAGAAGCCCGCCAACAAGAAACTAGTTGAGCCCCTTTAACCGCCGAAGGGCAAGAGGTTAGCGACTAAGGACTGCCCTGCCGAGGGCAGAGACAAGGGTGCAATGACGTCGAGGGGGCGCCCATTCGAGGGGGCCGTCAAGGGGTCCCACCAATCGGGGCCCCATAACTTGTCCAAACTGAGGGGACGATATGCTACAGATCACGTGGCGTACTTTCCATCCTCAGTGGAATGTCAAGGACGGGGATTCCATCAGCACCCAAGGGGTTGGTCGGGCCCTGCTGATTGGGATGATTCCTTCGGCCAACAAGCACACCATGACCCAGAAGGGCGTGCAGGGTGTCTAGGACACCCTTATGGACCGCATGGCCAAGGTGAGTGTTGTTTTCTCTGTCACTTAGGAAACTTTTCTTGTTCTCGCTTTCTTTTTGTCGATGACCATTTTTTTCCTGCAAGCTACATGTTATGTTGTCGGCCTATGCGGCAAGGTGGAGGTTTTTCTCTCTCAACTGAAGACCTCCGAGGAGAAGAGGGAGCAACTCGAGGTTTGGGCTGTTGAGGTAGAAAGCGGCCGAGAGTCGACCGTCTTGGCCATGCGCGAGGAACGTGACTACAAGCAGGCCCTCTCAGACGAGAAGGAGTTGGCATGGGCTCTAAAGGAGGCACTGAAGACGACCGAGAATAGGCTAAAGGCGTCCAAGGAACAAAGGCTTCGAGTCATGGAGGGGCACATAACTGCCAAAAAGTGGGCAGAGCTAGCTATGGAGCTTTGGAAGAAGACTCTAGATTATGACAAGGCATTGGCTACCTACGATGCCTTGGCTTATCTAGAAGGCATTAAAGACACAAAGGCACAGGTGTTGGCCCTAATGCCTGAATTCGATGTCAGCAAGATGGGGCTCTTGCTCGAGGTGCCCGTGCTAGCTAACGAGGTGCAATCGCCTAAGGGTTAGTCCATCAAGGAACAACCTGCTAAAACGACCGAAGGGAACGTCGAGGTGTAAAGGGGTGCCTATAGTTGCGCTTTCTTTTTTTCTATAATTTTGTAAGGGGCTCGACCTCAATGAAATACACTTTTTTTGCATAGCTTGTGCCTTCTTTTCTTGTTTTTTTTTTTGCTAGGTGTCGATGCCCCCTTTCGAGAGGTCACAAGTAGCGAAAAAAGGGTAATGACTTATTACTTAGACTTTCGCTTAGGAAACTAAGTTAAGGGATTTCAGTCAAGGTTGAGCTATGTCGCCGAGGGCTAGGTGCCCTTTTCCTTAGCAGGAAGGAAAGGGAAGAGAATGCCTTAGCTTTCTCAGCTTGTTCTCTATCCCCATCAAGGTAACTAGGCCAAGGCCATGTTGTGCCATCGAGGGGTCGGGGCCCCTTTTCTTAGCGGGAAGGAAAGGGAGGCAAATGCCTTAGCCTGCCTAGCTTAGCTTTCCTTGGGGATTTTTGGGTGTGAGCCTGTGGGCAGCCGAGGCCGTGGGGACATGCCTAGTTGAGGTCATTGAATTCTTCTTGTTTTAGCGAAGTACTTAGTTAGAATTAGTGTGTTTGTCCATGATGGGCCAAAGTTTTTGGCTGATGTCATAGCCGAGGTCCCCATAGTTTCTTGGCTTAGCAAGAAGGTCAAGTAGGCGTATGACTCACTAGGAGCCGTGTGCTTCAGCTAGTCACATGGCTAAGGGGTCCTGGAAGTTGTGCACAATTAGAACATACACTAAAGTTGAAGCCGAGGGGGAGGAACTTTGCACTTTCTCATTGATACCTTCAAAATTTATAACTCATTGGTAGTACATTCCGAGATTTTCAAAGTTCTAAGTTCGAGGAACTGATCTTCTATTCAAATACTCGAGTCGAAAGGTGTTGGGGCCAACGACCTACTTGATTCTGTAGGGACCTTCTCAGTTGGGGCCGAGCTTTCCAACACTGGGCTCGGGCACCATGAATTTTCTGAGTTCGGGGTCTTCTTCCTTGTAAAGCCTTTCTTTCACCCAAGAGTTGTAGTAGCGGGCTACCCTTTAATAATAGGCCACAACCCTGAGTTTAGCATGCTCTCGGACGCCTTCCAACAGATCCAAGTTGACTCTCAGTTCTTCATCATTCTCAGTTTCATTGTACGCCTCGGTTCAAAGCGTCAGTTAGCCGATCTCTGTTGGAATGACAGCCCCGATGCCATAAGTTAAGTTGAACGGGGTCTCACCCGTGGCGGTCTGAGGTGTCGTCCGGTAGGCCTATAAGATGCTGTATAGCTTGTCGGCCCAAAGGCCTTTGGCTCTATCAAGTCTTGTCTTCAACCTGTCTAAGATTGTACTATTGGTAACCTCGGCAAGGCCGTTAGTTTGGGGGTAGCCTACCGAGGTGTACTGTTGCTTGATGTCGAGGCTAAAACACCATTCTCTGAACCTAGTGTCATCAAATATTTTGTCATTGTCAGTAATGAGCTTGTGAGGGATAACGAAGTGACAAATGACATTCTTCCAAAAGTTCTAGATCATCTTGGCCGTGATGGTGGCCAAGGGCTTGACTTTGACCCACTTGGTGAAGTAATCAATGGCGACGACAAGGTACTTTCTATTTCTAGTGGCTTGAGGGAAGGGGCCAAGGAAATCTATTCCCCATTTGGTGAAGGGCCATGGACTACTGAGGCCGATGGAGTTGTGGTTGGCTGATGGGAGATGTTAGAGTGTCTCTAGCACCGATCACACTTTTGCACTAGTTCAGTTGCATCCTTCTGAATGGTTAATCAAAAATACACATGCCTTAGTGCTTTTTGGGTCAAGGCTATACCTCCAAGGTGGTTGCCATAGATGCCTTCATGGATCTCTCGGAGCACGTACTCACCCACCTCCCGACGAAGGCATCAGAGGTAGGGCAAGGTAAAAGATCTTTTATACAACTTCCCTTCAAGAAAAGTGTAGTGGGCTGCCTGCCGTCGGACTCGTTTTGCTTCATTCCTATTAGCGAGCAGTTGCTCATGTTGTAGGTAGGCGAGGATAAAGTCCATCCAATAGGGGCTGTCTTGCATGGAGAGCACCTGGACTTCTTCAATGCTGGGTTGCGCTAGCTTCTCAACACGGACAATGTGGCTGAGGGCTGAACCCCATGTACTTGCCAATTTGGATAGGGCATTGGCCTTCATGTTCTCGGCCCGCGGGATTTGCGTCAAGGCAAAGCATAGAAAGTGGTGGGCCAGCTCTTGTACTTTGGCTAAGTACTTGGCCATGTGGGGTTCATTGACCTCATACTCGCCATTCACTTGGTTCACCACCAATTGGGAGTCATTGAAGACTTCAATGTGTTAGGCATCGAGGTCTTTGGCAAATTGCAATCTAGTGAGCAGGGCCTCGTACTTAGCTTCATTTTTGGAGGTCAAGAAGTCAAATCTCAATGCGTACTCCACTTCATTATGATCCGGGGTGAGGAGTATGAGGCCTACTCCACTCCCCTTAGCATTGGAAGATCCATCTACAAACAATTTCCATGTCAGTCGGGTACCTCATCATCTACGGGAGCCGGGGCCGATGGCTCTACTGAAGGTGCACTCCACCAAGAAATCCATCAAGGCCTATGCTTTGATCGCAGGCCTCAGTTGGTATTACAGGTCGAATTCAAACAACTCAATAGCCCATTTGGTCAACCGACCCGAGGCCTCAGGTTTGGAGATGACAGACTTGAGGGGTTGGCTAGTCAAGACTATGATGTTGTGGGCTTGAAAATGTGGCCTAAGTTTCCTAGTCAAGATCACCAGGGCGAAGGCTAACTTCTCCGCCTCGAGATAGCATGCCACGGTGTCGTAGAGGACCTTGTTGACATAGCAGATTAGCCTCTGCACTCCATCTTCTTCTCTCGCCAAGATAGAATTGATGGCCTCGTCCCCGGTCGAGAGGTATAGGTACAACATGTCTCTTGGAAGCGAATGAGTGAGTAGAGGGGGCAAGGCAAGGTAAGACTTTAGCTCGTCAAAGACTCGTTGGCATTCTTTGGTCCATTGGAAGTCCTTCAGTTTCTTGATGGCTCGGAAGAAGGGTAAGCAGTGGTTGGCCGACTTCGACATAAATCGGTTGAGGGCAGCCACTCGGCCAGTAAGTCTCTGAGTTTCTTTGATCAATCGAGGTGGTGCCATGTAAAGGATAGCCTGAATCTTCTCTGGGTTAGCCTCGATACCCCACTGCGTGACAACGAAGCCCAAGAATTTGCCCGAGGTAACGCCAAAAGCACACTTGCTAGGATTAAGCTTCATGTTATACTTCCGCAAAGTGGCAAAGGTCTCAGTTAGGTACCAAGTAGGGTAGTGTACCTCTTGGATGAAACCGGCGTCAAGTAGCTTGTCAACCTTCTCTCTGATGGATTTCCAATGCTCAAGTACAAAGTTCCTCTTTTTCTCCCGAATTGGCCTACAGCTCTGGTCCATGCTCAGCATGTGAGTAATGACCAAATGGTCTATTCTGGGCATGTCAGTGGCAGACCAAACAAAGACGTCGACATTAGTTTTGAGGAAGCTTACCAATTCTAAAAGGGTGTCTGGAGGGAAGTTGGACCCGATGCACACTGTCTTTGTGGGCTCATCCTCGTCTAGGGGAACTGAGACGAGGTCCTCTGCTGGTTGGCTCATCCTTGAGGTTAAGCCCCTCCAACAACAATGCTTCCTTGTTCTTGCCCTTCAGTGCTGCCACATAGCACTACTAGGCTGTTTGCTTGTCCTCACGAACGATTCCAACACCATGCTCAGTGGGGAACTTGAGGGTGAGGTGGTAAGAGGAGATGGCTGCCTTGAGTGCATAAATAGTCGGCTAGCCTATGATGGCATTATAGGGGGAGTTGATCTTAACGACTAGGAGCTCGATCATCCTCATAACCTATCAAGGCTCCATTCCTACCGTGATTGGTAGGGTGATTCTTCCCTCCAATTTGATGACGTTCCCAGAGAAGCCGACGAGTGGCACGTCGGCCGATTGTATCCGTTTTGTAGTCAGCTTCATCTTCTCAAATGTATGATGGAAGAGGATGTCTTTCGATGATCCGTTGTCGATGAGGATCCTCTTTACCATGAAGTTGGCGATGGTCATCGTCACCACCAATGCATCGTCATGGGGTATTGAGACCCCTTCAAGTCGTCATTTGAAAAGGAGATGACCTCGTCCTTCTTTGGCTTCTTGGGAGATGGATGGTGAGTAGCCTAGCGTAGGCCTTTTAGGCCGAGGCCATGCCCCCCACTATGATGTCGATGACACCAACTAGGTTGTTGTGCCACTACTGCTACTGCTTTGAGGAAGAGGCGCTAGCGTCGCCCCCCACGTACTTCTTCAAGTGACCATGATGGATGAGGGACTTGATCTCATTCTTCAGGTGATAATAGTCCTCGGTGTCGTGGCTGATGCCACAGTGGTACTTGTATTACTTTTTTTGGATTACCCCTCTTGGGGTTCCTCTTCATTTTCTCGGGCCACTTCATGTACTCTCCTTCCCTACTTGCATGAGGATTTGCGTTCGGGTGGAGTTAAGTAGCATGTACTTGTTGTAAGTTAAGGCCGGCAGCTTCTTGTTGCCATCTTTGTTGTCGTTGTTGCCGTGGCTATCTCCATTCTTCCTCTTCTTCTCTGAGCCCCCACGACTAGGGTCAGTCTCGCCTTTTTGGTGCTCACTGGTCAAGGCCTCCTCGGTAGCGATGTACTTTTATGCCTTCTTTAAAAATTTTGCCTTGGTTTTGGACTGTGTCTTGGCAACGGAGCACTTATGGGGCCCATGCAGGAGGCTGTTGATTGTTGCATGCATGGAGACCGTGGGGTTGAGGTCTCGGATCTCGAACTCTTCTTTCTTGAAGCGGTCGATGTAGGACCGCAGACTCTCGCCACACTTTTGCCGAATAAACATGAGTGAGACAACGCTCTTCTAACACCGTCAGCTATTGACAAAGTGGGAGAGGAAAAGATCGGCGAACTGCTCTCACGAGCTGATGGAGCAAGGTGGGAGCCCAAAGAACCATTGACGGGCTGCCCCCTTAAAAGTCGCCTAGAAAGCCCGGTACATCAAGGCATCGAAATATCCATAGTGGAGCATGAACGCTTGGAAGCATTCTAGGTGGTCATCCGGATCAGTGGTTCCATCGTACATCTCCAGTGAGGGGGCTTTGAAGTGGGGCGGGAGGGGCACCGAGGTGATGAAGCCAATGAAAGTGTCGATTTTGTTGGACGAAGGGTTCTAGCTTGCAGAAGCATCACCTCGACTCTCCTTGACCTACACCTATAGGTCGACAATCCTTTGGTCAATGGGAGACTGGGTTCATCCTAGTCCTCCCGGACGCAGAACTAGTCACCCTAGTTCCCAGAGAATTCTGATTCCTTCTAGCCCGTCGGTCGTTGAGGAGTTCTCGAAGATCTGATACATGAGGGAGAAGCATGGTGTCGGCTCCAACTCTCGGGGGAGGACTATAGTTCCCCGAGCACCTGCCTTCGTCCCAGGGGCTTTCCACTCGATATTGCCTATTGTGGTTTCGATGGTTATTACGAACCCTATTGGATCTCCTCCTCGTCGACTATGAAGGAGGGAGATCTTCGACGGCTTGCTAGCGCGTTGGCTGCTGCTATTGGACACTAAGGGGTCGACCCTGTTGGGTCTGATGGGGCGCTGAACCAGTGGAGGTTGGGAAGAGTGTCCACTATGGTGCCCCAAGCTCCCAACGGAGCAGCTACCCTATGGGCGGCCTCCTGCTAGTCGCCCCACCTCGTCCAGTCTCTACGTGATGTTGTCAAGCCGGTCAAGGACCATCTAGAATTGGTCCATGGTAACAAAGTTCTGAGCATTTTGAGTGTTGCCCTGGTTATCAGCCATTACATTAGAAGCTTAGTAGTTGATTTTTAAAGTAAGTGTTCAGTTGAGAGAAGTCTTCGCAGTCATTCCCACAGAAAGCGCCAATTGTTGCTACCAAGGATGGGCGAAGGGCAACAATGCAATTATGCTTCTAAGACAAGGGCTTGCTGATGTGTCCGAGGGCTAATAGAGCCCAGGGCCTATAAGTCCGACCTGTAGAGGGAGAAGCACGTTAGAGGCCTTGGGTATTATCCCAAGGGCGGAGACTCCGACGGTCAAGTTAGTAAATGTGTACTAAGGGGTCAGACGAGAACTAAGTAGAATAGCTCAAACGAGGTCACAAGGAAGCTAAAGAGCTTAAAGCAGTAAATGCCAAGATAGCTTACCTAGGGAGTGACGCCACTTATTTATACTTGAACTTGACTGGAATTAGTATGAGCGGATGGCCAGGATGCGATCTGGCTTGTGCCATGTGTCTTTTTATCTTGGACCTGCCATGTGCATGGGCATGCCATGTGTGCCTACATCACTAATATAACGTAGGATTGGAATTAGTTGATGAAGAACGTATGAGTCCAATTGCATCAAATTCATTTCAAATTTGAAGCCCACACTTCTAGGGATGCTGCCAATCGCGAGAACCATAAGAGTATTTATTCGGTGTTCATGGATGGGTCGTGGTCCAGTAACCGGTCCAGCAACCGCTTTTTAGTGATAGCTGGTGGTAGTGGTAGTAGTGATAGTGGTAGGCATGGTTTTTAAAATCGGGCTGGACCGAATGGTCAAACTGGAAAAATCGGGAATTAGTCAAATAACTGGTTCTGTTTTATCTCAAAATCGTTATTTTGCCAAAAACCGTTGATTTAGTAAATAAATCGTTGACCCGAGAGTTCGAACTGTCCAGCGGTTTACCCACTTTTTTTAATTTTTTATTTTTTATCAGAATGGGCCGTCCGTTCAATTTGAATGATCGGGCTGTTCGACCTAGAAACCGGACCCTGACCGGTTTGTTCTCCTGTTCGATTTTAAAAACCTTGGTTGTAGGTACGCATAAAGGAGCACTCAGCACTGCACTGGAGCAATTACATATTAACATAACTAACCTTTGCTCGCTGGATCAGAACTCAGAAGTCAGAAAGGAGCTTCCAGTAGAAGGACAAAGAGTGGTATGGACTATGGGCTATGGGCCGTCATCCAAGTGGCAGCAGGAAAGTACCCCTGAATCAAACAACAAGAAGGAAATCACCATTATTGGACCACAGAAAAGGCAATTCCAAGATCCAAACCACAAAGGGATACTAAGTCCAAATTAGAGGCCGGAAGCCCAGACAGCCAGACGGTCCGGCCAGACCCATTCTCTCTTATATTGTTGGTGTTACGGTGTTAATGGAATATGGATCAATCAATAACGATAATACAGGATAGGATAGCAACCGGATGAAGACCCTGAAGACTAGCGCCTGGGTTGGGACTTGTGAGAACGGTGGAAGAAAACACCCATTCCAATTCCCAACCCAAGGGCCAAGGGGAAGGAGACAGCAGCAGATCCTGAGGAGGCGCAAAAAACATAACCGACTCTTTTTGTCTCTTTCAGCCACATGGACATATCCCACAAGTTCTCAACTTCGATGCGTGGTGGTAGTTGCAGAGCTGAGACCATGACGACCATCACGTGTTTTGCTCTTCAGTTAAGCAGGTGAGGCCAGGCCATCATCGCTATTATTCACTCCATCACTCGTTCAGGTTCAGTACTCCCGTCCATCCAACACTATCACAACCACCTGATGCAGATGCAGATGCAGATGCAGCAGCGCCTCTTGCCTCCTCCTGGGGTCCACTGCTCATCGAGGTTTCAATTTCATATTCACTTCTGCAATTTGATGTTACTTGTTAACCAACCAAGGCAATAACGCAGCAAGGACCAGGGACGACAGTGTGGTTGCGGGCTTCTTGGCCCCTCCAGTTCTCCTCTGTAAGACTGTAATCTCTCCTCATCTGGTCTGAATCAATGGCAGTTTTTGCTTCTCTGACTTTAGTAACTTTGATATTGCCGTATGACCTTTTCTTTTTCTAATCCTGCTTTCTTCTCTACACCGGTAGCAATAGATTAGAATCCAAAGGCCAATATTGATAAAAATCAGGGAAAGAAGAAGCATTGTACTGTACAGAACCCACGTTGATGGTAACTTCAGTCTTCATACAAGGAATCTAATCCTATCTTATCAGTCGCTTGAATTGTGTGGTGTGGCCGTGTGGGTCCATTCATCATCTGTCATTGACAAAAACAGATGAATAAAACTGAACCAGTCATTCGTTCCAGTTGACGCTTCAGTGGGCACTACTGCTGCCCCCCTCCTCCGTCTCTGCCACTGACCGGAGGCGGAAACAAACTCTCATTATTGACCTCCAAAATTGCGGAAGAAGACGTTAACGGCCATTATTTTTGCAACTCGTAAATGCTGCAATATTGTACTACGACTTCATTGAAATGACTCCTTCACTTTCACTGTCCTACTCCTACCCACGTTGTATTCACATCCTCCTCTTATCCCCACCTTTCGATCCCCTCTCGAAAGCAATGGCCACCACTGCCCTCATGCTATACCCTGCCACTTCTTCCTCGTATGCGTACCGGAAACTGTTTCATTCTTCGCATATCCACTGCTGTGAGGACACTGTCGGACGTCCCCGAAAGCCCCAACTCGCTTCCCTTAATGGGCTGGCCGGTTTCCCAGAGAAGAATGCTCTTCTCACCCCAACATCCGCACTGCCGCCTCGCCCTCGGCGTATCATTTTGGTCCGCCATGGCCAGAGCGAAGGGAACGTCGATGAGAGTGCCTATACTCGGGTTCCGGATCCCAAGATTGGACTTACCAAGAAGGGAATGCAGGAAGCGGAGGATTGCGGCATTAGAATCAGGGAGATGATCGAGAAAGATGGCGCCCCCGACTGGAAGGTCTACTTTTACGTCTCGCCTTACAAGAGAACTCTTGAGACGTTACAGGGTCTCGGCAAGGCGTTTGAGCCATCCAGGATCGCCGGAGTCAGGGAGGAACCTCGTTTGCGCGAACAGGATTTTGGTATGTAACATGAATTCTCCTACAATTACTGAAATCTCTATCTATACAGACTATGTTTGGAGATTGCAAATTGCAACAAGGAACACATAAACAAGAAAAAGAAACGAAACCCCTTTTTGTCTTAATATATTAATTTTATTGGATTTCTTGCAGAACCCCCCCCCNNCCCCCCATCATTTATTTTATAATCAATTGGGAGCCCCACTAAATTACTCATGACCTGTGCTAACCTAGTTGCTCTTCCAGTTGAAATTCTTGCATGATTCACTTGTCACAGGAATCTTATTCCATGCTCACAAAAAAAGAATTATTCAAGTTGTTAGGCTAACAATTTGGAAATCTTTCATTGTACTTCTCTTTCTAAAATCTTAACTATGTGATGAATTGGTTCCCCATTGAGCAAGTTCATGCAAAGTCTTCCTGAATCCAACAACATGTTGCTTAGAATTAGCTTCTACTTACGTTTTAAGTTTTCTGCTCTACGAAGGGAATTTTCAGGACAGAGAGAAAATGAGGGTTGAAAAAGCTATTCGCGTTCTGTATGGCCGCTTCTTTTATCGCTTTCCTAATGGAGAATCTGCTGCTGATGTTTATGACCGAATAACAGGTAAAGTCGAAGAGTTGTGATGCATGGCCCAATTAGCTAGCTAGATAAAGGATCACTAATGATGGTACAAAGTACATGTTGTGGAAAAATATTTTAACATCTCTGTGTCTCCAGCTAAGGTGCAGAATTTCAAATTTATGGAACGTTTGTGCTGCAGGATTCAGGGAGACCCTTAGAGCAGATATTGACATTGGACGATTTCAACCACCTGGTCAACGGAACCCAAATATGAACTTGGTCATAGTTTCACATGGCCTAACATTGCGAGTTTTCTTGATGAGATGGTACAAATGGACGGTGGAGCAATTTGAAGGCCTCAATAACTTCAGTAATGGAGGCATGATTGTGATGCAAACAGGATATGGTGGAAGGTGATTGTTCCATTTTTCTCCTTTGCCATAGTGGGTACTTTCATATGTAGATTTAGCAATTTCCTTAAGTTCACTTAAAAATTTTGCAGAAATAAGTTAATAGGGTAACTGGTTTACACTTCTATCTTGCTTGAAAAATGCGCAGTATAAAAGGAAAGGGAACTTATCTAATTTAAACACAGAAACCTGATTCTGCAACTTCTAGGAGTGGACAAAATCATTTATGTTACTATACATATTAAGGAACTTGAACCAACTCTACAATCTTTATTTTCTTCTTTACCTTTTGTAGTTCTCTACTGGTAATATTACATGCAGATGACCATATCATTTCTTTGTACACCTTGCATTCTTGTGGATTCATCATTATTTGCTATATATGAGTATAAAATAGCATTAGCAAATTACTATGCTTTCATCATTTGATATTGTTTACTGACCACCACATGTCCCTAGGCATGAGACATATCAAGTTTATTAATTAACTTTGAATGACCAGATACTTGTGGTTCAAAATCTAAATATGAAAATCTGTAAAATTGGATCTTTATGCTTTCTAGAATCAGAACAGATTTTAATGCTCTAGGCTCCTAGAAAAATGATCACAATAAACAATCTAAAAAAAGGAAAACAGAGGGCACAATAAAATTCTCTAGCAATTACAGAGATCTGATGCAACTAGAAACTTGCAAGGCACTGCTTGAGCTAATACTGAAATGGATGGAAACAACAATATGGTTTGCTTCTATAAATTTACCTTCACTTAGCTATTTCTACTCCTTCAATTATAGTTCAACAGCCTTATATATTGGGTGTATTTTTGATTGGATCAAAAAACCCAATCATCAATGAACACTGAACTGGAAATTGTCCCTGAAGAGCTGAAGGTAAGTTAAAATTCTCCTTGTAGCCAATCAGTGGTTCGTGGAATTCCAAGGTCGTACAAACAATCCCAAAATGATACCATCCTAGAAGATATTGTAGTAACACATATGGATGGAAGCCCATCTAGAGGTGTTTGGACGAGTTGAATGTTTTTGACCATGCCTTCAGATGTATTATTTATCCATTGATCATAAGATACTGTATTCAAAGAATAAGTTATTGATTTGGGTAACACTAACCTTGCACATTCACGTGAGCTAGAAGGCATAGAAACAACGAATGAACTGAAACAACCTTACAAATATATTTCATATATGAAAGACATGAAGTCCATATCAATATTATCATACTTTATGAAAGCCAAGTCCTATAAAGTCAAGATAGTGACCAGGGAGGCATACAGGTAAGCTGGACATTTTATGGTTCGGTGTATCTAATTCAATGATCAAATAGTCAAGTACCAAGAGTAGTTGATAGGTAGAATTGCCAGTACTAGGTGAGGACATAATCAGTACAGTAATGCAGTTTGCATTCATCTCTCTCATAAGGGATAGTATATCCTATAATTGATGGCACAGTGAAATGGCTTAAGTTGGCCAAGTAGGAATTCAGAATCTTCTCATAAAAATGACTATTGTACCCAAAATTAACCCTTACATAGGGATTACCAATTTATACCTGGACGCAGCACTATGAACTACATTATGCAATGCATAATGAAACATAATCAACATCATTAACTGCAGTTACCACAGGTACAGCATTAATGTTGGTAAGCCAGGTATATGGTTCTACACTTCTACTAGATAGTGACCTAAATGAGTAAAAAGTCAAAACCCTAGTAGTATTTCTCCATGAAGGATGTAATTCTCATAATAGAATTCCATGTGAGATCATGCAGAGTGAAAAGATCCATTGCCTAGGCTTGCAATTAAACATCCAACACTATTTGGGACTATAACCACATCAAAACTACAAGTATTGGAATTTGAGAAATTATTATTAAGTTTAACCTATGAGAATTGAAACATCAAAACACTGTTAAAATAGAAATTAAGTAAAAAGGATTTTGATCCATTCAATTCAAAGAGTTTGAGTGATGAAAGTGTGAATACAAGTCAAGTGCATGGAATAATTTTGGCATCAAGAATCATGTTTTCCTATCCTGCCCAATCTAGGATAGCACAAATTACACATACATCATCTTTTCTAAAATTACTGATGCATAACATGGGTAATTGGGAATCAGTCCGTGATGCATAGCTTTCATTGATTTGATGTCTTGACACTGTAGCTTACTATATAGTTGGTAATCTTTCCCAGTACCTTGGTTTGATAATTCATTACAAGGGAGAGACCAAGGAGGATGCCAACCATAAAATTAGAGCAAGATGGGTAAAATGGAGGGGTGCGTCTGGAGTCTTATGTCATAGGCAAATATGCAAATACTATTTAGATTAAAAGTAAAATTCTATGAAACAGTTGATATGTTTGGGATAAGGCTTAGATAATGACGAGTAACTGAAAAGAATGGTCACTAGACTTGAGAATGGATTTTAATAATTTTACATTTATTCTTATATCTTCCTACAAGATTTAGGATAGTTAAGTGTATGATAACTGATAACCCATCGATATCCATCATGTCAACAGGTACAGCTTACTAGTACATCACACACCTGAAGAACTGAGGGAGTTTGGTTTGACAGATGAAATGCTAACTGATCAGGAGTGGTACGATGTCATGACCTTCCCTAGAACATCATACTAACAGTAAAAGAGTATAAGTGACTTCACCTCTCCTCTATATGCTGATTGTCCTGTTGATCTTGATCCAGGCAAAAATTTGCAAGACCAGGTGAACTGAATTATGACATTTTGACGACTGGACAATCATTTTTTACACACTTTGATACTGGAAACAATAAAACTTGAAGGCAGAAGATCATGTCCTTGTCAGCAGTGTATTCCTAGCATAAAAGCTTCAAGATGAAACTCGTCACCACATTAACTTGATACATGCAACAATTGCTGATGCAGTTTCCAGGAAAATGACCCCATAATAAAACTCATATGAATTTGAAGACAGAAAGTTATGCAAGATATTGCAGATGAGTGCACAGAAGAAAAACAGATGGATCTGAGAGAAGGATCATTTGCTATTACTATCCCCTTGGAATCCTGCCAATGTTTTTTAATATTTTTTCATTGTTGTGTATATGGGTTAAATGAAAGTTTTGACAGTCCATTTTTGTTACCATAGATTCTCAATTCAATTAGATTAAAAAAAAGATTCCATTTGTAGGCTTCCAACTTGAAAGGGGGGAATTTTGAGGTATTGAATTTCTTGAAAACCTTAAACAGGAATCTGAAGAATGCCCTATCATATTGTAGTCTTTTCTTTTAATTTCATATGAGAATTTGTGGTCCAATTACGCCTAACAAAAGAAATCTCGCACTGTGTATACTGCTAGTAAACTTTTTCCTATGTTTTACTGGAAGGAAATGAAACAAATGACAGATTTTGACAGTCCAATTTCTCTACCATGACTTCTATTAATAGGCCTCTTCCTTCCATGGAGAAAATGTCCCTTTCATTTTTTTGCAAGTATTATACTTGAATACCTTACAATATATGTCTGATGAAACACCCTTTCATTTTGTAAACCGAGTTTCTTCTCAAATAAGAATTGTTAGTCCTTTTTTCATTTCTGTAAATTTTCTAGAATATGCAGTCCACCCCTTCCAATATCTCAGCAGCGAAAAACTCTTATTTGATAAGACTCTTCCAAGGTCTACCTACACATTAACTTTTAGCAGGATGTCTGTTATTTGATTAGCCTCCTAAAGAGCACTGAAAGTAGTACACTCCAAGTATTTAGAGTTCTAGAGGAGAAACTTGAGCAGAGATCATTCAGGAGTGACACTCCTTGACTTTTTTTTTTTTTTTTTTTGATAGATACTCATCAACTCAACCCGGTAACTTATCCATACTAAAACCCATTTTCTTGGGTTTGGTTTGCTGTTTGTAAATTTCAACCTACAAAACCAGGATTTCTTTACCTTTTAATAGTTTTTTTTTATTCTTCATCAAACAACATTTGATCCTTAATCTTAAAATATAATGAATTGTAGTTGAAATCACAAAACTAATCTCTTTATAAACGGGTAAAAAATTTAAGACCTTCATATGGACTTATTTGGGCTTGCCCTTGGGGGCTTTTTTGGGTGCAGAGGATCATTGTCTAGAATTAGGAATGTCAAGGTGTTTAACATTACATTAGCTACCTGAAGTAATGCAGTTTCAAAAAAAAAAAAAAAACTGAAGTAATGCAATTGGGAGAGAAATAAATAAATTAAAAGTTTTACATGCTCGAATAGTTTTATATGTTCTGTTTGATTTTATTTCTACTTTTTCACTCTGAATATGTTATGTTTTTTTATCTGCTATGTTTATGTGCTATAATTTGAACCAATAAGCATTATAAAACAGTTAGTTTCTTTTTAAAATTAAAGTTTGCATTTTTTTCTGGATTAATAAAATTTTTATTCTAATTCTTAATGGTTTTTTAATTTTTAATTGTTTTAAAAAAATTACTGCTAGATTTCTCTAGGAGTCGATATTTTCATGAGTTTGGAATCGCACCAACCACAATAGTGAAGAAATTATTAACTCATAAAAGGATAATATCAGAAGACTGTATTTATGGGTAATGTAAGGCTTGTTTAACATATATTTCGAACTTCAACTCATATGTGACCACAATAGTATTGCTCTTGACCAATAACATATCTTTCAAAGTATTTCAGTGTCCAACATTAACAACCTATCCAACTATATCCTTGAAAATGAGGGTAACATAACTTCCAACTAAAGAAACCTAGCACTATCCTAACTAGATCCTTGTGATCCTCCAAACTCTTACAGATTGGGAAAAAAAAAAACACTAGAGGATTAAACCAGAGAGGTTCGGTGGGAACTTTGTATAAATCTTGTGGCTAAAGTGAGTTCAACAACTAAGCCAATATTTCAGGTTGGACCTGTATAGTCATGGGCTTTGGGCTCCATCCAAGAAACTTTGGGGCTTTGATCACTTCCAAAGCCTTCAATGGGACGTGTTGGGCCGAAGGATATCTTATATGGAGCTGATAGAAGAAGGATTCCACCCCCCTTCCAGCATTTGCCCCTGCATCAAGCATGCATCAGCTAGTGACTTAAATATTAGGACATAGTTAAATAAGTCTTTTCACTCACAGAATTCATGGAAGCTAGTATGGAAACTAACGTATGTCACAAAATATTCTTTGTTAGCCAGGGATTATTATAGGAGAAAATTTGTTAAAAACAATGGTAGGTCAATTAGGAATTGCATCATCAAACATGGCAGAGTTTTAGGCCGCAATGAAGGCCCACGAATTAGCATCCGTAGAGGAATTAAAAAGTACTGAAACTGATTCTGATGCAGTAATCAAGCTGAAGAAAATGGATTGAAGATCTAAGTATTCACATACGTGGAGAAAAGCACACCAGGCAGTATATGAAACACACGGTGGGAACGAGCATTTATCAAAAACAGGTTGGTCCAAGATAAGGATTTAGCAAGGTCAAGATCTATATGAGCAAACCAATGACTGAAGGATACATACTAATTAAGAAAACTCCAACGTCTGGGATAAACAGAGTGATGGTCTTGGCTTGGCTTCCAGTGCAAGTTGGACCTAATGTCAGGTAGTGTTGGTCAAACAAGATGGAGAGACAAGTATGGTTATAATGATTCAGCATCCAACATGAGTTTCAGTACATCTCGGAAATATTCATCAAATGACGAATTGATTTTGAAAAGGATACTCAACTTGGGAAGCTGCCCTGATACGTATTATTGGGGCTCATCCACAATTGTGACAGGAATTTTAGTCTTTACAGGATTAATTCAAATGTCAATAACTGTTAGATTTTAAACTCATTAGACATTAAATCCAATGGGGTTTGATTGATCAATTACATGAGATAAGAAAAAGAAAAAAAAAAAAACTTGCACACATGTCTTGGAAAATAGTTTTTTTTCTCTTGCTAAGGTGGCGTTTGATAAATCTAAAAATTCAGATGTGAAAAGTTAAAAAGATATTAGTGTCTTAAATCTGAAAAGAGTCATAAATGCTTTTCTACTTTTTAGAGGATCTGAATCCAAACCCTTTACCATTTGAAATTTACTGATTTTACTATTTTACCCCTAAAACATACTATTTGGAAATGTTGAATTCAATTTGCATTATCTCATACAAAATACTTTTCAACCTCAAAATAATATTGAAACAATACAAATAAAAAATAATAAAATAATAATTACTAATTAATAAATGAAACAATTAAATTTTAAAAAATAATTAATGACTATAAAAGTATTAAAATAATTAATAATTTACACAAATAAAAATTAATGAAATAATTAAAAATTACTAGTTAATAAAAATAATTAATAATTAATAAATAACACAAGTAAATTTAATAAAAAATAAAAATAATTTATAATTAATATAATAAAAATATTATTATTATTATTCACTGAACCACCGTTGGTGCGTGTTGCAGTGGCGGTGGGAGAGAGAGAGAGAGAGGGGGGATAGGGGGAGAGAGCGAGAGAGAGAAGACAAGGGGAGAGAGATAACCCCCGCTGCAAGTGGTAGTGGTGGGAAGACAAGGGAGAGAAGACAGGAGGAGAGAGAGAGCCGTCACTTGCACCGGCGGTGGTGGGAATACAGGGCAAAGAGAGAAAGAGCGAGAGCAAGAAAAGACAAGGGGAGAGAGAGAGAGCGAGAGCGAGAGAGAGAAGACAGGGGGATATATATATATATAAGAGAGAGAGAGAGAGAGAGAAAGAGAGAGAGAGATTGCAAGTTGCAACGGTGGTGGCAGGAAGATAGGGTGAAGAGAGAGACCGAGAGAGAGAGAGGTCGAGTGTTTAGGTTTTCTAGGTTTGGGGTTATCAGGGGTAACTCACATCATTTCCAAAATATTGTAAGGATATTTTGGACCATGCACCAGCTCTGAAACTCGTTTGAGCGCATTAAGAGCCAACCCAAGGTCTATTATTTTCAAATCTGAAAATAGGATTCAAACCAATTTTAAGAGGTAAAACCAAACAAGGGGTGAGGTTTGAAAAGTAGTATTTTCATATTCAGACCTCTGAAAAGTGCAATCAAACGACCCCTAAAACTAATTTTCAACTTGCCCCACGTTGGAAAATTACAAAACTGTTTTTAAATAAGAGCTTATTTACACTCCTCGGAAATAAAGAGAGTATGGAGGCTTGCTACCGCACAATGCGCATGTACACGTGTGTGCGGCGCAATGAGGTGCTTCAGAGGCGCACTTTGCTCTCACTTGATGCAAGAAGGCTTTGACCTTTGGTGCAAGGCTGACCATTGATTCAACAGTCACGATTCGATCAGGTGTGATCAAGAGGCAATGTTCAAAATTAACAATCATTAACTGTTAATTACCTTTTTAACAGACAACATTGTGACTGTTCAATGAGCCCTTTCTAAACCAGCACCTTCCTCTTGCTCCATGACTCTTTAGAAATTATTTAAGAAGTGTGAATAAAGAAGCATTTGAACACAAGTTTTCAAAAAACACTCTTCTTGTCTCTCTCAGTTCAATCTACTACTGTCTCAAAGAATGTTTCTTCAGAGACTCTTTAATTTTGCTGGTTGCAGATTCTTGCCTAAGGCTCTATTGTATCCTGGGAACGGATTTGCCTGTAACACAACAACAAACTCAATAAAACTGAGTGGGGGCAAATAACATTCTAAAGACAGAGTC
Organism: Nelumbo nucifera; assembly: GCF_000365185.1. The sequence goes on from NW_010729088.1 coordinate 539,722, forward strand.
TTTAGACACGCCTCAAAGCGCTTCTCCTCCAAGTTTCTGTGACCCTATTTTTCCAACAATAACCAAAACAGGTGTGCTTGAAACCATCATCTTATCAGTATCTACTTGAAACCATTATGGATGGAATCAAGTAGTAAATATAAGCCCAAAAAAAAGGATAAATCTCTTAAATTACTCTTGAGTTTTGCGAATTTGACCAAATATACCCCTATTGTCTTACAAGTACGACAATTGATATTTCAGTCCATTAAGTCACAATGAAAAGGACGAAATATCACATTTACCTCTGAGCTATATTAGAGAAGAAAAACCTTCATGCCGCTGCCACTATTTCCCAAGAGAGGACCGACTCAAACATTCTCTCCAGTTTATTTGACTAATCTTCAATCTTCACCTGGGTAGGAGTAGGATTGTTGTGCATGCAATCAAGCTGATGAGATGTGCGGCAAGATTCATCTATCTCAGTGCTTAAGCAAATCTAGTTGTTGGATCCTATAGTCATGGTGAGTTGCAAACCGGAGCAAATCCACCGAGCTTTCCCTATGGTGGCATGGAGAATCCGAGGATGGTTTTTTTTGACACCGACTGCGATTAAGGGTGATATTGGTGGTGCACAAGTGGTCGCCCATGAGCTTTCTCATAGCTGGACTAGGCATCTAATCACCAACAAAACCAATGAGGATTTCTAGTTGAACAAGGATTTCACAACTACGCGTAATGGAGAATTGTTGAAGTTGTACATGTGGAGGAGAGAGCAATTCTGAGCATTGGAATTGGTTGGAAAGGTTTTAATGAAGAAATGAAGAGATTCAGGGATGACATGGAGTTTCACAAAGCTGAAAAACAAATAGAAAGGGGTGGACGCAGATGAAATCTACTCAAGTGTATTGAAGAGCTCTAGCCTTCCTGCTAAAGAGAGCTCTAGCACTCTTACCAAAGAGAGCCCTAGATCTCCTACCAAAGAAGGCTCTAGTCTTCCTGCCAAAGAAAGACCAATTACTATACAGAGGACTCTTACTAAAGAGAGATCAATCAGAGCAAAAAGGAAATTCTCTTCTTAACAAGTTTTCTACTGAAGACCTTTCCTTATTTCTCTATTTCTATTCTTGTAATTGTTTCTAATTTATTTTTTATTATTTCTGTATAAATATTCAGCCATGTACAACTATTCATTATAGTGAAATTTGACCCATTCTTTTAATCCGTGTCTTTCAAGCTTTAACTTGGTATCAGAGCCATTGCCTACAACACCCCCATTGTTTCTGAGATAATGAGCTCGAGCTCAACCTCTTTCTAGAATTCTTCCCTACCAATGAACATCAGTTCTATTCCTAATATTTTGCATTATCTGACAATCAAACTCAATGGCGAAAATTTTCTTCTCTGGAAAGCTCAATTGCTTACAGTACTTCGAGCCCACAAGTTGATGGGTATCATTGATGGATCGGCCAAGCCTCCCTTAGAAGTGATTCCAGATCCTATTGATAGCAGTAAGAGAATTCTAAACCCATAATTTTCCACCTAGGTGCAGTTAGATCAGCTAGTCCTAAGCTGCCTTGTAGCTTCTTTAACTGAATGAGTCCTAGCACAAGTCATTGGACTCTCTACAGCCGCTGAAGTCTAGAATGCTCTAGAGAAATCGTTTTCTTCTCATTCTCGATCCAGGCTACTTCAACTCAGACGTCAACTTCAAAACCTCAAGAAAGGGAACTTGTCCATCAGCGATTATGTTCAAAAAGCCAAAACAATTGCAGATAATCTTTCTGCAGTCTCAGAACCAGTAGCAAAAGTAGATATGGTTTTATACATCCTATCTGGCTTGGGCAGTGAGTATGAATCCCTTATGACAGCTATTACAAATCTAGCTGATGCAGATCAGCTCAATATTAGTGATGTTCTTGGGTTACTTCTGAGTTATGAAGCTTGACTTTTATAGCACAAATTTTCCAATGCAAATCTTGCAATGAATAATAATAAAAATTCGACTAACAGTTTTGAGCTCAATCAGAGTTCTTACAATCAAGGCAGGGGTGTGGTGGTCAGCCCTCAGGCCGTGGACAAGGTCGTGGAAAAGGAAATAGTATTATTTGTCAGCGTTGTAACAAACCAGGCCATGGAGCACTGAAGTGTTACGAAAGATTTGATCTCTCGTATCAGAGAAAAAACACTACGCATCCAGTAGATCCTACAACCTTTTACAACAGCATTTCACACAACGGCTCTATGTCTGGAACCGGATTTGATCTAATCTGGTATCCGGATAGTGGCGCCACTCATCACATGACACCAGATGCTGATAATCTACAAATCCGGACTAAATACCAAGGTTCTGATCAAGTCAAGATCGGTAGTGGAACAAGTTTGACTATAAATAAAACAGGATCTATCTTTAGTTTGCAAACATAATCAGTTTGCCTTGAAGAATATCTTTCATGTCCCTTCTCTTACTAAAAATTTGCTATCTGTAAGTAGATTTACCAAGGATAATAATCTGATTTTTAAATTTCATCCAGATTTCTTTGTCTTGAAGGACCATACGGGGAGAGTTTTACTTCGAAGACCCAATAGAGAAGGACTCTATCAGTTTCCTAGAGTAGTTCAGCACAAGATAGAGAACTCGACAGTTCTTATAGGCGAGAAAACTTCTGTGGCAAAATGGCATCAACGACTTGGTCATGCATCTCTCCAAGTTGTGAAAAATATTATTTCTAAGTTTGATTTACCTTATTCTAGATCTTTCAGTTGTCCTTTTGTGTGCGAAACTTGCCAAATGGGTAAAGCCTATCGTTTAAGTCTACCATCTTCAACTACTACTTTTTCTCTGTTACAACTCTCTGTATAATCTGTTTGAAATAAACAAGTGTTGAGAGAATGTTTCTTATTCTTTTAATTGAAACAACTGATATGGCTATAAATAGCCTTACAAAAGAAACAAAAAAAAAAAGAAAAAACAACCACGTTTTACATGCCTATTAGCGTGTTAGCTGACTAGGAAACAAACAACTTATTCCTAAAGAATAGCAACAAACTGAAACAAACTCTAAAGACTAAATCAACAGCTAATAACTTTAACATCCTCCCTTAAACTGAATACTGATTCTATTCAGTTTATATTTGGATCAGTACAAACTCCAAGCAAATCTCTAAGTTTCACAAACTGATTATGCTTTAATGGTTTGGTCATAATATCTGCAATCTGTTCTTGGGTATGACAGTGGACCAACTTCATAACTTCATCTTTAGTAAGCTCACGAAAATAATGAAATCTGACATCTATATGCTTGCTTCGACTATGTAATACAGGATTCTTCGAGAGCTCAATAGCTGAATTGTTATCACAAAAAACTCTTGTGCCATCATTTTGAACATGATTAAAACTCTTCAAAATTCTCCTTAACCATACCACTTGACAAGCACATGAAGCTGCTGCAACAAACTCGGCTTTAGTGATAGATAAAGTAACTATAGGTTGTTTCTTAGATGACCACAAAACAGCTCCTGAATTTAATAGGAACACATAACCTGAAGTACTCTTTTTGTCATCTAAATCTCCAGCATAATCACTATCTGTATAAGCAACTAGTGTATCATCTCCTCCCTTGCTATAAAATATTCCAAAATCAGATGTCCCTTTCAAATATCTCAACACCCGTTTGGTAGCTTGAAGATGAAGCTCTGTGGGATGCTTTATATACCTACTCAAGAGACTTACCACAAACGTGATATCAGGTCGGGTTGTGGTCAGATACATTAGGCTGCCAATTACTTGCTTGTATCGACTACTGTCCACCTTTACTCCATTCTCATCTCTCATGAGCTTACAACCTGGAACAATGGGATTATGAATTGAATTGCATTTATCCATATCAAACCTCTCTAATACCTCCTGTGCATACCTCATTTGACAAATAAAAATCCCTTTCTGACTTTGCAATACTTCTATACCAAGAAAATATCTCATTTTTCCAAGGTCTGTCATGTCGAACTCATGCATCATAGAAAATTTAAATTCAACAAACATATGCTCATCATTTCTAGTAAAAATCAAGTCATCAACATAGAGACAAACAAGCAGAATTTTACCTCATTCTCTCACTTTGATGAACAAAGTATGTTCATAAGGACATCGCTAGAAACCTTCCTTTGAAAAATATGACTCTATTCGACTATACCAAGCTCGTGGTGCTTGTTTTAGTCCGTATAGAGCCTTTTTCAATCTGTAAACTTTTTGTTCAACACCTTTTTTCTCATAACTAGGAGGTTGTTTGACAAAAACTTCATTAAGTTCTCCATGAAGAAATGATGACTTCACATCTAGCTGAAAAATGGTCATCGCCTTTTGAGTTGCAAGAGAAATCACCAACCAAATTGTTTCCAAACGTGCTACAGGTGCGAAGACTTCAGTGTAGTCCACGCCATGTTTTTGGGTGTACCCCTTTGCGACCAAACGAGCTTTGTATTTCTCCACCTCACCACTTTCATTGAGTTTCGTCTTGTACACCCATTTCACCCCAACCTTCTTTGCTCCAGTAGGCAAGTTTGTCAATTCCCATGTATCATTTTTCTCTATAGCTTCAATCTCCACATCATTGTTCTTCATTTTGCATCTTTTAGTGCCTCTTTGAATGAAATTTGATCATTGGCAGCAAACATTACTAAATTTGTCATGTCTTCTTCCTTCGATAAGCCTTCTCCGCTTTCATAATCTCTCATCCAAATTGGTTGCCTTCTTGTCCTTTGCTCAAGAGATTCAAGTGAGAAATCTTCACTTGAGCTGGATGAGTTTCCTTCAATTGAGCCATTCGAGCCACCAACTCCGCTTTCCTCAATATTGCTATATTCAGCAGTTTCAACTTCTTCTTCAAATCCAGCACTTGTACTATCATTATTACACCAATTCAAGTCCGTTAAAATAACTTCTTTATGACTTTTTTCCCAATCCCAACTGTTGTCTTCTTCAAAAACCACATATCTACTCACTATAATTTTTTTAGAAATAGGATCATACAACCTATATGCTTTTGACTCCTCACTAACTCCAAGAAAAACACATCTTATACTTTTATCATCCAGCTTTGTCCTTTTGCAATCAAGGATATGAACATGTGATACGCACCCAAACACCCTGAAGTAATCCATTGATGGTTTGAATCCGCTCCAAGCTTCTTCCGGAGTTTTATTCTTCACCGCAAGTGTTTGACTCCTATTGAGAATGTGGACTGTCCAATTCATAGCTTCAGGCCAAAAAGTTTTGGGAATCTTCTTTCCTGAAAGAATGCTCCGAACCATATTCATAATTGTTTGGTTCTTTCGCTCCGTGACACCGTTTTGTTGAGGAGTATATGCGGTTGTTAGTTGCCTTCGAATACCATTCTCACTGCAAAAATTAGTGAATTCAAGTGATGTGAACTCACCCCCGCGATCAGTTCAGAGACCTTTTATAGCCAAACCAGTCTCTTTTTCCACTCGAGTCTTATAATTTTTGAAAGTATTAAATGCTTTTGATTGATCAACCAAAAAATAAACCCAAACTTTACGACTATAATCATCAATAAAATTGATCATGTACCTTTTATTGTTGTTGGACATGGGGCTGATTGGTCCACAAATATCAGCATGCACGAGTTCAAGAATCTGAGAAGCTCTCCATGCGCCTTTTCGAGGAAATGGATCTCTCTGCTGTTTTCCCACCAAACAATCTTCACATACGTTCGAAGAGATCTCAAGACACGGCAACCCTTTAACCATTCCCTTTTCTTGAAGAGTTTTCAAACCATTGAAGCTTAAGTGGCCATATTTACAGTGCCAAAGTCGAGTTGGATCTTCCATGAAGGAACTGAAACAAGCTTCCTCCTTTAGTTGTGTGACAGCAAACATCTTGAACATTCGATTTGAAGACATTACAATCTCCATAATCAGCCCTCTCTCAAGATGGTAGATTTTGCATGCCCCTCGTTGTATGAGGATTGCAAGTCCCTTCTCAGCTAGCTGACCAATGCTTAGCAAGATGTTTTTTAATCCTAGAACATAAAATATGCCAGTAATAATCTGTATAAAACCATTCACTAGCATTCGTATATTACCTTTTCCCATCACATTCATGCTTGAATCATCTCCCAATTTCACCTTTTCCCTAAAGTTTTCTTCAAAATCTGAAAAAAGTTCTCGTTTTCCGCACATGTAATTGCTGCATCCGGAGTCTAAAAACCATAACTCTTCTTTATCATTCACATACGCCATCAACAACATTTCTTCATTACTTTCCACATAGTTTGCTTTTGTGTCAGATTCCTTCTTTGGACATTCATACTGAAAGTGCCCAAACTTATGACAGTTATAGCATTCAATAGTGGATTTGTCAAAATTTCTTCTGCCTCCACCTCTTCCTCGTCCTCGTGTTCCACCACGACCGCGTCCTCTTTCTCCTGAAGACTCTCCCAAAGTAACCTTTAAGGCTTGCTCTTCCACAACATGAGTTTTCATACGTTGCTCATGTACTAAAAGGCTACTTTGTAATTCATCAATGGTAAGAGCATCCAAGTCGTTTGATTCTTCAATAGAACACACCACATAATCAAACTTAGATGTCGTGGATCTTAGTATCTTCTCGATGACTGTTACATCGTCTATCTTTCCTTTGTTGGCTCTCAGCTTGTTGACTATAGCGAGAGTACGAGCAAAATACTCGTTCATAGATTCTCCCACCTTCATATTCAGCATCTCAAACTCCTTTTGAAGAGCTTGTCGTTGCGCTCGTTGTACTCGTGCTGTTCCTTGGTACTTTTGCTTTAAGGAGTCCCAAATGCTTTTGGCTGCCTCCTTGTTCAAGATAGTTTTAAGAATTGATCTATCTATGGCTTGGAAGAGATAATTTTTTTGCCTTCATATCCTTTAACCTTGCATCATCAAATGCTTTCTTTTGTGCTTCACTAAGTTGAGCTCCCTCTGCTGCTGCTGGAATCCCATCTTCGACTATACTCTAGTATTCTTTCGATCGCATAAAGTTCTCCATGAGCATACACCAGTGATCATAATGCCCATTGAATTTCGGGATTGCTAGTTGCACAAAACCACTCTCAGTTGTCATTCTCTCATTACTAACAAAATAGAAGACTGCTGCTTCTGAGCTCAATCAGACCATTGAGATATGGCTCTGATACCACTTGTTACAACTCTCTGTATAATTTGTTTGAAATAAACAAGTGTTGAGAGAATGTTTCTTATTCTTTTAATTGAAACAACTGATATGGCTATAAATAGCCATACAAAAGAAACAGAAAAAGAAAAAACAACCACGCTTTACATGCCTATTAACGTGGCAGCTGACTAGGAAACAAACAACTTATTCCTAAAAAATAGCAACAAAATGAAACAACCTCTAAAGACTAAATCAACAGCTAATAACTTTAACATTCTCCACCTCTTGAACTAGTTTTTTCTTATGTATGGGGACCTACGCCAACTTTGTTCAATAAAGGCTTCAAATACTATGTTCTATTTATGGATGCATATTCTCGATTTTCATGGATTTTTCCTCTTGAAAGGAAGTCAGATGTGTTTAATGCTTTTATTAACTTTAAGAATCATGTGGAAAATCTTTTTTCTACAAAAATTAAGATGTTTCAGAGTGATTGGGGTGGCAAATTTCGCAATCTCACTCGTTATCTTGATAATGTTGGTATTCTTCACCGCCTTAGTTGTCCTCATACGCATGACCAAAATGATAGTGGAGCAAAAACATCAGCATGTTATTGAGTCCACATTGTCTCTACTGGCGTCCTCTTCTCTCCCCTAGTCCTTCTAGGAAAATGCTGCTAAAATTGTCGTCTTCCTCATCAATTGACTGCCAACTCCGGGCCTTGGTAATCTCTCTCCTTATGAGAAATTATTTGGAAAGCCTCCTAATTATTCTATGCTAAAGGTTTTTGGTTGTAAGTGTTACCCTCTTCTTCGGCCTTATAATGCGCATAAGATGGATTTCCGTTCTACTCCCTGTATCTTTGTTGGCTACAGCAACAATTACAAAGGGTACCGTTGTTATAATCCTACTACTAACAAAGAGATAATTGCGAAACATGTATTCGATGAGCACTCCTTTCCAGGATCAACATAGTCATTGCCGCCTTTCGTCCCTGTTACCCCTACTGGAGTTTTTCTTCCTTCTTTGGGCACCATTAGTGGTGACACGTGTCCCTAAGGTATCCTCTTCTCACCTGCCATCTATATCTATTACTAATGAGGCATCTACTACTTCCTCCTCTAAGCCAGAACAGGAAGTTTCTCTCAATGTTGATTCCTTGCCAGTTCTGCGCACCTGCCCTATTCAGGAACTGTTAGACACAACTCCTGTCGTAGACCCTCCAGTGCGCACTCATACAATGATGACAAGGTCTATGACGTCTAGGTCAGCTCAGGCATTAACTGCCACTCGCCATCCTCTCCCAATTGCTTTATTGCATGATGTTCATACTCATGAGTAGGAACCCTCCTCCTACGGACAGGCTTCCAAGTCTCCTTACTGGCGAGCTGCCATGGCTGCCGAATTTCATGCCTTGCTTCAGAATGGTACTTGGGAACCGGTTCCCTATGATGCTTCTATGAATGTGGTTGGCTCCAAGTGGGTTTTCAAAATCAAACAGCACCCTGATGGTTCCATTGGTCGCTACAAAGCCCGTCTTGTTGCACAAGGCTTCACTCAGGTTTCGAGCATCAACTTCACAGAGACTTTCAGTCCTGTAGTCAAACATACTACTGTGTGCACTGTTCTTGTTCTTGTAGTTTCCCATGGTTGGGACATTTAGCAATTGGATGTTCACAACGCCTTTCTTAATGGCTTCATTACTGAGACTATTTTTATGTGTCAAACGAAAGGCTTTAAGGACAACAATTATCCCCATCATGTCTACAAACTTCATAAGGCCCTCTATGGGCTCAAACAGGCTACTCGAGCTTGGTTTTCCCAGTTGAGTAATCGTCTATATGACCTCAGTTTTTGGGATTCCCAGTGGGACCCCTCTTTGTTCATTTACAACCGAGAACAAATTACCATTTATATTCTTGTTTATGTTGATGATATTCTTATTATTAGATCCTCCTCTACTCATGTCTCTCAACTTATCAGCAATTTATCTCAGACCTTTGCTCTAAAAGACTTGGGGCCATTGCACTACTTCCTTGGTATTAAATCTCATTGTGACGCAACTGAATTGTTCCTTTCTTAGCATAAGTATATTTTGGATCTTCTGTTGAAGACTAACCTTGTTGCGAACAAACCTGTTTCTAGTCCAATGGCCACCTCATCCCAGCTCTCATGGTTTACTGGTGAACTGCTATCTGATCCCACTCAGTACCGAAGCATTGTAGGTGCTCTTTAGTACGTCACTGTGACAAGACCTGATGTCGCCTTCGCAGTGAATAAAGTTTGTTAGTTTTTACAAGCTCCTACTGATGAACACTAGGGTGCAGTAAAGAGGATTCTGAGGTATCTCAAAGGAACCATTGACTTTGGTTTGTTTTTCTTGGCACACTCGTTAGGCACATTGACAACATACTCTGATGTTGATTGGGCTGGTTGCCCTGATGACAGACATTCTACTGGAAAATATGGTATTTTTCTTGATTCTCATTTGATTTCGTGGAGCGCTAAGAAGCAACCTACAATAGCTCGATCTAGCATGAAGGCTGAATTCCAAGCTCTAGCTAATGCCACCACCGAACTCTTGTGGCTAAATTATCTTCTCTCCAATTTGGGGGTCAAACTTAAGTCTCCACCGATTCTCTACTGTGATAATATTGGGGCCACGTATCTTGCAGCTCATCTCATTTTCTGGGCCCGTACTAAACATATTGAGGTTGATTTTCATTTCCTTCAAGATCTCATTGTTAAGAAGTGTTTGATTGTGCGGTTCCTTCCCACACAGGATCAACTTGCTAATATTTTCATTAAGCCACTTTCGTCTCAACGGTTTGAATGGCTTCGGTCCAAACTTCAAGTGCTTCCAGCCCACTTTCGCTTGAGGGGGTGTATTGAGGAGCTGGCCAACCCTAGGTTGGCTAGCTCTAGCTCTTCCCCTCTTACCAAAGAAAGTTCTAGCCTTCCAGATAAAGAGATCCAGCACTCTTACCAAAGAGAGCCCCAGATCTCCTACCAAAAGGCTCTAGTCTTCCTGCCAAAGAAGGATTAGCTACTATACAGAGAACTCTTGCCAAAGAGAGATCAATCAGAGCAAAAAAGAAATTCTCCTTTTAGCAAGTTTTCTACTGAAGACCTTTCCTTATTTCTCTGTTTCTATTCTTGTAATTGTTTCTAATTTATTCTTTATTATTTCTGTATAAATATTCAGCCATGTATAGTATTGGTTATAGTGAAATTTGACCCATTCTTTTAATCTATCTTTCAAGCTTTAACTCACTGTTCCATATGAATAAGGTTTCCAGTTTGTTTGGCGCATTATAATTGTTTCTAATTTATTCTTTATTATTTCTGTATAAATATTCAGCCATGTACAATATTCATTATAGTGAAATTCGACCCATTCTTTTAATCTATCTTTCAAGCTTTAACTCAAGAAGGTTTCCAGTTTGTTTGGCCCATTAAACGTCAGATTGGACGGCCTGCATTTGACGAATTCATTTAGAAATATATCGCTACATTTAAGTTCCAGTCGATTGATACTGAAACATTTCCTGAAAGCAAATGTTCCTGGATTAGAGAAACAAATAGATTGGGGTTCTTTAATTCGACTGAGGGTACAGGTATCCGACCTAAGCACTCCTCCACAGAGTTACAGGGTTTATCTTCTGAATATATACACTCACAGCTACTTACAATCACAAAACATTCCAGTCGATCCTACCGATTAATTTCCAGATTTAGGGATCCCAGAACTATAACGTATCATATACATCTGATCCGACTGACTCCTTAACCAGTGTGTCTGTTTCGTTCAATTGATAACCAATTTCATTTCTTTCATTTCTGATAATAATAATAATTCCCCTACTAAACCAATTCCTTGCGCCACGACCTATTCTGATTTGAACTCCCTCTTTACATATCCCACACTCTGTCCCCGTCCCACATAATTCCACCAACGGCAACGCCACTGACGTTGCCACCTCCTCCACAGCCTTTTCAGTACCCAAGACAAATGAGATACAAGACAAGGAACGATTTTCAGAGATGGGGCAATTTTAGAGGTAGGTAGGTACATATAAAGACGCAAACATCGTCAAGGGAAGCTGTTGGAAGTGTCGATGATGGTGGGAGGGTACGCGATTCCCTGTTATTTTCTAATGAAAGGGACTCAAGGGAGGTGGAGGAGGTCAGAGTTGGGGATGAAGGATCGAGGAGAAGAAGAGATCATCATCACAGAAACCAGACGAAATCCAGTGCTGGAAGTCCGTACATCTCCATGACCTAAGGTTTCACGCAGTCAAGCCGAATGGGCATTTTTCAACCACAAAAAGGGTATTAATGTCTTTTTCTTTTAAATATAACAGTCAACGTTGTGTGACGGATGCTAACCGAACCGTGGGATTATTTTTTGAACTGAACCGATTCAATCGGTTTTTTGAGTATTCGAACCGAAACCAACCAATTTAATCGGTATTTTGAGTATTCGAACCGAAATCAAACCGATGCAACCGGTTAATTGGTAATCGCGATTCGGTTTTTCGATTTTTTATGTGCTCAAAATAAAGGAAAAAAAAAAAGAGAGAGAGAAAGGCCGTCTGTTGATGTGGGATTTTTTCCCATTGGGGAAGAAGAAAGATGAGAGAGAGAACTGAGAGATGAGAAATTGAGAACTGAGAGAGAGAGAGAGAGAGAGGGAAAAGCGTTTACTCTGGGAGGGAGAATTGAGAGACAAGAGATTGAGAACTCGAAGGTCATCGGTCGGAGCCCAGAGGTCGTTGACTGGAGACTCAGAGGCCGTCGATCGGTCTGGGGAAGAAGAAGACTAGAGAGATGAGAGACTAAGAATTGAGAGAGAGAGAAAGCGTTTAATTTGATTCGAAAAGAGGAAGATTAGAATTTAAAAAAGGGTATTTGCAATTTTGCATGGGGATGCGCATTGCAGACGGATACGTGTCACTCTAGATCTACAAGACTACAACAGGAAAATAGGAAATCATGAAAAGCTGACTAGCTGAGTCACCAAAAAGGTGAAAACGACAGAAAGAGAAAGGCTATTCAATTTTAAAAAATATAAAAATAAAATATATCGATCGGTTTGATTAATTGCCGATTTTTTTAAAGGTTAACCAAAACCGAACCAGAATTGTCAGTTTTTTAAGAATATCAAACCAAAACCAAACTGACCGGTTTGGTTAACCGAGTTTTCGGTCCGATTCTAGTTGGTTTTTTCAGTTGGTTCGGTTTTTCGATTTTTTTGCTCACCCCTGATCATGTGAGCAGATAGAGACGATTTTGACAGAATACTAATGATAGGTGTTCAATTAGTCAATTGTTAGAAAACTTAAGGGTGCCCACAACCAAGGTTCAAAATATCGATACGCCTGATACATCAGTAGGGGCATATCGGGCGAATCAATATTGCATTTTTATACTTTTTTTTTTAATTTTTTCGCAACTGGTTCAGGGGGGCTAGTTTAGGTCTCCTCCATCCCCTGAACCGGTCAGACCCCCGATACACCCACTGTAAGGATATATCGGAGAGGTCCCAGAATGATACATATCGACCAATACGGACCGATACATGTTAATATTTTAAACGTTTGCCCACAACGAATACGAAAACAATAGTGTTAAAACTTAGTCAATTTCGCAAAACTCAGGAATAGTTTAAGAGATTTATCCAAAGATACTATCTTTAAAGAATCAAGTACACAGAATAATGTCATAATGGCTTGCTTGATTCTATATCTGCTTAGCAACCTTACACTGATTCTAATTCTCAACCAACACCGATCGTGTGTAGACTACTATAGTCCATGGTTGTATTCCTTCCACTTTTGGTCTCAAGCTGGAATAGTCGTGGGGCTGGTCCATTCTATTTAGGCTTTAGGCAATGGAAAGTGGTGTTATTGTTGTCGTTGTAATTAGCGTCAGACGTGAATTTTGAGTGCCAGCATAATTATAGGCGTATTTTGAGCTCTTTGATTAAAGCAAATCACGTGTATATCGAGGTTCTATTAGAAATGCGTTTCCTTTCCATTATTGATGTTGGGCAGGGGTGCCAAGGTGGTTTCTCTCATCTTAGGGGAGAACTTGGTCTTATCGGCTTCTCCTTTATTCATTAGATAATTTATTTAACTAATTATGTTGATTACTTAATTTACTTAAATAATTAATTATGTTGTGTTTACTTAATTAAGATGAGAGTAAAAGACTTAAACCTCCCTTAAAGTTTATGTTAAATACTAAGACCTCCCCTTTATTGTCAAAATGGATTAACACCCTTGTTGGTTGATGTTATAGGACAAAGAGTCAAAGAAAGACCTCCCTTCCATGAATATTTGTTAAGAATTGGTTTCATGTGAGATCATGTGCCGATAAACTTTATTATTTTTTTTTTCAAAATCCCAATATTGTCCCTCTATAGCGTACTGATGGTTTGAGTCAAATAAAATTGTAAATCATTCTGTCAATAAGATTATTCTCTTTTTCACAAACTTGTTAAAAAATTAAAGCTAAATAGACTAAAATTTTAAATATATATACACATATATAAAAAATGATTTCATCCTATTTTTAGTTCATATCTACCATATACGAACCTCAAATAACAGAATTTGCTACCAGTACATTAGAAGCTCAAAATAATATAATCAAATTTGACTTGAAAACTTAAATAATCCACATACAACGTCTCTTTAGCCCACAAATAGTGGAAAGTAAATTCAATATCTGGTCTTCATTGCCTAAATAAATAGGGAAATTGTCTAAAACTTACCATGAGCTTTTGGCATTTCTCTTAAACTCACCACAACTTTTCAAAATGTCTAAAACTCACAATGTCACTAACTTGACATTAAACAGATTAACGGGTGTTAATATATTACCATTTTAATATTTAGTCATGAAAAAAGAAAAAAGTTCAAAAAAATATTTTCAAATATAAAATACATAAAAACATAGAAATTACAAAAATATATATATAGAAATTTCAAACAAAATAAAAATTTATTTTCAATTTATAAAAACTATAGAAATTGAAAAACAAAATCAGAAAATAAAAATTGTAAAAAAAAACACCAAAATTTATAGAAAACACACAGAAATTGTAAATAAATAACAAAAATACAAGAAAAATTATAGATTGTAGAAAATAGAAAAATGTAAAAAAACAGAAATTATAAAAACATTGGAAATTATAACAAAATACTAAAAATGCAAAAAAAAAGAAAATTGAAAACTGGAAAAGACCATTTTTCCTCTAATTCACCATTCAAGGGTAATTTGGTCATGAAAATTGTTATTTATGCTGACATGGACACCTCTGTTAAGAAGCATTAAAGGTGCACTAACGGAAGGTGAGTTTTGGAAAATAAAAACTTACTGACATGGTGAGTTTTAGACATTCTGAAGAGTTGTGAGTTTAAGAGAAATGTTGAAAACTCATGGTGAGTTTTAGACAATTTCCCAAATAAATAATTTTCTGTAAGAGCTTTAAACAAATCTAACTTGAGAAAACCATATAAAAACCAAAAAAAAAAGAGAGAGAGAGAATTAATTCTTAATTGAATTGATTTGAATTACAAATAATATAAATGTAAGAAGATTCAAAGAATCAAACCATACGATTCAAACAAAAATCATAAGATTTCTAAAAAAAGATTCAGATAGAATATTCAATTGATACCATTATATATTTTAAAAGTATTAAACTATTCACGCTATAAGGTCATACCCTAGAAGTAGTGTTGATACAGTTTCCAACAATGTCATATTGAGTGCGCTAAACATGTATAACCTCGAAAATTTGGAGATGTGACAAGTATTGATCCATTTTATCCATCAATTGCCAAAGTTCATCATTTCAAGAATATAATTAATATGGTTGCAACTTACATGACCATGCGCCTTCTCAAGATAAATTTTGTATAATACTCCAAGTCCAAGCACTCATTATTATCATTATCCACATTTATAAGATCTCTCCCTTTTTTAAAATAAACAAGAAGAAACCAGTTTATTCCTACTTCTAGAAAAACAAGCCAAATATCAACACTTTTTACATGAAAGTAGAAAACCAATACCGGAAGTTTCTTAAATAAACTCTATCAAACAATATGCCAGTTTCTTAGGAGAAACTATCAAGCTCTTAGCATCTTGCAACAGAAAATAAGATATCAATCCTACATTCTCAAATCTCAATAGGGGGAGCCCATCCCTTCTTTGGCAAGTATATCTTTTCTTGATACATATATTTGGTATAGCCAAACCATTAGCTGTTCTTTTAGTCCATCAGCTTTCATCCAATTAACCACTAGCTTATAATCATCACCTTCCACCTCAAATTCTCTAAGCTCTAGCAGTTTTGCAAGCCTCAACCCTTGCAACAATGCTAATATTTTTGCCCTTGACAAATCTCCATTACCAAGTGTACTACAATATAAAGCCACAGTTCTGCCTTCTTGATACCTGAATACTTATCCTATTCAAGGAGGTCTGGAGTTGCCACTGGAGCTTCCATCAAAATTGATTTTGAATCTATTATAGTCTACTGGGGTTCAATCCTCAGTTATTATGGGCCTCCTTGTGGTTAGCGCTGTCAATTGGACTGGATTTGGTCCAATCCGATCCAGTCCAACATTGGTCCATTTACAAATGGACTGGACCGATTCTGGTCCAAACCCCATACAAACCGGATCCAATCCAGTCCAATTGAAATGCAAATGGACCGGATTGGACCCAATCCAATCCAAATTAAATGAAACACGAATTTTCTTCTCCTGACATTATAACTTCACTCAAATGCCCTCATTTTCTTATCCTTCCCCAACATTTTGAGGTGGTCACTGGGCATATTAAAGATTGAATGAAAGGTCTTCCAGCATATTAAAGATTGAAAAGCAATTCCTTTTGAGGTGGTCACTGGGCATCACTCCCCAAATGAAAGCATGGGATTGACCCTGTAGAATTGCAGGCTCTCCATGGTATGGCCAGTGGACCTGATGTGCCCCCTGCAATATCCCCACCTGAGTTCTTGCTAACACTAACCTACTAGTTACAGGTCTAGCAATATCCCCAATGGGGGCTGATGGAGGTAAATTTGACCCGACCTCTTAACCTTCCGACGTGTGGAAGCAGCCAAGGGTGACCTGGCAAGAACGAAAGCTCGGCACGGCAGTGCCCAAGGCACGAGCTCCAAGAAGAGGAACCCCGACCTCCCCCAAGAGGGACCTGTGACCCGAGCTCCCCAAAAGAAGCCCAAACTCTCCCCTTGGCCCCAAACCTTGCAAAGAGCACAAAGGGCCACAACCCGAACTGGCCCACCCCAGGGCAGTTCGGGCCACACTTCTATCCGAACTCAAGACTTTACCTCGCGCACCACTCCGGCACTGTCTCTTGGCCACCGAACTGAACCACCGTACCTGACACCAGAACCCGTATCCTGAGGCAGCGCACCAGACTGACTTGGGATCTGACGCTTGACAACCGCACTTCAACGATCACCTGCCACCGCCACCTCCTGTTACAGAGACGGCTCCAACAAAGAGAGCAGTGGCGGTTGCCTGCCCCAACAGAGGTGACGACACCCGAATTGGTAGAAGCACAGAGGTCATGATACCCGACCTGACAGGAGCTTGGGAGTGAGTGCGCGAAGTGATTATAAAAGGCCCTCTTCCCCCCGAGAATGGAGGTAGGTGATAACTTTGCGCTATTTGGTTTTGATCTTGCCTTTGAGGAAATACTAACTTGAGCTTCGGAGCACTCTCACCGGGTTCCTCCCCGAAGACTCCTCGCCTTCTTCTCCGTTTCAGGCACCTGTTGCTCCAGTCGGAGGCAAGGTCATTGACAGCTAGGACTGACCGGATTGCACAACATCATTTGGCGCAGTCTGTGGGATACGGTTCTAAAAGCCTCCCTCTAAAACTTTCGTAGCACCTTCTGACCAAGAAACCCCAACACCTATGGCTTCTTCCAGCAATGCCAGACGTAGCACGGAGATGAACGCCACCAGGGAACAACTTCAAGTCCCTGTGGTATGCATCGGACAATTCACCATCCCCCTTTCGGTGGATGGGACCCCCAGCCTGAGTATGCCACAAACAATGGCGCCTATGAATCTTCCCTCTGTGAACGTCCCCCTTCCTCCCTCTGTTGGAACCACCTTTGTTGAACCTACCATTGTTCCCCCGGCAACTAGCCAGAACCAATTCGATGACTTGATGCATGGCATGTAGGCCATCCAAGCCCAGATGCAGCAGCTTCAACAGCAGCAAATCCACCAGCAGCAGATGTTGCACCATGTCTCCCAGTACCACTACCAGCAGCAGTTCCCCCAACTGCTTCAAAGTCAGCTTCAAAGTCAGCCGCAGCTCCCACCTCGGCATCCCACCGTTAGGCGGGCGCCCCCACCAGAAGGCTTCCCAAGCTCGGGCCTCCCAACCTCGGAGCCCCTCTAGAAGCCAGGCCTCATCCCCTGGCAGGAGAGAGCGAGCTGCGGCCCCCACCTCGCCACGCGCCGACGGATCAGGAACCCGATCTGCCAAAACAGCATCACCTCGGCACCCTTAGGACGGGCTCCTGCACACAAAGAACCGATTCAGTGCCTTAGCCGCGGACTACCCCTAATAGTCCAGGCCCATCGAGCTTGGGAACACCAAGGCAAGCAGTGCCATCGCTGGGCCTTCCAAGCAGCAGAGGCGCCGCCGGTGAAGTCGCCGAACTGCAACCCGCGTCCTACACGAGCTCCGGGGCAAAGAAGAAGCGAGCTCGGACGAGGTAAAAGCTACCCCTGTCCTCTCAGTCCCTTCCCCCCTGTCATCAAAACTCCTTGCAGTCCCCATGCCTAGAGACTTCAAACTCCCCCCCACTTGACAAGTATGACGGGTCCTTTGACCCCAGCGACCATGTCAATGCCTTCCAGTCCCAGATGCACTTGGCGAGAGCCAGCGAGTCCTGTATGTGCGTAGCCTTCACCACCACCTTTAGAGGAGTGGCTCGCACCTGGTACAGGAACCTGGCCCCCGGGTCAATAAGGAGTTGGGCCCAGTTCGTACAAGTCTTCACCGCGCACTTCGTAACCAGCAAGCGGTGCCCCCGAACCGAGGAGAGCCTCCTCGGTGTGGTCCAGAAGGAAGGAAAGCCCATCCGCAGCCCCCGAACCGCGCACTTCGTAACCCCGCAGTTCAGATCACGGGGGCCAAGATGGGAGTGACGCACAAGGAGTTCAAATGGCACATAGTGGCCAACCAACCCACAACCATCACCGAATTCCTTGATCTCGTGGACAAGTTCATGCGAACGGAGGAGGAGATCCATCAAAGGACTAGGGGCAGGTTTGAAAAAAGAAAGAGAGAACTCCCCAGCCAAGGAGACAGCCGGAAAGATCCAACTCGAGCGCCAAAACCGAGCCAGCCGTTTCGAGCTCCCGTGGTAGGTCGGACAGACTATACACCCTTGAACACAAAGCGGACTGAGATTTTAATGACGATCAAGGACGCCCCATACGTAAAGTGGCCACCTCGCCTAAATGGGAAACCAAACGAGAGGAACAAAAACCTGTACTACAGTTTCCATAGAGATCACGGTCATAGTACCGAAAATTGTAATAATCTCCGCGACGAGATAGAGCAACTCATCCACCGTGGGTACTTAAGAAATTTTGTACAGCATAGTAGTAACAATAATAATAATAATAGTAAGATAGGTCGGCAAGGGGAGCGCGGCAAAGATGCTCCTGAATCTAGCAGCAGGCCGGCCGAACAGCCATAGAAGCAGCCTCCGGAAGAGAGGCCAGTTCGGGGGACCATCCCCGTGATAATGGGAGGTTCGGTTGTAGCAGGGTGCACTTCGGCAGCGGCCCGGACGTCACTACCCTCACGACGATACACTTGTGATCAAGCTGAGGATCAACGACTTCGAAGTCAGGCGCGTGCTTGTCGACTCAAGCAGCTCGGCAGACATTCTATTCAAATCGGCGTTTGACCAGCTCCAGATGCGGGGAAGTGACTTGAAGCCCGCGAACACTCCCTTGGTGGGCTTCAGTGGGGAAGAAGTCATCCCCCTTGGGAAAGTGACAGTACCCATCGAGGTCGGCACGTGGCCTTGTGCAGTCAGACTCAACCACGACTTCCTGGTGGTCGCGACCCCCTCCCCATACAACGCCATAGTGGGGCGGCCAATCACCCACGTCTTACGGGTGGTGGTCTCCACCTACTATTTGGCGATGAAGTTCCCCACGGACTTCGGTGTAGGAGTAGCGCGGGGCGACCAACTCGAGTCCCACAAATGCTATGTGGCCGCCTTGAAGGGAAAAACCAAGGTGGCCGGCGAACTCGAATTGGAACGCCCTACGGAGCAAGGCGAAGTGCGAGCTATGCCCACAGAAGAAACGGTCGCGGTCCCGACTTCGACGAGACCCAAATCGGATGCTACAGATTGGTGTTTCCATCCAAGAACCTCTACAATCCGAACTGGTAAGTTTCTTACTTCAAAATTTATATATTTTTGCTTGGTCCGCTGCAGAAATGCCCGGCATAGACCCTGTGCTCATAACTCACAAGCTCAATATTGACCCTGTAGTCAGACCCATTAGACAGAAGAAACGCAACTTAGCCCCAGAACGCTGAAGGGCGGTCAATGAGGAGGTCGAGAAGCTCCTCGAAGCAGACTTCATCAGGGAAGCTCATTACCCGAGCTGGGTAGCCAACCCAGTACTAGTAAAAAAGGCAAACGAAAAATGGCACATGTGCGTCGACTACACCGACCTAAACCGAGCTTGCCCAAAAGATTGCTTCCCCCTCCCCAGGATTGACCACCAGTAGATGCGACCTCGGGACGCGAGTTGCTAAGCTTCCTAGACGCTTACTCGGGCTACAACCAAATCAGGATGGACCCAACCGACGAGGAAGAAACAACCTTCATAACCGAGTTCGGCCTATACTGTTACAAGGTCATGCCTTTCGGACTGAAAAATGCTGGGGCGACCTTCCAAAGACTTGTGAATAAGCTGTTTCGGCCCTTAATTGGCACAAAAATAGAATGTTATGTAGACGACATGGTCGTCAAGACACAATTTTCGCATGAATTAGTACAAGACTTGCATTCTGTCTTCCAAATTCTTCGACAATTTAACATGAAACTAAACCCAACTAAGTGTGTCTTCGGTGTCACATCGGGCAAGTTCCTAGGGTACATCGTCAACCAACGCGGTATTGAGAACAACCCGGACAAAATAAAGGCCATCTTAGATATGAGACCACCACGAAAAGTAAAAGAGGTTCAGAGTCTAAACGGCAGGATAGCCGCTCTGAGTTGTTTCATGTCTAAACCATCAGACCGCTGCCTGCTCTTCTTCAAGGCGATAAAAGGAAAAAGGTTCAAGTGGATCCTAAACTGCCAGCTTGCATTTGACAAGCTCAAGAAATACCTCGCCAGTATCCCGGTGTTGACCCGGCCTGAAGACGGCGATGTTTTAGAACTGTACCTTTCAACAAGCGACGAAGTGGTCAGTTCGGTACTGATAAAGGAAGCAGATCGGGTCCAACGACCCATCTACTATGTTAGTAAAATATTGCAGGGAGCAGAAACAAGATATCCAGAGATAGAAAAGCTAGCCTATGCGCTGGTCATCGCGGCCCGCAAACCGCCCGTATTTCCAAGCCCATACCATCGTCGTCCTCAC
This sequence comes from Nelumbo nucifera, assembly GCF_000365185.1. The sequence continues at coordinate 560,541 of NW_010729088.1, forward strand.
CGACAAACCCCTAAGGCAAGTATTACTTAGACCCAAGGTCTCTGGACGATTGACGATTGACGAAGTGGGCCATCGAACTCAGTGAATACGACCTCCAGTACAAGCCCCGAACTGCCATCAAAGCCCAAGCCTTGACAGACTTCGTTGCAGAATGCACATTCCGCTCCGAGACCCCGGGCCCGGCCGAGCATGAGGCTCCCAGTTCGAGTGAGCTCGGTGCTTCCAAGAAAGTCGAGTCTGAGCACCGTGAGGTCATACCCAGATCGGTATCTCTCCTGGTTAGGCCAAGTGCGAACTGGGATGAGGAGCCCTAGATCCTTCACATGGATGGGTTCCTCGAATCAGTAGGGCAGCGGAGCCGGTGTAGTTCTTCGTGGCCCGAGTGGCATAAAACTAGAGTACGCGCTACGCTTTGAGTTCGTGGCATCCAACAATGAGGCGGAATATGAGGTGCTAATAGCCGGGCTAGCCCTAGCACAAGAAGTAAGAGCGAAGCAGATAGTCGTTTGCAGTGATTCCCAGCTCGTGGTCAACCAGGTCACCGGCGAATATGAAGCTCGCGAGTCAACCATGATCGCCTACTTAGCAAAGGTAAAGGAGGCTCTCCTCAGCTTCCAGTCACACTTCATCAGACAAATCCCAAGGTCAGAG